>CAHIKZ030001101.1:2045000-2120000 GCA_903632075.3 Acanthosepion pharaonis | reverse complement strand
AACTATTATTTCAAGTTCCTAACGTTTTGAACGTCGGAACCTAATTTAGGACCGACTTAGTGAAATACAAGCATCCACTGTGAAAACTACTCTACAACAAATAGAATCTTTACATTTGCCTTCATGAAGTCCATCAGAGGACGAAACGTTCGGCTAATGTAAATTTACCTTTTTCTTTATCCATATATAAGTATATATTTCGTAATTTACTAGCTGAGATGTGACACAACGCCAAACTATTAAGCACGCAGTAATGATCGAAATCACCTACTTAGTCGTAATTACCTTTATTTACGTTCATACAGCAACAAATAGTAACCATCTACCTTGAGTGTCTCTTGGTCCTTAAATTAGGTGAAAATTGAAATTAAAAAATTAGTCAATTTTAAGGAGACAAAATTTCTGATTATTCAGAAAAGAACAGCCTAACAGGCTAGTTTACAATTTTGACACGTTCAATTCAAGAAAACGCAAAAAATGTAGCACAGAAATACGAAGATTCTTTGATATAGCTAAAGATGTCTTCCAAAATGTTAACAACGTTTTAACACGGAATAAAATTTTGTTAAAAGCAAAGACAAGAGTGAATGGACTCTTATGTAATATCAGTCGTCCTATAATGCAATGAATTCTGGACTAAACTTGAAGAAATAGAAATTTGGTTCTTCATCATACAGATGAGCTGGAGATTAAGGGCATTATAACGTCCTGTGTGCATGAATTCGATGAGAATAATGTAATAGTTAAGGATTATTCTTCGTCTTCTATGTTCCATTTACCGCCAGGACGTTGGCGATCGTGGCTCTCCACAAATCCTGTTCCTTCTGGCTCTTAATAACTTTTGTCCTTTTGCCATCTCACCCAAAACCTGCCCCACCATCCTTTCAATCAAGTTAACCAGGCAGCTTGTAGCTTCAATCTCCCCTGTGGGTATCAATTTTCCAAGAACACCATTTTTATTATGGCCCCAGAAATTTCAACTGATTCTTCCTGATGTTAAGTATACTTGTCCTTTTTTGTTGCCATTTTCAGTAGATCTTCACTGTTGCTGACATATTCAGACAATATTATTCTCAGCACCATTCTGTAGAACCGTATTTTTGTTGCTTCAAGTCTCACCCATGGGATTTTCCAGCATTCACTGACCTATAGGAGAACTGATATTACATCTTTTCTTTGTTTCCAACGATATTTTTCTGTTTCTTATTAACGTTGCTCAGCTTTTGAAAGGCATTTCACAAGCAGCCACAGAGGTTGTTATAAAATATCATCATCAATATTATATATTTAATAGGGTCAGTTGACAGTCACGAGTCCTGCACAAAGGAAAAATAAAAAGAAGCTAGTGAACTTGTATGCCATTTCATTTTTCCAGGAATTAACGAATCCGCAATTAGCCAGAAGTTGAGACCACCTAGTAAAATAGATGTTTCTCACTTCAAAATATTCCATAGAACATTTTTGTTGAAAACGCAACAAAAAGACAAAACTTATTGAAAACTACAAGGGACAGGAGCAGGCGGAGATCCATGATCGCCTACGTCCTGAAAGGACACGGCACATAAAAGAAGATTGAACTCGTGGGTTTAAATCTGCTACAATTGTTAAGTCTCTTCTCCCTCTTAATCACTGACAAGTTTTCACTAATGAGGACAAGAAATGTAACCAATGTAGACTCTATACGTTGTGTTATTAATAATGTAACAATAAATTCCTCTTCGTGCAAAGACAACTGATTAGATTTTCAATAAGAGACAGACACACAGCGACGTTGTTATATTGATCATAAACAGTCGTAAAAACTTAATGCAGCGAGAAGGCCGATTCAGACAACGACGGAAAAAAAAGCAACAGTGTTCACCAGACCTCCTTTCGTGCTACCTACATTATCGCATATGATGCCGTGACAATGTCACCGCAACAGAGGTTTGGTTGTACAGTAGGCTTCTAAGCATAGCATAAGCAGAAGATTTTTTTTTAAAATGGAAACCAAAAGGACACTTTTATTTAGAATCAGAAAGAGATATCTGAAATCTCAGGAATATGCAATAGATAAAAAATATTCTTCGATAGACTTGTGAGGAAGAACAATAAAAGAACAGATTTCAAGGGGAAACAACAAGGCGCGATTGACGTTGCCTTTAAATTTCTGAAAATCGTAGGTGACAGACAAGCAGGAAACCGGAAGAGACATCTACAGGTGAGAAGTTTTAGAAGCGCGGGAAACGCGGGAAGAGAAACTATAACGATAGAACTATGGTTGCATAAAGTTATTTTAACGATGAGTTATCAATCTAGTTGCACACTTACATTCATGCAGTCAAGGTGCCAAGTAGAGAACTCATTACAATAACTGCCGTGGAAAAAATAGAAAAAACAGAGACAAGCTATTTCACGGTACTAAGATAGTTACTGAAGTCCTGATACCAGATTAGGACCCATAGCATTGGAATCAGGAGACATTACAAATTTCTGGAACACGTAATGAGGAAAGATAATTAGAAGACTTTATTGAGGAGAAAGGACAATAAAAGAATTAAATTCCGGAAGACAGAAGTGTGGAAAATAAAAGTTACCAGCGATGAACTCGTAGATGTGGAAACACTTCGTTTGATTGCTCCGTAGATTTGACTAAATGCTTCTTGTTTCCTCCCATTTGGTTAAAATGTGATTGTACTTTGGCTTAAAAGAGGCCCTGTTTATAGACGTAGCGGCTGCTGTTGTCAAGCACACATCTTTTCTGCTTCGGCGCGAAGAGCACCTTTTTCGCATCTCTACCAGTTGTTAGCTAGGCATTCTATGCGTCTTCCCTGTTTTTGAATAAACTTTCTATTATTTTTTTTAATATCACAAAACAGAGAGAAGGCATTTCACGGTAGCAAGATAGTGACTGAAGTCATGATACCAGATTAGGACCGATAACATTAGAATCAGAAAGAGGTATTTGAAATTACTCGAATACGTAATGAAGAAAGATAATTAGAAGACTTTAGTGAGGAGAAAGGACAATAAAAGAATTAAATTCAGGGAGACAGAAGTGTGGAAAATAAGTTACCAGCGATGAACTCTCATCATAGAGGTGGAAACACTTCGTTTGATTGCTCCGTAGATTTGACTAAATGCTTCTTGTTTTCTTCCACTTGGTTAAAATCTGATTCTGCTTTGGCTTAAAAGAGGCCCTGTTTTTCGCAACTCCACCAAATGTTAGCTAGGCATTCTATGCGTCTTCCCTGTTTTTGAAGATAGAGCTTGACCCGTCTCCGTCGGAAATTAGCGGAATATTTGACAGATGGTGATTAAGGCCGCATTTAATTTTTTTTTTTAAATCGTAGATAGGTGGGAAGCATGAAAACGGAAGAGTTTTCTACAGGCGAGACGTCCGAGAAGAAAAACTATTACGATAGAACCTGCGGACGCATCAAGTTATTTTAACAGTAAAACGATGAGGTCTATTAGCCAATCTAGTAGTCCGCTTACATCCATACAGTCTAGGTACCAAGTCTCATTGGTATAATTGCCATGAAAATATTTATAGAAAATAAAGAGAGAAACCACTTCATGGCGGTGGGATAATGACTGAAGTTGAAATGCCAGATTAGATAACATTACAAAAACTACTTTAGATATAGTCGAGAATCTTCAAATATATCACTGGGCAGATATACCAGCAATATTCAATGCACGTACTAAATGTGCAAAATGGATTCCGGAGAGTAGAATTGTCTGGCCCAACACATTAACCCAACTCATCTTAGATTGATGGGACTCAAACCCATAATTATCGTGCATATAATAAAAAATATTTCTTATTTCTGCAGCGCTAAATTATCGTTACATGTTACTAAGGGAAACTCGTAAAAATCTTTCATTCGTAACATTATCCTTTATTCAATACCTAACCAATTCTCTTTCTCTCTCTCTCTCTCTCTCTCTCTCTCTCTCTCTCTCTCTCTCTCGCACACACACTCACACACACACAAAAATGTTTGGAGAAGTTATTGTCAAAGGGGAATAACTATTACTAACCTCACTTACTTATTAATACCTGTTGCATTATGGGTACTCCAGTCAGAAAATGAAAAAAAATATTAGCTATCGTTAATCTGTGTAATTTTCAACGTGCCTCAGATTCAATCTACAAGAATCCAAACATTCAAGAACGTGCCTCAGAGTCAATCTGCTACAATCCAAACATTCAAAAACCTTAGATTGGCATCTCTACTCTGGACAATACGTTAACGAAAGAGAATGATTGATTTAATGTTCATTTTTTTTTTATTTGAAACCACCGTCTGATACAATACGACTTATGATAATTCAGCGACTGTAATCACACGTGCTAGGGCATATTCATACTCGTATTGTCTTCTATAGTGAAAATGGATGAGATATCTTCAACGAAAATTTACCGTTAATTTTTTAGCAGTGCCGCCCACGTGATGAGGAACCACGTTTCATGGTACTCGCTTCTCGAAAAAGGTTGTCCATGCCTGCTCTAGATACAACCCACTTGCCAAAAAATCAGTATTCTGACATTTGTTCATTGAAATACTGTTTTTGATTGATTGATTCGTTTTTCTATAGCTTATCAATCATTTACTGGTTATTTAAACCAGAATAACTTTTTTTAGATGATAAGAATTTAAATAAGCATTTAACGATACAAATCTTACTAATTAACCTATAGCTGGAGGGGAAGAAATGGATTCATACCTTTCTCAAGCGTAGTTGCACATAAGTGAATATAACGAACCCAATTGATTTCGAACCACGGCTCACCGATTAACAGTTCCATACCATTATCGATTACACCACCCGCATATCCACGCTTAGAGCACCTGGCATTCCCAAGTGGTCAGCCATCTCTGTTATTTCTAGCGTGAGGTTTTAAACATTTACCAGTCATATGGTTTTTCCCACGCGCACACATTCTAGACACAGCTGGATCAACTGTGTTTATTTGTCAGGGTTAGCCACTGATATCCTGTGAGGCACGGGTGTTCACCTTGTATTTATGAGGTCATACAAGGTCTGTTCAAAAAGTATCGGAGCTAGTGAAAAACTAAGGAAGTTATCAATTAGACATTCGAGGCAGTCTCCCTACTGGAGCCGCATACTTTATCCAGCGTTGTTTCCATTGAAGGAAGCATTCATGGACCTCGTCTTTTGTGATAGCGAGCCGCTGCCTCGACGTCTTGTTCCTTTCAAGTGGGATTCACCAATTGTTAGCTAGGCATTCTATGCGTCTTCCCTGTTTTTGAAGATAGAGCTTGACCCGTCTCCGTCGGAAATTAGCGGAATAGTTATTTTGTGAGGGTAGCTTAGATGTGGCACAAGGCCTAAAGTAAGGGACACCTAGTGAGGATCGAACTCACTTTTGAGTCGTAACTGATCTAGCGAGACAAGCTTGCTAACCATTACACCACGCCGAGATGGCCTAAATTAGCAGAATATTCAACAGATGGTGACTGATGCCGTATTTAATTTTTTTTTTTTAAATCGTAGATAGGTGGTGTTGTAAGTAATCCCCACAACCTGCTCCCCCTTGTTTGGTGTAATGGACGACTCCACATAAGCTTATAAATATACTAGCGTAATTCTTTTTTTATAGCTATATTAAAGTTGAATAAAGCTTACCAAAGTTTATTCACCTCTGATTATTCATTACAATTTATTCAACTTTAAATAATGGAACGATACCTCAAGCCTGACCGACTGGAACTCGATACTTCAGACCCTGACTCTAGTGACAAATGGCAACATTGGAGGGCTATGTTCGAGGGATTTATTTCGGGGCTGCAGTCTTCTTCTACGTCGGCATTGACTGGCTCACAGAAATTAACCCTCTGATTACACCATGTTTCTACTCTCATTTATAAGTGTTTGACTGAGTATCAAAATTACGATACTGCTATAAGCTCTCTGGATGGTATGTTCATTAAGAAGAAAAACTCCATTTTTGCACGATACTTGCTTGCTACTCGGCGTCAAGAGACTGAAGAAAGTCTAGAGCTGTATCTTCAAAACCTGAAAATATTAAGTCGCGACTGTGATTTTACTGCCCTGACAGCAAGCCAAGCTAGGGATATCTTAATAAGAGATGCCTTCATCAGTGGAGTACGGTATAACCAAATCAGACAACGGATGCTCGAAAACAAGGACTTGGATCTGGCTACCGCCTACGAACTAGCCCTTACGTTGGACATGGCCCAGAAACAATCAGATCTCTATTCGCAACCTGATTTTTCAGGGGCTACTATTCCTGCCCATTCTCATTCCCAACAAATTCCCAGCTCAAATTCACAACATTGTGACCCCCAGGATAAGGATTCTTCGAATACTATTGAACAACCTGTCACTATCGCTTCAGCTGAGATTAAGTGCTCCTTCTGCGGCTTTCGTAAACACGCTCGTTCATCCTGCCCGGCTCGAAACAGATGTCATGGATGGGGCAAGCAGGGACATTTTTTAAAGGTTTGTCGGTCGGCCCCTTTACAGAAAACCCGTTTAGCCGCCACCCTATCTCTATCTACCGTATCGACTGCCTCTCCTAAATGCCTCTCTAAAACAATTGTGCCGGCCAGAGTGATCGGACTATATCTCCATGCTCTTATTGATACGGGGAGTTCTGAAAATTTTATCGATGCACATATCGTGGAAACAAACAAATGGAAATTTTTTCCCTGTTCTACTCAAATATCAATGGCCACTTCGTCCTTATCCTGCCGTGTAATCAGTTTCTGCACGGTTAACCGCGAGCTAAAAGAAAATTTCTATTCTAGAGTCAAGTTGCTGGTAATGAGGAACCTCTGCTGTGAAATAGTTCTAGGGCACAATTTCCTTAACCGACATTCTCACCTTACAATTCCGTTCGGTGGTACCAAACCAGAGATGCAAATATGTGGATTAGCAACTGCAAAAGTCCAATATCCATCTCTCTTCTCAAATCTAACCTCTGACTGTAAACATAAAGCCGTAAAATACAGACGCTATTCGCTCAAAGGCGAGGAATTTATTGCAATGGAAGTGAAGAGACTTCTTAAGGAAAATATTGGAGAGCCCAGCAAATCGCCATGGAGAGCCCAGGTCCTAATAACGACTAATGAGAACCATAAAAAGAGGATGCTTGTTGATTATTCCCAGACCATCAACAGATATACGCAACTCGATGCGTATCCGCTGCCCCGTATTGACGAAATGGTTTCCGATATCACCCAGTATCGTATTTTCAGTACGTTGGACCTTAGGAGTGCCTACCATCAGATACCCATCAAGCCGGAGGAAAAACCTTATACAGCATTCGTAGCTTGTGGGCGTTCATACCAATTCCGTAGGACCCCTCTTGGGGTTACAAATGGGGTCGCAAGTTTTCAAATGGTAATAGATGAAATCATTTCTAATGAGAAATTGAAGGGTACTGTGGCATACATAGACAATGTTACTATTTGTCGTTATAACGATGAAGATCATGACCACAACCTCAAACGATTCATGGCCGCCGTAAATAAATATGACCTGACACTTAATGAGGAAAAGTGTTCATATAATTTGAAAAGCATCAAGCTACTAGGGTACGTAGTCAGGAATTGTGCCATGAGACCGGACCCTGAGCAACTTAAACCCCTAATGGAATTACCAATTCCTGGAAATATAGCTGCATTACGACGAGCCCTTGGCATGTTTTCCCATTATTCCCAATGGGTTGAGTCCTTTTCTGAAAAGATACATTTACTTACTCAAGTAAGAACTTTTCCATTATCTGATTCAGCCATTAGAGCATTTCAAAATTTAAAAAGGGATATTGCTAATTCTGCCATTGCTGCCATTAATCATTCAGCTCCACTAGTAGTTGAAACCGATGCATCTGATTCGGCAATAGCTGCCTCCTTAAGATAAACATGGTCGACCTGTAGCTTTTTTCTCTCAGACACTCTCGAAGTCTGAACGAAGGCATACTGCCATAGAAAAAGAAGCGTACTCCATAGTTGAAGCTTTACGAAAATGGAGGCATTATCTGATCGGCAGACAATTCCACCTTATCACCGACCAAAAATTAGTATCATTCATGTTAACACAAAAACCTCAATTAAAATAAAAAATGAGAAAATTGCAAGATGGCGGATGGAACTCTCCTGTTATTCATCTGACGTCTCCTATCGTCCTGGAAAGAAGAATGCTGCAGCTGACGCACTTTCAAGGGTGTGCAGTCTAACAACAAGATCATCTGATCTTCAGAGCATACACCGAGAATTGTGCCACCCGGGCATCACAAGAATGACACATGTAGTCCGGAGCAGGAATTTACCATATTCCGTTGAAGATGTTAACAGAGTTACCAACTCTTGCCAAATATGTGCAGAAAATAAGCCGAGATTCTATAAGCCCCCTCAAGCAACACTCGTAAAGGCCACTCAGCCTTTCGAAAGGCTTAATCTGGATTTCAAGGGTCCACTACCTTCTAAAACTCCCAATAAATACATGCTTACTGTAATTGACGAGTACTCAAGGTTCCCCTTCGTCATTCCATGCCCTGATGTAACAGCCACTACAGTTATTCAAGGCCTCTGCTCTCTTTTCGCAATTTTCAGAGTGCCTGCATACATTCATACAGACCGGGGATCTGTTTTTATATCGGAAGACCTCAAGAATTTTTTGCATGAACGAAGAGTGGCGGTAAGCCGAACCTCCCCTTAAAACCCTCAAGGGAACAGGCTCTGTGAAAGATATAATGGAATAATATGGAAGACAGTTCAGTTGGCGTTGGCAAACCGGAAAATGCCGATCTCGAAATGGGGGAAAGTGTCATCCCCGAGGCTCTAAACGCTATCAGGACCCTACTGTGCACATCTACAAACACCACTCCACATGAGAGGTTTTTTTTTTGTTCCAAAGACGAAGCTCAACAGGCACTTCCCTCCCCTCATGGCTTGCTCAACCTGGAATCGTTTTGCTGAAACATCATGTACGTCATAGTAAACATGACCCCTTAGTCAGCAAAGTGAAACTAATTGAGGCGAACCCCCAATACGCCCGGATTGAAACTGCGGAAGGAAGACAGTCTCCTGGAAATAGAACTGAAGAGGCTACTGCGATGGAGAATCGCGAAAATCCAGTTTTCAGAACCAGCCCAGTGCAGCGAGGCGACCAAATCCCGCATACATCTAGTTCGGATACTCTACTGAATGAATCCGATTTTTCTTATGAACTCTCTACTTCTGATTCTGAAGAAAGACCGACACCCCAAAAACGGACTCACCCTACGTCGGCGACTGAGACGTGTTTTTCAGACACCCAGCAACCTAAACATAAGAAAGAACGGTGCCGTTTTAAGGCTAGACCCTCTACGCAGAAATGCGATAATCATGATAACTACAACTCGTCGTCTGACGTAGACGGCCACCAGTCACCAAAGATGTTCCCAAAGGACCCGCAAAATGCCAGGTCGATGGAAAGACTTTAATCTGTACGAATAACTAGTTGGTGGGGGAGAATGTTGTAAGTAATTCCCACAACCTGCTCCCCCTTGTTTGGTGTAATGGACGACTCCACATAAGCTTATAAATATACTAGCGTAATTCTTTTTTTTATAGCTGTATTAAACTTACAGCAACCGCCGTCTGTCGAACTCTCTGCATTAGCAGGGAGGAACCCGGACGAAGCTTTGCCGAAGGGCAAGGTTTCGTTCGGGGAGGTTATGACAGCTCTCGAACTCGCCTAGGCGAGTCGAAGGTTATATTTTTGGCCGGGCCTACGGCCTCGGGTGACCACGTAAAACTCGGCCTTGTGCCACATGCGACCCCACGTGGGGGGGACAGCTAAATATCTAGCTGTTTTAAAGTTGAATAAAACTTACCAAAGTTTATTCACCTCTGATTATTCATTACAGGTGGGAAGCATGAAAACGGAAGTGTGTTCAATTAAGACATGCTTAATTTAAATGTAATCTCCAAAATGTCGCAAGTTGCGAAATAAAAAAAAAAATTATTAGAGCCGGGCTTTTAACTCAAGGCCAATCTCTAACCATGATTATAAAACTGTTTTCTCTTGAATGATAAACCTAATCATTAATGCGTATTCTTGGTTTAGAAAATTCTCTGAAATTTTTATAGGTACGATTGCTATCTGTAGAATATTTTTCTCTATTATCATTAACTGTCTCCTTCCGTTATTCCCGTTTCTTCCGGTGTGTTTGAATTGTTCGTAAAATAGCTTAGATAAATCCAATTGAGTTTTACGTGAGTCTTCTAACATAAATCTTTTTTTTTTTTTTTTTTAATTGCATCAGTAATAATGGAGATTGGTTTGTTTCCTTTAGAGCTGACATCGGAAAATTCTGGCAAAGAATGAAATGAATAAAGAAATCAGAAATGGACAGGGAGAGAAAACTTCTCAGGAGAGCTAATAAATTTGCCGATGATAAAATTCAGAAAACTAGTTAATTTTCTAGCAAAAATCTTTAGTGATTCGTGAAAACTAAAAGAAAAATAGATAAATTTTATATATATATATATAATATATACACCAGTGTAAAAGAGTCGTCAAAATTGACAGCAAGAGGGAATGTGTTATAAGTAATATGCATTATATCGTAATTTTCGTTTAATCTAAGTAAAATTTTGTAATTTCAGATAGTCCGTTGTTAACGTTAATAATTAAACAGTGTACAATTTATAAACACCTAAGGAAATATTATACTCATAAATGTTACATACTTGCAACCAAAATTATCATTACTATACGAGTTCCCAAAGCACAATATTTTTTTGAGTAAAATTTGGAAGGTCTTGAGTAATCCTTGACAGTCCGCAGATTCAATCTGTAATTTCAGAGTCGACTTATTTGTCGTCTTACTAAGCGCAACGCATCCGCGGATTTTTTTTATTTTTGTTCTCCCCTGTCTTTTCTTTAATAATAATTTTAAAATTTTAAAATGAACTTCTATAAATGAACAAAGCGGTTTTGAAGATATAGGTGGCGTATAATATATACGAACCCTCTTCAATAGCGATATCAGTACGCGTCAACGGGACCAAGTTAGCACGGCACTGGGTGGGTCATCGTTATTTTGCAAACTGCCCCTCAACTGTTACACACACACAAAAAAAACAGACATATATATATATATATATGAGTGTGTGTTTGTATTTTATATATATATATATATATATATATATATATATATATATATATATCATTCATACAAAAAACAAATATAGAGCTTAATGATTTAAATGGCGCAAACAATATAAATAAGATGCATCAACCCCAAACCCGATGTATTCTCGGCACTTAAATCATTAACCTCTATATTTGTTTTTTGTATGAATGATTCATGAATTTATAAATTATAATTGCACCTTTAATTTTATATATATATATATATATATATATATATATATATATATATATATATATATATATATGTATGTATGGTTATTCAAAAAGAATGGACTGATTTCATGAAATTTTCTAAGTTTTGAATGGCTGCCAAAGAGGCGCTGTAGTCGCGTCATATCTCCCTCAACGTTCAGTTGTTTGTTTACCCCGGGATGGCGAAACCTCCGCAAAAGGCGTTCTCGCGTTCGCGAAAACATTTACAGTTGTCACAAGGCAGCGGGCTTTTCGAAGGCAATTTGACATTAATCTGGCCTCTCCTAAGAACATTCAACGGTGGTTTAAACCGTTTCCAAAGAGTGGGTTTGTGCGTAAAGGAAAACGCGAATCTTTGCTGTGTTTGAGTGGAGTCCACGGAAATCCTCAAATCAAGCTAAACGTGAGCTTGCGATCTCTCAATCCACTACGTGGCCTGTGCTAAGAAGACATCTACATTTGAAACCTTACAGACTACGCCTCGGTCAGGCACTTACCAAAACCTTGCTCTTTGTGTTTGGCCTGCGAGATCCCCAAACCTCACTGTGTATGATTTTTTTTTTTTTGTTGGGGGATACGTAAAAGATCGCGTTTATGCTCCTTCGCCACCCACTAACCTCGATGACCTTAAACACTGAATAACTGATTACTTCAGTGGGTCGTGATATACTGATACCTACGAGGTAACGCACGAAAGTGGAGATGAAGTGTTCTTAAAGTGAAAAGGAGGATTTAATTACACATTCGCGTCAGGTTATATAAAAAATGTTTAGGGAGTTCGCCTCTGGATTCTACTGCATATGTATGAGTTCCTATTACATCATTTTTGTAGAAAAAGATCACGCTTGGAAAATGTGTTTAATTGCATAAGAGTAGATTTTTTTATCATGTAATTGCTACGGATACTGCTGTTATCATCGAACTCTTGACCTCTCGGTAACTGCTTGCGTTCGTCGACATCAGACAAAACAGACGTAAAACTGGTAAATGATCGAGGCAGCATGCATGAGCTTTCTTTTTCGGAGTCGATTTGATGGTGGTTTATATAGTAGCTCGGAAACGAACCGTTCTTTGAAGACGTGCGAATCTTTTCTGGTTGGTCAGAAATATTTCTTTCGTTTTTTTTTTTTTTTTCTGTCATGGATAGGTTAGGCTGACATTACACAGGTTTGAGCCATTTGGATGACGGATATCGAAGTGAGCTCTCCCATTTTTAGTGGCAGTCTCTATAGACTACACCAAGATTGTTTAGATATATTGTTGAATTTCAACAACTCTTAGTAATGGTACTATTTTCCCATTCGATTGAACGTACCTCTTGTATGCGTTTGTTTAGAAGATATAAATATATATACAACAGATGACAAACCATTTAAATTCATGTTGCACACAACGAATGCACAAATACGTTTATCCCGGCGGAGTTACGGAGAAATTCATATTCAAGTCCAAAGTCAGTTGATTGTCTTACTTGGGAATCTGTTAATTCAGCGGATTATGTGGCTTTCAGTCAGTGACTGAAATAAGGCTTGTGAAAGGGAAGAAATTCACTGAATCGAATATTATTGTCTCTTCGTGTCGTCAAATCATTTATTTTTCATTTATCACGGAAAAATCTATGAACGAATGGCAATTAATGTCAGTTTATAAATGCTAATATCGAAAAGAAATATACAGATGTCTGTGTACTGAGAGAAGATCAATAAGGAAATTGATTTACCTTCAATTTTTTCTTCGCCCTTTTCAATTAAACTCTTTTAAATATTATTCCCTTCCTCGTTACTGTTTTTTTTTTTTCTAATTTCTGTTCTGTTCTTTCTTTCTTTCTGATCATTTTTCAGTTGGATTTTTCCTGTGTCAGTTTCCTTAAGCTTCTTCCTCTCCTGCACTAACTTATTTATTTCTCATTGTCTGTCTGTCCATTTGTTGTCAATTTGGACTGAGCAATATTTGCCCCCAACTAACAACGTGTTTTCATTTCCCCTACAGTATCTTTGTTTCTCTTTATTTCTTTTTTATAAATCAGTTATTCTTAGACATTTAATTACATTCACAATTATTTTCTTTCTTTCGATGTTCTTTCTTTTTATTTTCTTTCTTTCTTTGTGATATTGTACTTTTTATAAATCAGATTTTCTTAGACTTTTAATTATCTTCAAAATTTCTTTCTTTCTTTCTATTTTCTTTCTTTCTTTCTTTCTATTTTCTTTCTTTCTTTCTTTCTATTTTCTTTCTTTCTTTCTTTCTATTTTCTTTCTTTCTTTCTTTCTATTTTCTTTCCGTCCTCAACTTCCGGTTCTTCTCTTTATCTCACTGTTCTTTCTTTCTTTTTTGTTTCGTTCTGCTTTTTGTCATTTTCAGGCATTTTATTCTTAAACGTTTTTTTTTCCCCTTTCTTTACTCTTTTTCTTTCTTCATTATCAAAATCTTTTTTCTCTTTTGTTTCTCATATTTTCAGAAACTTTTTCATCTCCTTCTTCACTTTTCTTTCTATCTTTCTTTCTTTTTGTTAATAACTTCAACTTTTTCACTCTTCCATCTCGCATTCACTTAAGATTTTCATCACCTTCTACATGAATTATATTTCTTTCTTTTCCTTAGCATCTTCATTTTGTCCTCTTTATCTCTCGTGCTTTTTCAGTCTTCTTCTTCCCTGTTCTTTCTTTCTTTCTTTAATTATTTATTTCCGTTCCTTTTATTATCAGTTTGATACTTTTGTCTTTACTGCTCGATTTTTTTACACTTTGTTTTTCCTTTCTCTTTGTCACCTTTTTCATCTGCCTTTTCGCTTTTCTTTTCATTATTCGGATCCTTATTCTTGTTTTTCGCTTTCCTTGTTTATGCCTCACTCCCTCCATCAACACTTACACTTTTTTTATACTGTCATCATTAATAATTACAGAAGTAATTTCTTCGACAAATGCTTTTTAACGCCATTTCTTATCATTATACGGTTGAAGTGTTTTTTAAAAAGAAAGACACTGAAAAAAATCTAAATCTGGGTGGCAATAGAAGAAAAAGGAGAATCGAAGACTGGTAAAGAACATTATCCCCACGTAGTGTGATCCCTGCAATATCTTTGCAACGGCAGACATGGCTGACCAGAATAATGCAAACAAATGTTTCGATTTGATATGTGACATGAAACCGCCCGATTCATCCATTTGTGTCTAAATTAAACACGCTTTTCTTTGCATAGTGCACAAGCATCCATTTAAGGGAAGACTTTGATATAAAGAAAACCGTTGCAAGGAATCATCTGTATTCAGTTCGAATTCGATTCCAAAGTGAATGATGCTAATTTTCATGGATACCTCTACCCAGACCCCAAGTTGAAATCGTTAAAGATGCGGGGAAAATGCTCGGTCCCCTTTACCGCTCATGTAAGTACCTAACCCCTCCTGCTATCCCGTAACTTTACAAGAGCCAGATCAGATCAAAGATGGAATACTGCTGCTATGTGTGAGCAGGAGCTGCCCAGGCTTCACTTTAGTCTTGATAGAAACCAAAAACCACTACGCGTCCTTGTGGGTGATGAATTATTTTCCACTTTACAATGTCTTTCTCACAGACAAAACATGTCAAACCCCTTCGCTGCTCTATCGTTACTTCTATGGAAAGTGTACAGGCGAACTACATTCCTTAGTTTTACCAATTCTAACCTTCCCTGCAGTCATGGGTCCTTCCTTACCTATAACTACAGAATGAACTCTTCCTAACACTTTGTATACTACGCCTCTCAAGAGAGAGGGTCGAATCAAGCCGATCTTTTCGACTTGACGGTCGAACTCTCTGCTTTTAAGCAGAAAGGAACCCGGACGAGGTTCCACCGAAGGGCAGAATCTCGTTCGGGGTGAATGACCTACCCTATCTCGTTTTTACGAGTTATACGGGCATATTTTTGGCTGAGCCTACGGGCTCAGGAAACCCACGATAAAAATGACCTTGTGTCGCATGCAACCCTCGTGGGGGTGGCTAGATACTGAATCAAGCCGATCTTTTCGACTTGACGGTCGAACTCTCTGCTCTTGAGCAGAAAGGAACCCGGACGAGGTTCCGCCGAAGGGCAGAATCTCGTTCGGGGTGAATGACCCACCCTGATCTCGTTTTTACGAGTCATACGGGCATATTTTTTGGCTGAGCCTACGGGCTCAGGAAACCCACGATAAAATGACCTTGTGTCGCATGCAACCCTCGTGGGGGAGGCTAGATACTGAATCAAGCCGAGCTTCTCGACTTGACGGTCGAACTCTCTGCTTCTGAGCAGAAAGGAACCCGGACGAGGTCCCGCCGAAGGGCAGAATCTCGTTCGGGGAGAAATGACCAACCCGATCTCGTTTATACGGGTTATACGGGCATTTTTTGGCCGAGCCTACGGGCTCGGAAAACCCACGATAAACTCGGCATTGTGCCACATGCAACCCTCGTGGGGGGTGGCTAGATACCGAATCAAGCCGAGCTTCTCGGATTGACGGTCGAACTCTCTGCCTCTGAGCAGAGAGGAACCCGGACGAGGCTCCGCCGAAGGGCAGAGTCTCGTTCGGGGAGGTTGACCAACCCGATCTCGTTTATACGGGTTAGACGGTCATTTTTGGGCCGAGCCTACGGGCTTAGGGAATCCCACATTAAACTCGGCCTTGTGCCACATGCAACCCTCGTAGTGGGGTGGCTAGATACAGAATCGAGCCGAGCATCTCGGCTTGACAGTCGAACTCTCTGCTTCTGAGCAGAGAGGAACCCGGAGGAGTCTCCGCCGAAGGGTAGAGCCTCGTTCGGTAAGGTTGGCCAACCCGATTCAGTTTCTACGGGCATTTTTTGGCCGAGCCTACGGGCTCGGAAAATCCACGTAAAACTCTGCCTTGTGCCACATCTTTCCTTTGTAGGCAAGTAAATATCGAATCGAGTCTAGCCGATAGTAGTTCACTCCAAACCAGACTGACAGTCATACTAACACCTTCGACATCTTGTATTATTATTTCGTGTAATATACCTTCGTTATTTCTACTCTTGTGTTCGTGTTGTTCTTCCTTGGTCCTAACCTGGACCATAAAACCTGCCACGCACATTATACTGAACTATACTGATTCCCTCCCTATTCCGTTGGTGAGATTAAAGTTCCACACGAGCAAATTCTTCCTACAAACTGCTGCTTTGTGGAACCAACTCCCATATCCACAACCTGTTCATGTTTAGCGTTAATCCTTATCTTCCCCACATATCCCAATAAACTCTACCTATTACGTTGTATCCCTCGACTTCGGTTGGCTATTGGAATTTGTACATTGTGAACATTACTGAAAAAACTGTATTAAAATGCTAAAAACTGTTATTAAAAGGATTCCTCTGTAGGGTGCGAAAAAAAAAATTAATATTAAGCACGTCTCCCAGTGACGAATATGTGTTTTCAAATAGGCTATTTTAACGACCACGGTAAAACAAACACCAAGATTACTTTACCGCTAAATATATATAAATATATCAGTCCCCTTCTACAAACTGATACCATAAACCGTTTGAAAAATACTGCAAATTTTAGAATTAAAATTCGTAGGTGAAAATGATCAGTAACTAATGGTATCTTAATTCCAATTGTAAGAAAGATTTTGTTCTGTTTAATGAAGATTAATATAGAGCCCTCTTTGTGAGTTAGTTTTACCCTTTAATATTTAAAATGTAAAATTCTACATTTTGTTAATAGGACTCGCTTGTAGCATTATATATGATGGACTCACCCGTCGAGTTCGACGTATGAGGTTCGACGACCACGAATTAATTATCTGCATGCCTTTGACGGGCATGACTTTTGAGACCGGCTCGAGAATTGCACAAAAGACTACAAACAGTACAGGAGAATGTATTGTATCCAAGTGCAGCAGGAACACTGTTAGATGTCTTATTTTGTGTTCTTGTTTCATGCAGTCGACTGATGCTTACTCCTCAGGGCAGCCATATCAATGTTGTACTTCTTTAGCGAGAAGTTGTTTTTCTTTCTGTTGCTGAGTTGTTGTCCTGGAGAGTTCGTACATTCCAAGTGCCAAGATGAAGTTGATGCTGTTTCGTAGAGTTTTTCGCGGGAGCCAGATATATCTAATTAGATGTAGTTGTCAGAAAAACAACACACTGATTTGTTTCAAGTAGTGAAGCATTATATATATATATATATATATATATATTGATTTATTCTTTGAAGTATTAATTAAGCTGTCTTATTTATTAATTTATATATATATACGAAGAGATTTCTTGTGTGTTAGTTTATGCACAGTATTAGTCCTCATAAACGAAAAATTGTAAGAACTCTAGGAAAAAGTGAATAAAAATACATTGCCCATCACATTCATTTTAACGTGTATAATATAAAGATTGGAACTAGAAGAAAAACTGTAAAGTTACTAATCAACTGTATGCAAAATAATTGCTACAGCTCAATCATGTTTAAGGAGCCTTTTCATCGTCAGTGCAGTGGTTTCTGGGATGTGTAGGACATGGACAACATGGATTCTATGATATTGACGTTTTCAGTGACTGCACCTTTTCCGATTTCTGAATTTTATTGTTAAACACCTTAAGGAAAGTGCTGTAGTTATTTTCATTTCTCTTATTTTCTAAAGTACGTTCAATCTTATCCAAGATCATCTTCAGAGATGAATTGTTAAGACAAAATTTTTTAATATAAATGATAGTTGTGAATTTTTTTGCAAATGTGCATGAAACTCGCGGTGTTAATAACAAAAATGAAGGCTATCAATGTGTTGGTTGAATTTTTCTCTTGTATTCTTCTTTAAGAATTTGAAGTTTTTTGTTTTTTATTTTCATGGTCGTGTGTATTGTATTTTCAATTAATATTTCACTAAATCGACAATGCGGACAGGGAGGTTACTTTAAATGTTGTGCAATAGAACCTGAATCCGACATATGTAATGTAAGTTTCCTCGATAATTTCGTCGTTGTGAACCCTATATATATATATATATATATACACCATTTACATTATTCGGACTATAGTCCTCATCTTTGTCGCCATATTAATTACAACGTTTCGGCCGTTGTACGCTCCGGCCTTCTTCTGGTGGTTTGAATGTCGAACTGAACCCTTTATTTCGTTCACTGGGGTAGAATGTTCTAGTTCCACGTGCCTTTACCCACTGTGCTATGTGTCATCAAGGGCACATGCCCGAGTGAATAAAGGCATTAGTTAGATCCAGTGACAGGACCCAAAGAGTGTGAATTCAATACCTGGTTAAGGCAGTGGAGAACTTGGAGAGGGGAATTAACAGGAGATAACTGATAACTGACATCCATCAAACATGGCACGTGGAACTAGAACAGACTACCCCAGTGATCAAATTAAAGGGTTCAGTTCAACATTCCAACCACCTGAAGAAGGCCGGAGCGTACAACGGCCGAAACGTGATAAATATGGCGACAAAGATGAGGACAATAGTCCGAATAATGTAAATAGTGTACATAATACCTCATCTCAGAAATATAATCATATATATCTGACGATCGCAAAAGCGTGAAACCCAGGGTCACAAACTCACATCAATCCAACCAAATATGTTGGCTCTATCTCTGATATATATATATATATATATATATATATATATATACACACTCACACACACACATATATATATATAACACCCATTTTAATCAATTCTATGGTCATTATTACATATTTAAGGTCACAAGACTTTGTTGGGCACCTCGAGGAGTTGTAATGGTTAGCAAGCTTATCTCGCTAGAACAATTACGACTGAATAATGAGATCGATCCTCACTGGGTGCCCCCTACATTCGGCCTTGTGCCACATTTAAGCTATGTTTTGGAAAATCACTACAAGATTCTTTGTCCCTACACACTGCTTTTAAAAAGGAAATTCAGAGGGTTTATAGGTGGCCTAGTGTTTAAAATGTTTATGTTTCGAAGCTGATATATCCTATCACAGGGATATCTTTCACATGGCTCTTCCTCGTAAATTATCTTGATTTCATCTCTCTATAGCTGAATATAGTGATAATTGAGTAGGGAAATATTCGGGTGGTTTTCTTTGAAGTGAAAAAAAGTGCCTGTTGCCGCCATGTGAATTAAATTGAGGATTTAAAAATCTTTTCTCATTGTTGATTGATAGAGATTAAAATTGTAAGCATGTAGAAAATTACAGATGGCATTTAGAAACGAATCATTTATCACCCTACCCTCCTTTTCACCGCTTCTCTTTGCTTTCATTCCACTTAAGACTCTCACAGTTTAATGATTTCTCCTATCTCAATGTATAAACACTAATGGCCCACTAGTAAGTCGAACTTACCCAGAGGCCTACACATCCAATTTATATATATATATATATATATATATATATATATGCTAACCAAACGTTTAGTGAAACAAATGTAGAAAGGACTTCTTCGTATACATTTACTCGGGTATATTTACGAAGTATATGATATGTGTTCTATATATATATATATATATATATATATATATATATATATATATATATATATAATGTATTTGCGCGTATGACTATGTTAAACTTAGTCTTCGTAATACATATTGATAGTGAGATGATTATCTATTTTTTACCGTGTGAGTCTTTGTATGCTTTGTACAGCACTTAATTGGTCTTTGTTTGTGTAAAAGAATATAAAAAGCCTAATATGTGTAGATATTTTATTGTCTAATCTCTAGTTTTATTACTTGCATTTATAACTCAAATATTATTAAAGAATTTGCCATTTTTTGTTCAATTCTTCAAATTATATTCGTGTTCGTTTAATTAAATGAAGTTGAAATTTATATTATTTGTTCCATGTGATTGATTAACACGTAAAGCCTTTTTCTACTCTTGCCAAACTATACGTTTTGTTCTTAAACGATTATTTGCCATTTGCAAAACACGTCATTATTTTCATAAATTCTACAACACTATTCCATTTTAGCTTTTCGTAATTTCTATTTGCAAAGGAGAATATTTTGTTGATCGATATTTTACCAATTTTTTGATCAGACAGATTTGTAAGTTTCAAATCACGACTACGGGTTATTTTTTTAAAGAAGGAGAAATATAATCTATAAACGAGATCTTACCACTTTTTGAGACTCATATTTTAGAAGCATTCAATTATTTTTTACAAGTGTAAGTATGTATATCTGGTGACTCACCGGTTTGGCTGTGATTCCAAAATTAAATGAATCCAACGCATAGAGAATACATGTACTTACAAGTTTTTACTTTCCATTTTTTTTTCGATTACATACTTGTCGACTATCAAATTGCCTCTTCCAACAATGTAACCGATTTTTCTATATGTCTTCATCTCTTCTAAGGACGTCGTAAAAACGTATTTTCATACTAGTGTAAACGCTATAAAGAAAACTCTAGCAAAGTATGTTAGCTGTTTACTTTAATACCCAAGATTGAGTGATTCATTTATTTTTACGGCTTATAAACATTTTGAAGTTTATTTAAAGCCATAAAATAGTTTTAGATTGTGTTATAGTGGAACAAACCTATTCTATAGTTAATAGACCTCCCACCTATAATAAGTAGGAGTAGTAGGAGTAACGAGGTCAGTCGCTAAGTGGGTCGCTCAGTCAGTCGCTAAGTGGGTCGCTCAGTCAGTCGCTAAGTGGGTCGCTCAGTCAGTCGATGCCGGACGACCGTTAGTCGGATACTAAAGTATCAGCGACCACAACTAGATTTCTCTGCGCAATTACCTATTACATCAAGTTCCTAACGTTTTGTACGTCGAACCTATTTTAGGAACGACTTAGTACAAATACAAGCCTCCACCGTGAAATCACTCCATAACAGATTGTAAGAATATTTCGAAGATAATAATGATTTACTGATACAACTCTAATTAAACCAGAAATGGTTGGGTGTCGGAAAGTGGCGGACTCATTTCCATTCTGAAGAATATTTCCTTATAAGTGAACATAACGAATCCGACTGGACTTGGAACTTAGTTCCCTGATTTCCAATTGAGAGCCGTTATCGATTACACCACCCGTATATCTGTACACTGGTTACAAAATCGGACCCATTAACAATCGATTTATTTCATCACGTGCGTCTTACGTGTTTGATCTGTACGAATTTGTTAATGTGTATCTTTCGTACCAAAGTTTACCGAATAAAAGATTAGATATCCACTCAAGGTAGACGGCTCGTGAATTAGATTTGAGAGTCTAAGTGAAGATTATGAGGATAGGGACGATAAAAAAACGATTGGCACTTGACTTAAAGAAAGTAAGACTGTAGTGTCCAAAGTGGAATCCATGCAGGTTTTTTCCGACAGTAACAGTTCTTGGAGAACAGCTGTCTGCGTGGAATTTTCTCCATACATTTAGAATACAGAGGAATATGTAGAGAATTAAAATCCGTGGATAATTTCTAAAATGGGCCTTCAACTCTTTTCTAATTTTACAAACATAAATGACGTATGGGGAGTAACAGCTTTGATTTGGTTCACAAATTAGGACGCGGATTAAAAACCCTTTATTTTATCTGAATGTCCCTGCTCGAAATTCATCTTGTAGAAAGAAAAAAATAGAAATAAAAAATTTTTTTTAAATTTAAGAAGCTTTATTTTTCAATTGGGTAGTACTTATGTATTTAGAACAGATTTTAGCTATAGCATAAGATACAATCTTAGAAATAAACAAAAAGTTACAAACTTGCAGAAGCTTTACTTTTCAATTTGCTAATGATGTAATTGGACAATATTTACGTATTTTTAACGCATTTACAAGATTATAGCTATAGCATAACATACAGCCTTAGAAATAAACCCAAATTGAAAACTTGAAGATCTTTATTTATCTTTATTTATCTTTATTTATCAATTTGCTAATGTTATAATTGAATAGTATTTATGTATTTTAACGCATTTAACAGTGTATAGTTATAGCATAACATACAAACTTACAAATAAACAAAAGTTGCAAACTTGTATATACAATCAGACACTTAAATCTAGAAGTAAGAATAGCTATATAAAAATTAATATGCAATATTTCGCATAATTATTATATAATATGTAATTATTGTGTTTTGCTAGACAAAATAAATGTAAGCTGAACATTCTCCTATTTTTCAGACGTCATAAAGATCTGGAATGCATTTGATTTCCTATTCTCTAAACCGATTTTTTCGGAGAATTTCCAGTCTTGATTGTTCAGGACTCCAAGACGTTTTCACAGAGTTTAATGCTTTTTTGTAAAGCAATCTGCTACATGGCTTCTGATAATCATCCGCATTGTCGATTTGATCAGTAAACAAGTGGTTCACCCATCTGTAAGAGTTGGATCTAGAAATTTCGAGTGAAGATTCTCTTTTCTCTTGTAGAAGTGTAATTACTAAAAGTTCTAATATTGCTGTAGGATTCCAATTTACATAAGTTAGGTATTTTTTTAAAACCTTCATTTTTGAAAATCTTTCAGTTTCTTCGAAAAGGGGGGAAAACTCGAATTAAATAAAATAGAAATTCCATATCATCATGCCACCCTGGTGTTTCAGTCATCACTTCTTTACGATTGTTGAAATTCTTCTTGAGCTGTTCGTAACAAGTTCACGGATAAACAGATGATCGATATTGGTCGATGTGTTTTTTTTCCTCCAAGTTCCTCACTCATTACTACGCAAAGCACTCGGTCAAGAACATGGTGTTGATGGCCAATGAATTATGGTTCATCTAGGGTTTTTTTTTTTTTTTTTTGAGAAAATAGTCTTTGTATCTGAATGATATTCCTGTATCCAGTGTTCACATTCATAGTGTCGGCAACAACCATCTTTATGCTCTTCCATAAATTGTATTCTTATATATTATATATGTTTCTACGTGATATGGCAGTAATATATGTATGCACACACATATGTATATATACTGCTTTAATATATATTTTATATATATATATATATATATATATATATATATATATATATATATATATATATGTGTGTTTTGTGTGTGTGCAGAAAGAGAAAATAGATATTCACAGAAATATAAACAGTCGGTTTGGTTTTAGAAATTTCAAAGACGGACTGGACAGCGAGAAAGAGATGCTCAGAATAGACAGATCGATAGATCGATAGACAGAACTCCGACTTACTCTTAGGAAAATATAAGCGCAGAGATAGCCATTGTCGATGATAACAGACCATGTTATGGAAATGTTATTAAAAGAATATCGAATTACTAACGAAAATCATTCGGGATCAACCGGTCTACATTAAATCCCGAATAGCCACTGTCTCCATGCTATAGTAAAATGAAAATTATTATTTCTCGTTTTAGCACTGTTTCTTTTTCGATGTTTCCAAGGTCATGGTGAAAATGAATGGAAAGATGTACAGGCTTTTTAAAAACGTACACCCCTTTTATTAAATATTCAATAAATTTAATCTTCTCCCTTAATTTAGGCTACAATCATTCTGCTATAACGTGTTTCACAAGGATTTTAAAATTTAATCGTCCGCTTCATATTCGTCCTCGCTCTTTTAAACAGGAGTAAATTTATACTTTATTTCCTGGTTAAGATTTGGATTCTGATTTCTTCTAAAGACTTCTCATTCTCTTTCACACCCTGTAGCCCTTTGGGCTTTAGAGGCATTTCCGTCTTGCTTGGGATGAACTGATTTTTTTTAAATGAATTCCCTTTTTATTCTAACGACACTATTTGAAACTCGTGTATATACAAATTTCACAAAGTGTATTGGTTTGGAATAAGAATCCCCCGGATTGTTTTTTTTGTTTTTTTTTGTTTTTTTTTTGTTTTCTTCCCAAACCTGAATACTCGTACCGACTGAAGTTCAATCTTCTTCTTCTTCTTCTTCTTCTTCTTCTTTCTTCTTTTTTCTTCTTTTTCTTTTTCTTTTTCTTTTTTTTCTTTTTCTTCTTTCTCTTTTTCTTTTTCTTCTTTTACTTCTTCTTCTTCATCATCATCATCTCATTTTGCGCCACTGTAGTCCCCACGCTCCTTTGATGTAATTGTGTATTCATGCTGACATTCAACGCAGAATAGGGTAATGGCTTGCCGGTTCAATTTGCACCCGGGAATATTGAGATTACCCCGTTCCCTCCTCTCAGAAATTAAACAAACTAAACCTACAAGGCAGCAGATGGTTTGAATTCAGAGTTTTCCTTCTCCTAAACTGGTTATAAGCCAAGGCTACAGGGCCCAGTCTGCCCATCTATTTACCCATAGCATCGATTCCTCCACCGTGACTCAAGCTTTTTAAAAATTTTTCTTAATCTGCTAAATTAGATTTTTAACTTCAAGATGGCGTCAGATGTCTCCCGTTAATCTCTTTAAACAATCATCGCTTTAATGACTGATTTACAATGATCTCTCAGATATATATATATATATGAACAAATAGTGAGAAGTAGAAAAACTATACTTAGCCGATGCGTTTCATCTCCTAAGGGACTTTATCAATGCAATGTTTTTCCTCATATCTCTTTATATTCATTTTGTCTCTTCTACAAATACATTCTATCAGAGAATATTTACATGTTCATACAGTGGGTTAAATACAAAACAAGGTCAAGCACGTGACGCAAAACACAAGGTCAAGAAGTATAAAATCGGGAGCTGTCAGTGAAGATGCGATATGAGAAGAGATGAAGGATAGCAGTCAGAATAGGATTACAGCGATTCAGATCAGTAGACTTATTTTTCGACTAGTGAATTACTAATATACAGAGGACGACACTAAGATCTGTAGGCGTATTGGGATGGCCAAGGACGCATTCCAAAACCTGGGCAGAATACTGCGAGACAAGCGGATTTCTTTGATAAGAAAGAAAAGAATACTGAGCTGTTACGTGACACCTGTCCTTCTTTACGGCAGCGAATGTTGGACGATTTCCTCAAAGATGAAGAAGAGACTCGAGACGACAGAGATGTGGTTTTACAGAAGGATGCTAAGGATATCATGGAGTGAGCAATGATGAGGTCTTGGAGAGGATGCAAACAAGGAGGAGGCTT
Source organism: Acanthosepion pharaonis (assembly GCA_903632075.3). NCBI lineage: Eukaryota > Metazoa > Mollusca > Cephalopoda > Sepiida > Sepiidae > Acanthosepion > Acanthosepion pharaonis. The sequence continues at coordinate 2,094,629 of CAHIKZ030001101.1, read as the reverse complement.
ATACTTAATGAGGAAAGGCGGCCTGGAGAATCTGATACTCAAGGGTCGAATAGAGAGAAAGAGAGACAAGAGAAATCAACGCATGACATACCTAGCGGGTTTACGCAAATGGATGACAGAACGTCGCCTGAGGGAGGTGGCAGAAGGAAGCAACTTTTAAATATATGGGAAGCGTTTTGACAGAGGACCGTAAGTGCGACACTGAGATCCGTAGACGTATTGGGATGGCCAAGGAAGTATTCCAAGAGCTGAGCAGAGTATTGCGAGACAGGAAGATTTCTTTGATAACAAAGGAAGAATACTCAGCTGTTACGTGACATCTTTACCTTCTTTACGACAGCGAATGATGGACGATTTCCTCAAAGATGAGGCGACGGAGATGTGGTTCTACAGAAGGATCCTAAGAATATCATGGAGCGAGCGTATGAGGTCTTAGTGAGGATGCTTATACTTAACATCAGGAAGAGGCAGCTGAAGTTCATGGGATACATAATGAGGAAGGAGGGCATGGAGAATCTGATACTCACGGGTTGAATTGGAGGAAAGTGAGACATGAGAAAACAATGCATGACATGGCCTTAAGCAAGTGGATGACAAAACGTGGCGAGTGGCAGAGGGAAGGAACTTGTTGAGAGCTTCAAGGGATAGAGAAGAGCCATGATCCCTTACGTCCTGAAAGGACACGGCACATAGAAAGAAAGATATTTGTCGTCTATCGAATTACCAATATACAGAACCGAAACTCGACTGTATGTGATAAAAATCGTATAAACCTGTTACCCAGCAAAGTGATAAAACTATGTGCATGGACTTAATTATCGCTTGAGCAATGTTATTGAAAAGTAACTCATCATTTAATGTATGATTGACTCTCCCGTCCAACTATAATATTTACAAGACGGGAAAGTCCATTATGCATAAAATAGGGGGTTGATTTTCAATCACCCTTTAGACGCTCCAGATCCATTTGAAAAAGGACGTAAGTTAAGTTAAATAACTTTTACGCGGACTACAAAACTGACATGTCGCTAATGTCAACGTTCAATGGGTCTTCGGCGAATAACTGAGCAAAATAGGTAAGAGGCAGGCAAATAAGGGAGATAACTGGGATGAATTAATTGGAAAAGATGGCGGTTTATATGATGTTGAAAGCTGCCCAGAAACGAAACTTGTTTGAAGTTGTGTGAATCCCGTTGTGATTGATCAGTTTGTAGAGTTTTAACGATGATGACTGGGACTTCCAAAAGGCTTCTAAGAATTAAAATAGTACGGGCTACAAAATTAATAATAAATATTTGCTTTTTTTATTTTTTGGGAAGCGTTATGTGCTGTACAATTACGAAGCTTAGAATGATGTGGACTCAAGTCCTAATTTTGAATAATATGGTGAGATGGTCATTGAGTGGTCGTCTGTGATGTGCAGGATTTAAGACTTACATTACACGGGAAATCAGGGCCCTCTTCACCGCGAAAAGCGATGAGACCCAAGAAGAAAACAGAGCTTTCACTTTTGGGTCCCTTTAGGCTACAGGTTTTACCGGAGAAAGATCAATATTGACAGATAAACGCTTTAAAGATTCCAATCCACATTATCACTGGATTTATTGGCATTTATCGCGCTTCACTCCGCCAGAGATTTGGAAAAGGCATGCTGTAATACACTGGAAGCCCCAATACAAACGTTTCAGAATGTTTGGGTGTCAATCTTAGGATTGCGACGAGGATTTGGGAAGAGTTGAATGAGTGTAATGGTGATTACGACCGTACAGCAGCTCGGAAAAAATCATTATGATCGTTCTGATAAGAAAAGATCTCCCGAATTTTTTGGTGAGGGCCTCATACTTAACACGGAGACTTACATCAAGATTCTTGAGGAGGTAGTGCTGCTCTGGGTCAATACGGTGGCTGCTGAGAGAACCTATAGCTGGCAACAGGATTCTGCACCATGCCATACAAACTGGGGAACCAAGTCATGACGTCCAGGGAATTTCTGCGACATTATCCCATACATCTGACCCCCTAACTCCCCAGACTGCAACCCCCTTGATTGTTACGTGTAGGGCGCAGTTGAGCGAGAGAGACCAATAAAACTCCTTGTAACACCAAAGGTGAACTGAAGGCAAGGATTATCGCAGCATTCAGCAACTTAAAACAAGGAAACCGTCCAGAAGACCGGCAGGAGATTCCGAAGTCGCCTGGAGGCTGTGGTTAGAGACAATTGCTATTTTGCTGAATAAATTTATTCTTCAGTATTTCAAGATACTTTTTTTATTTTTGGTAAATATATAAATTAAATGCCAGTGTAATTTTCATTTTTGCGCAATTTAGATGACAATTTATCCATCGCAAGTTGTGTATATATATATATATATATATATATATATATATAAAAGGATTAAACACTAATATATTTATATATATATATATATATATATATATATATTATATTCTTACTCTCTCTCTCTCTATATATATATATATATATATATATATATATATATATATATATATATATATATATATATTATATTCTTACTCTGTCCTGACATTGAGTCCTGCCTGGATTCTACCCTCTTGGGAATATATATATATATATATATATATATATATATATATAATATATATATATATTATGACCATATATATATATATATATATATATATATATATATATATATATATATATATATATATATATAAATTTAATGAAAAACAGACCACTTTAAGGTACCATTACAATAATTTATTTCACCAAAATCCTTTTTAAAGGACTCCGGATCATCAGGTAACAATTCCAACAACGAAACGAAAGGAAAAATGGGATTAGAAATTGATGGGTAGTGTAATTTTTGTAATTTAACAGAGGGGTGTGAGTGGTAGGTAAAGAGACAAGGTAGAGTATAGAGAGGGGTTAATTTCATATCTCTCTTAAGCATGCTTTATAATGGGGTAGGAGGAGTGACCGAACCTTGACCTATTTTGATGGTTAACTTAACGGAAATGATATGTAGGAATGGGAGGGGAGAAAAGAAAAGGAAAAAAAAGAGAGGAGACAGACGAAAGTAATACCGATATATCCAAATGAGTGTTACGGCAAAGAGAGAGGGGGAGAGAGAAGTGAATCGAAAGAGGCTGTAGTCTTGTTTTAACAAAATTATATAAAAGATAGATTTCAATGCTTGATAGAAATTTAGATGTCTAAAAAATGATGAATGTCATCAATTTAAAAATTATTTTTTTTAAGTAAATAGTTTAGGGACTTAATATAAGTTAACTACTATTATTAGCATATTTATTGAGAACATATTAAAGAAATATTTAAAATTATATATATATATATATATATATATATATATATATATATATAAATAGATGCTAACCAAAAGTTTAGTGAAACAAATGTAGAAAGGACTTCGTGGTGTAAATTCACTCGGGGATATTTACGAAGAATATAATATGAGTTTTTTGTGCCATCTTTTCATGGTCCGCTCCCACGAACTAGTAGAATTGATATTTTTTAATAAAAACATTATATACAGCCAACCATATATTCATTTTCCAGTTTAAACACCCATTAAGTTTTTAATAAAACCATTATATAGAGTCGGCCATTTTATTCTTCTAATGGAATACCTCATAAGGTTTACGGAAAACATTATATACAACAGTCCATCTATTTTTTTTTATCATCAGTACCAGTAGAATGAAATATAAATTGGATATAATTTGTTTTCACTAGTTGACTTTCATTTGACAAACATATATACACTCCTTTTTCTATTTTATTTTATTAATGAATAAAAATTACAAATCATTGATTGATCACGAAAGAAAGCAATTAATATGTTCCATTTGCATTTTCAAAACGATTTCAAGACAATTGAATCTGCAAAAGACCACTCCTTCTATGAACATTTCTTCATTATCATTATTTCGTCTTCGTTATGATTCCACGCTATTAGTATTTGTTTGCTGTCGCTGAAGATCAAGTGAAAATATCTATATACTCAATACACTAGCTCTCTCCTCGGTATCTCCAAAAAATTTTATGACGATATTATCTGATTAGTTACAATTTTGTATCAGATTTGTAGTTCTTCGAAACTTTTTGCTAGATCCTTACGATTCCTTTCTTTTAACCTCTTTGCTATATTCTTTTGGGTCTTTTCTTTTAAGCGCTTTGCTCGATCCTTTTGGAGCCTTTCTTAAGTTTTTCCTAGATCCTTTTGGGTCCTTTCTTTTAAGCTCTTTACTCGATCCTTTTGGGGCCTTTCTTCTTGAGTTCTTGCTAGATCCTTTCGGATCCTTTCTTTTAACCTCTTTGCTCGATCCGTTTTGATCCTTTCTTTTTAAGTCTTTGCTAGATCCTTTTGGGTCCTTTCTTTTTACCTCTTTTGTCGATCCATTTGTGTCCTTTCTTTCTCGATCCTTTCGGGTCCTTTCTTTTAACCTGTTTGCTCGATCATTTTGGGTCCTTTCTTTTAAGCTTTTTTCTCGATCTTTTCGGATCCTTTCTTCTTAACTCTTTGCTAGATCTTTTTAGGTCCTTTCTTTTAACCGCTTTGCTCGATCCCCTTAGGTCTTTTCTTTTAAGCTCTTTTCTCGATCCTTTCTTCTAAACTCTTAGCGTGATCCTTTTCTGAGCTTTTCGTGCATACTCTTTGCCCGATTCTTCCATATATTTACTTATAAGCTCCTTTCTTCCAAACTCTTTGCTCAGTTCTCCGGGATCCTTTCTTTCAAACATTTTACTCGATCCATTCGGATACTTTCTTCTTAGCACTTTCCCCGATTCTTTCGGATCCTTTCTTTTAAACACTTTGCTCAATGATTCGGATCCTTTCTTCTAAACTCTTTACTCTTTTCTTTTCCTTTTTTTTTTTTTTCAATTTTTTGCTTGAGTTTCTCTTCCAAACTCTTTGCTCGATTTTATCTAATTTCAACACATTAGTGTATGGTTTAAGCGGTCAAAGATTTTTCACGTATTTACTTTCTGTTTATATTAATGAGGTTTATATAAATGCATATATATATTGCTACATTCAATATTGCCTCGAGAGCCACTCAATATGTAAAAGCGTAAAAGGCGGAAGAAGTTCCCGTACGTTGTCTTTTAGACTCAGAGCCGAAAAAGAAAAAGAAAAAAAAATCAGAAATAGAGATTGTAAGGAAACAATGATGGAAAGAAGACTAAAACCACGACATTTGACACATACGCATACAGATGCACGCATGCACGCACAAACACAGGTGCGCGCGCGCACGCACGCGCACACATGCAAAACGAGGAAGAAATAACCCAACACGAATAATATCATTCCAACAAGTGAATCAAATGATTACGATCTCAAACTTACAATGAAGAAATGACAAAATGAGAAAAAAAAACGACAGTTAATTGCCGAAGGGCGGGTGGTTTTGTTTTAAACTTTTAGGGTTAGGCCCTTGTCTTAACGCCACAACATTCCTTCACCGCCCAATCTGCTATTAACAAATAATATCGTCTTTCAGCCCCTTTGCTTTTCTTCCCTTTTCTCCATTTTTATACCCTTCCTCCTTTCCTCTTTAATTGTCTCACCCTATGGTTCTTTTCCCATAAGCGGCATGCTTGAAAATAGAAATGTTCATAACCATTTTAGGTTCTCACCGGTCAAGATGCAGCCGCATAGAAACAAGAATGCATCTTTGTAGTGAGCAAGTTGTTTTAGTTCTTATGTAAAAATTAATTATTGCTCTACTCTTGGTAATGGGCCTTCTTTTGAATTAATGCTGTGAACATTAGAATTTATATTATTTTCGTTCTCATTACATTCGGAGCCGAAAACTTCAATATAATTATTTAAATTAAATTGAGTTAAAATAAGCTCTGTTCCATCTTCATGCGAAATTTTTTTTTTGAATAACGTGTTTCTGAAATTTACGTGTTTTAAAAATTGAAATCAAAATTTCCATGGTAACAGATGCTCTACTTTTGTATCGAGCACTATTTTTTTTAAAATAATAACTAAAATACTAAGGGACTTTGGATTATTTACCTAACCAGTTCCTTCCTATTTTCTATATATTTTCACACACACACACACACACACACACATATATATATATATATATATATATATATATATATATATATTATTATTATTATTATTAATAGAAATTTTATAAGTATAAGAAACTATACTTGCTCGGAAAACGTTCGGTGTATTGATTTTCAAATAAACAAGCCAATACCAAAGGGGGGAAAAATGTATTAAAAAGAACGAACCAAGAACATGTACGTTAACCGAAAATAATCGTCCAGCATACGAGTTCAAGGTCCAAAGAAAAAAAACCCCGATGCGAGTATCCAAAAATAACTAAATAAAGTGCTCAATACAATGAGACCTAGTTAAATCCGAGAGCCAGACAAACCTACCAAGGTTTTTTCATTTAAACGGATCGTCAGAGAAGGCCGGCTTCCTGACGATCCGTTTAAGTGAAATCTTGGTATATTTGTCTGGCTCTCTAGGTTTAACTATATATATATATATATATATATATATATATATATATATATATATATATATATATATTGTTATTTACATTATTCGGACTATTGTCCTTCCATGTCGCCATATTTCTTACAACGTTTCGGGCCTTCTTCAGGTGGTTGGAATGTCGAACTGAACCCTTTATTTCGCTCAATGGGGTAGACTGTTCTAGTTCCACGTGCCATGTTTAATTGATGTCAGTTATCGGTTAAGGCAGTGGAGAACTTTCAGAGGGGAATTATCAGGAGATAACTGATAACTAACATCCATTAAACATGGCACGTGGAACTAGAACAGTCTACCCCAGTAAGTGAAATAAAGGGTTCAGTTCGACATTCCAGCCACCTCAAGAAGGCCGGAGCGTACAACGGCCGAAACGTTGTAAGAAATATGGCGACAAAGATGAATACAATAGTCCGAATAATGTAAATAATGTACATGATACCTCATCTCCGAAATACAGTAAGATACTGATATATATATATATATATATATATATATATATATATATATGTGTGTGTGTGTGTGTGTGTGTGTGTGTGTGTGTGTGTGTGTGTGTGTGTGTGTAAAACTCTAGAAGAGAAGACTGAACAATTACCATAAAGTTCATTTCCGAAACTCTAGACTCGTGGTGCAGATGGATCTGAATGTAACATCAATCAGTTAAGCGTAAAATTTTATTTATGTGTATCAATCCCATTACGGATATTATAGAAGAAGACTAACGATTGATTCTTGAATGATAGTGATAAATTATCCTAATTGTAGTGAACGGGGAAGCAACTCTTCGGGAGTCTATTACAGAAAACAGCAATTCTCGAGAACGTGCCATGTGTACGTGGCACGGTTGGTGAATGTCTGGATTTTTAAACCTAAGGAATATTGTTCATCTGGTCATTTACCAGGAAAAATAGCCTTGGAATATTAATAGGTTATTAACCTTGCGAGGAAAGGGATCGTATGGTGGAAGATAATTCACCCACTATAAAACTGCGTAAAGTCTTTTGTACTCTGTCTAGACTGCAAAGTGAGCGTAGCGTTGCAAATCAGACCAGACATCAGGTTCGTTCTCAAAGTATAGCTTTTTTTTTGGGGGGGGTTTCGTCAGGTCGTCACTCACATAAAAGAAACATGAATCTATTTGTAGTAGCAGGCAATTTTTTTTCTGGTTGTAACGTACTGTTATAAAAGAGCGAGGCAGAGATGAAGCGATACGAGGGCGAGGTGAACCGGCTAACGAGCTTCTTGCCTTTCGCGTCGCTGTTAGGTGGTTTCTGTCCCTCCCCATGCCTTTGCCTGGCCCCTTCAGTCCTTCCGCTGGTAGTGAACAATGTCTTATACGGAAAAGTGTTCTTTTTCTTGTCATCTTTCATTTCATTCAGTGACCGTCTTTGTCCGGGTCATTTGCCGTGACCCTTGTGAAGTCCCCTTCACTAAGCTTATAAATGCCTGAAACAATTTTTGTGACAGCTCAGCTCTTTCCATTTAATATGATATCGATTTACATTAATATCTTACTCAGTTTGGTGTTTTATCTGTCTCTTGAAAAACACAGTTTTTTTGTAAAATGTTTAAATATGTTATTTTATTTTTTGTTATTGTTATTTCATTGTATATTTTCAATTAAATTCTTACTTGTTTCTTTTGGTATTTTTTCTGCAGGTTCGACCACTAATTGGGGGAATGACTAAGTCTAGAAAGCTACATTGGCACAAGCCAAATGGTCACCTGGATACAAGTGGCAATGACGCCAACAATATGGATTTTACCAGAGAAAAATCGATTCCCGGAACATTGGGGCAATTGCCCTGCCATTCGCTTATCCCATAACCAATAACCCTTTGGATTAAAGAATTTTTTATCAGCAAATCAAAAGATAAGAAAATAAGCAAAAAAAAAAAAAGGCATATAATCTTCACTTCTTTGCTTTCTGTTTTATTTTCTCTGCTTTGCCCCAAAATTGTCATCTTGGTTCTGCTTCTCCGAAACTTACTCTTCTTTTTCATTTTTTTTTTTCGTTTCTTTTTACACCTGTCCGATATTTCCTTACCTTTATTGCCAGTATAAAAATCGAAATATCAAATCGAGCAGCATGGCGATAACCAAAAATGAATGTAAATAATATCAACTCACTAGAAAATTTTAATTAAAGTTTAATTTTGACATTGTAAAGATTTTCTTGACACTATTTAAATTAATAATCACTGGAATTAAATTAATGTAAAAAAATAAATCTAGTTATTTATTAAAATAACTAAGTCAATAGTCAATAACTATAACTGTAGGTAAATATATGTTAAAACATTCTATAAATACTTCGATAGAGTTTTAGCAAAGTTTTCAACTCAACTGTAGAGTTTAATGTCTTTGTTCAAATAAGCAAATATATTTGGAGGAATGTAATATGCAAATTTATTACTTAACATAAATCCTACATTGGACATATTACAATCTTAACTTAATTTTTTTGTGAGTGGCACTGTTTTGTAGGCACTTGTATTATCAAAGGTCGTCCCATTTATTGCGTTGATGTGCCCCTGAGACCTCCCACTTCTCTTGTGCCACTTTCGTCTTTTGGGGGTAGGCCTCGGTGGAGGGTCTGTTATGCCTCAACCAGACGATGCCACGACGTTGCATGCAGCAGAAGCCATCGCCTTTACCCTTTCCTATTTTGAGCACACCCCCTTCATCGCCAAGGATCCCAACTCCAGTTTCCCTGTCCTCCTCCACTTCAACAGTTGCCGCGCCTCAGCCCCTGCCCGATTCGCCACTCAGTTCCTCTCCACCTCTGTCCCCGTCGGCCATAAGCCTACTGTCGGGTATCCCCCTGGTGGAAACTCGGTACATACGCGCAGAGATTGCTCCGCAGATCAGCTTGACGCCGCCTCTGCCGACGCGCAATCCGCTCGTTTCGCCGCCGACGCCGCCTCGACCGTCTCTGAAGAAGAAGAGGAAGGCGCCGCCAGCGCCGACGCCAACGCAAGCGCCGACGCCGACGCCGCTCCTTCTTCCGCTTCTGCCTTTAATGACGCCTCCGTCGACCTCGACGGCCACGCCATCTCGCTGCACGTCAACTACAACGAGCAGCACTGCCTCGAGTGGGGTGGCGTCGGCTGTCGCGGCCGCCGCTGCCGCAGGCCTACCTTCGGTAGCTACTCAGCTCCCCTTACACACCATACCGCCGCCTCAGACTTCTACTTCCTCCTTCTCTACCTCCTCCTTTTCCACCTCGTCTACTTCCTGTCCCGAATCGGGTTCTACTTCCGGCTCGACTTACGCCGTATCCCAGCAGCACCACTCGATGGTAAGTGCAGTGATTTCGAGTGTTATAAACAACAACAACAACAACAACAACAACAACGACAACAGCAGTAGCAACAACAGCAGCAACAACAACAGCAACACTAGCAGCAGCAACAATGCGGCTGGCTTTGCTTCGTGTACATCGACCCCACCGCTAACTCGCCCTCCTCCACCTTCATCGGGCACGGCACCCACAGCTGGAATCAGCTTGTCTGTAGGCGCTAGCAAAGTTATTCCAGCTGCCGCGGAAGCAGCCGGATTCCCTCAAATGTTGAAACAGGAGACTACGAAAAGGAAGCTCATCTCCTCTTCGAACTCGACGACGGGAGCCATGGGCAGCAAACTCTTCCAACGCCGATCGGCTGTCACCAGGTCCACCATGAACACCAGCCGGCGTTATTCGGCACGCGATAACACCGACGAACGGGAAAAAGTGGCGCGAAGTATTTTCGGCGATGTCCCCTTGTCGGATGTAGAACGCTGCTACCTGGCGGCGGCTGCCGAGGGTAACATGTCACAAATCCTCCGTTGCATTCAGGCCGGAGTCAATGTCAATTGTAGGGACTACCTTGGCCGTACGGCATTGCAATTGAGTCTCCAGGGTGATCACTACGAAGAAACGAAATTCCTCATGGATCACTGCAACCTGGACGTCATTGAAGAAGGTCTTCTGCATGCAATTAAATTGGAAAACGTCCGTATGTGTGACATGATTCTTAACCATCCCGTTTACTCAGACGAACGAAATCGGATTAGGTTAGAGTTCCAACATGGATTTTATGATCAGGTAAGCAAAATTTATGTTTCTCAAACGTTTTTTTTTTCTTTCTATTAAATCCTTTTATAAATCATGAATATTAATTATATCCTGTGCGTAACACGTGTCTTAATTTTTAACCAATGGCAAACCGTTTTCTTTTCTCGCTTTTCAATAAACAGCATTCTCGGTGAATGCAGGGAGATGGGGTGTTTTAATGTCTAACAGCTCAGAATGGAAAATCAGAGATCCGAGTTCGAATTTCAGTCGGGTTTGCTACATTTACAAACGCGTAAATACGATTAAGAAATGTATGAATCCAATTCCAACCCTCATCTATGGGTTAAATAATTGGATTCTTATATCTGAAAAATCATTGTCATAAAAAAACAAATGCTAATGCAATATTCATAGGAAAAAAAATTATTATTATTTTTCTTACATTCCAAAATATGTTTCGGATCTAAATATCCTACAAAGTGTTGGCAAACCGTAAAAAGAATGAATCAACCAAACCAGTTAAAACCAACACTTCATTTTTTTTTAAATTACAAATCTTCTGTCCAAGAAATTCAAAATTCAATGTTGAATCATCGATTTATATTAACCTAGCACCATATATATCATAAACAGAGTATTGGAGTATGGGTAAAGTCAGTGGATAATGACAAGTAAAGAATAAGCATATTCCACGTATCATGATCACAAGCTCCATAAACCACTAAGGACGTAAGAGCACTACGTGTACTGCAGCATTTGGAGTATCTATGGCAATATAGACTGATGAAGTCCATCCAATATTCAGATACGTTTTGAATTCAGAATAACCCTGATTGATTGCCTAACCAGCTTTTAATAGCTGAACCTATCCTGCCATTTAACCCGTAACTGGAGAATGATGGATTCGTTTTTTGTTTTGTTTTTATTTTATTTTTTTATTTTTTTTTGGAGTGGGGGGGGCAGAAGAAATTATCGCTATGTGAATGAACAAAACCTTGGACAGAATTCGAACACGGTACACCGATTTCACTTTCTCAATAACACGCATATCCCTGATATATACGACGAGTATAAGTACAATTTTAGTTTTCTCCTACGACTATTAAACCTGTCATTATTTTTTTTCGATCACCTTAAACGTTATTTTTAGCGAATACACATATCTGAGTAGACGCCCCGTTTATTTATTAAATAGAATATTTCTTTATTTTCGTTTCTCGACCTGAATATTCGAAAAATCTTATTAAAGAAAAATATACACCCATCAGGATTCGAACTTTCTTCTTCCTTATCAGCAAAAGACGTTGTTAGATCCGACGTGGTCTAAACAAACGCGGCCACGGACAATTGTCACTGATCAGAAAAAAATCAAATAGTGCCTTATGAGCACAAATTCTTCCCATTTTCTCGAAAGTTCACATCTGCTCAGTTCCATTTCCAAACGTAAACAAAGCAATTTCTAAAATAACGGATTTATTATTTAAAACGATTAAATCTGTCCTATTAATATTTTTTTAATGCCTTACTTCTTTGAAACGCGTCATTATATATAACTTTTAGAAAGAAATTAAAGTTTTAAAACATTTGTTTAATAAAATTCTACCTATGATATTATGGTTCAAGTAGAAATAAGGTCACTTATGCCTTTAATGATTAGAGTCGAAGAGTTACCAAATATATTGCAGTTGTAGCAGGGTTTTGGGCAAGATAGCGTGAAGCAACCCACCACTCTTAAGGCTGGTTTTAAATTGCAATTGAGTCTCCAGGGTGATCTCTACGAAGAAACGAAATTCCTCATGGTTCACTGCAACCTGGACGTCATTGAAGAAGGCATTGTTCATGCAAATAAATGCATGCAATTAAAAGCTTTCTAGATTGGTTGGAAATGCTAAAGTGTTCAGTCTTCTCTATTATAGTGATTTTCCAAGCGTAGCTTAGATGTGGCACAAGGCCGAAAGCATGGGGCACCCAGTGAGGATCGAACTCCCTTCATAGTCGTAATTGATCTAGCGAGACGAGCTTGCTAACCATTACACCGCCTTGGGGCACCCATAGTCTTCTCTATTATATACGGAGGTTCAGAGTTCTCCTTCTACCAACCAAGGCAAGAATCAAGTCTACCCTACGACGTTACTCATAGCTGAATGAAGATGGATTCAATCATTGTCCAGGTGTATTAGTTCTAAGTGAACGGAAATGATTTGGACAGAATTTGAAAGCAGCACGCCAATTATATTTTCCCCGCCAATGATCGCTACGATACTCACACATAAAATAGATAACACTCTTTGAAAATAAACCTGGCAACAGAGGATTGCAATCCAAAGGGATTTGCTCGAATCCTATTAATTTTGATGCTAGCTTCCGTGGTAATTGTGATGCTAGCTTCCGTGATAATTTTGATGCTAGCTTCCGTGGTAATTTTGATGCTAGCTTCCATGGTAATTGTGATTCTAGCCTCCGTGGTAATTTTGATGCTAGCTTCCGTGATAATTTTGATGCTAGCTTCCATGGTAATTGTGATGCTAGCTTCCATGGTAATTGTGATTCTAGCCTCCGTGATAATTGTGATGCTAGCTTCCGTGATAATTTTGATGCTAGCTTCCATGGTAATTGTGATGCTAGCTTCCATGGTAATTGTGATTCTAGCCTCCGTGATAATTGTGATGCTAGCTTCCGTGATAATTTTGATGCTAGCTTCCATGGTAATTGTGATGCTAGCTTCCATGGTAATTGTGATTCTAGCCTCCGTGATAATTGTGATGCTAGCTTCCGTGATAATTTTGATGCTAGCTTCCATGGTAATTGTGATGCTAGCTTCCATGGTAATTGTGATTCTAGCCTCCGTGATAATTGTGATGCTAGCTTCCGTGATAATTTTGATGCTAGCTTCCATGGTAATTGTGATGCTTGCTTCCATGGTAATTGTGATTCTAGCCTCCGTGATAATTGTGATGCTAGCTTCCGTGATAATTTTGATGCTAGCTTCCATGGTAATTGTGATGCTAGCTTCCATGGTAATTGTGATTCTAGCCTCCGTGATAATTGTGATGCTAGCTTCCGTGATAATTTTGATGCTAGCTTCCGAGGAAATTTCCTTTATTTTTTTATTTGAATCTAGACGGTATCTTAAAACTCAATTCCAATGCGGAAGCGTTGTCAATTCTCAGATGACCAGCTTTAGAAGAGTTTGTTGAAAAGAAAACTGTTTCGCGCTCAATGGTTTGGTTTGGTTTGATTTGATTTGTTTTACGGCATATCAACCTCAATGGGTTATTTAATGCCGACAAAATTTTTATTGCTGGTAATATGTTTTTTCTTCAAAAATCTATTTCTGGGAATATTTTTCCCTGAAGAAATCTAGAGCTGGTAATATTTTTTTTCAAAGAATGTATAGCTGTTTGTATTGCTGGTATTTTTTAAAGTATAAAAATAATAATTCCTTCAAAAGTTATTGCTGAAAATATTTTTTTTTACAAAGTATTTCTGGTTTTTACACAAATTTGGGTGTCAACTATTTTCCCATAGCTGGGACCCCTAACAGGTGCTACCAGGCCGGGTCAGTGTGGACCTTGGAACGCCAGCAATTATAAGATGGTTCCCCGATCCTCAAAACCTCCTGATCAGAGGCCTTGCTGTTGGACGTAGTTTATCGTCATACCCAGGACGGGCGCTTAATGGCAGAAAATCATCTAAACATATTTGTAAAGATTCCATCACGTTGAATCACCGGTTCCCCTCCGATCACCGAAGTTTAAGCAAATACTTGCATGGGAAATTTTTCTCATGAACTTTATGCTATGGAACCTATAATTTACGGATTTTAAGAGCAGCAGGACAATCTCCTCAAAGATAAAAGAGGAGACTTGAAGGAACAGAAATTTAGTTCTACAGAAGGATGCTGAGGATACCATGGACGGAACACGTGAGCAACAACGAAGTCTTAAAGAAAATGTAAACAAAAAGGAAATACTTTACATCAGGCTTGGAAAATCTGATACTCACGGGACGGGTAGAGGGGAAACAACGCGTAACATACTTGGTGAGCTTGAGTAAATCGATGGCGGAACAGGGTTTAGGAGAAATAACAGAAAGACGCAGTTTGTTAAGAGCTAAAAGTCACAGGAAGTTGTGAAGATGCATGGTCGGCTATGTCTTACGAGGAAACGGCACATAAAGAAGAAATAAATTGTCGGCAAGGAATCATCCTTTTATAGTTGAAATAGCTAGATGTAACCGTAAGTTCTATGCTAAGAGTTTCTTCTGTTGCGCTCCTCGTTTTTGGAACACTCTTCCGGCTTCTTGTATCCCCGTCAACTTTGATCTTCGAAAATTTAAATGCAACGTCAATCGTTATCTTCTGTTTTCTTAACTCTTGTTCTTTTTTGTCCTCTCTTCTTAACAGTATTTTTTTTAATATTGTCTAGCACTCAATAACCCCCTGTGCTTTTGTTGTCTTTTTGTCTTACTTGGTGGTGAAATGATTAAAAAGTCTTTTAACATAGTCAGTATCTATATGGGTGTCCACTTGGGGATAACATATCATTTAAGTCTCTACCATACACATTAGTCCAGCGTGGTAGAGTAATGGTCCATTTCTCTCCGTGGATGGCAAAGTATAAGATTTGAAAATAGCACATGTCCAACAAAATGCTTTCACAGATTAAGAATTAAGTAAAAAATTCTCTATTGGTATTGTATTAAATTACACCAAAATTCTGTATGCACAAATTGCATGATATCTGGGCTACCATCTTCTTCATTTGTTGTATAAGTCCGTTCAGCGTGCGCATCTTATCAGTAAATCCTTGTGATTGTTACTGAAAGGAAACTAGACTCATTTTCGACAAACATGGACCATCATGTCCGCAGTAAAACTGAGTGTCAAATGGACGTTTTTTTCCCAGGACACCGCTTTTTATACAATGTTTGCCCAACTTCCTTCCTCAGAGATAGAATACTCCCCATTTTTTTATGGCTTGCTAATCATTCCATGGTCAGACGGCTTTATATCTTGTTTACCACAGCTACTTTGTCGTAGCTACACTACCTCTTTAACTATTACGTCATGTATGCATCATCTGGCTGATTCTATTTCTATAAGTGCAGCAGGATCAAGACATTTCTTGTTTTCTTTTTTGTCACTTCTTGTCTTTTTTGTTTTTTAAATTGTTAGCTTTTTTTATCCGAAGACGCATTGACATAGTAAAAGGCAACTTCCAAAATCTAAGCAAAGTATTAAGACTACCAGTCTCCTGATCAGAGGTCTTGCTACCGATTGTAATTTATCGCCATATTCAAGACTCTAAAGAATAAACACCGACGAATCGAAGGGAATTATTTAATCCTGTCGACACTTATATTTGGTACAGAAAAGAAACTGATCGAGTATAATGCATGCAAAAAGAACTAGAGGCAGGAGTGTTGCATTTTTAAAAAAAGACTGAGGAATTAATGTCAGAAAGAAAGAGAGAAAGGGCGAATCTTAAAGCGAAAGATACAGTAACATGTTAAAGAGAAGGAGAGAGGAAGTGAATGTAAAAAAAAAAAGACATAGAAATACACGTGCTCTAGTAAGCGGCGTGCTCCGCTAAATAATTACTATGCCGATGTGAGTGAAGGAAGTAAATTAACCCTGCCGACACTTCTATTTGGTACACAAGAGTAACGTATTTTCTTGTGTATGATACTGCTTGAGTATAATATGCCTCGTGTTTCTGAAGCTTAAAAACAGGGAATAAATTTCAATCTTGAGTATAATACGACCCTGTAGTGCTCGTCCTGGGTAAGAATGTTAAACTACATCCCTGTCCTGGGTAAGACGATAAACTACGTCCAGCTGTAAGGCCTGTGATCAGAATGTTTTGAGGAGCGTGGAACCACCTCTTAATCGCTAGTGTTCCCAGGTCCACCCTGACTCAGGGTGGTAGCACCTGTTAGGGTCCCAGCTATGGGCAAATAGTTAACTATTACCAGCAATACAATTTTGAAAAGATTATTACCAGCAATACAATTTTGAAAAAATTATATCCAGCAATACAATTTTGAAGAAAAATAATATTAGAAATAGATTTTTGACAAAACAAAATATTACCAGCAATAAAAAATATTGTCGGTATTAAATAACCCATTGAGGTTGATATGCCGTAAAACAAAATAAGCCCAACCAAACCAGGCCCTGTAGTACAGTCCATCCGATGTATTTTAAGTTCTACCATATTATTCATTAACATCTTAATGTCGTACCTCATTAAAATAATGCAAATTTTCACGATATTAAAGAATGGAAATGAACCGGATATCTAACCACTGAGCTTTTTTTCTACTAATTTCCGTTTCAAAACTTATTTTTGAATTCTCAAGAGAACATGCTAACTAGACATACCCGATAATTCGTATTAAGGTACTAATTAATCTATTATACTTTTCTGTTTTATACGACATTATTATATTTTTATTATATATTAATGTGTGAATACGTGTAATTATTATTAATTGTTATAATATATATTAATCTATGTAATGGGTGTATTTCCAATCGTTCTGTCTCAAATAATAGTTTATTTTTTAAAACTAAATAAAGATTTCTGAAAATGTTTATTTGTTTATAAGAATGGCCTTTAATTTTCGTTTAAAATTTGTATTATACACAAGAAAATAACGTACTTTAAAGTAAAAAAAAAAAACGACTATATAAGTACTCCAAAGACTGAACGGTATTAATCTTTGTTTAGAGATAAGTCAGTGTTTGTTTTTTTATTTGATTATGTTTGCTCAAAATGATATCTAATTAATTCTTGATATTTTCATTTGCAAACGCCTACAAAACAGTATGTAGGGGTTATATTTTAAAATTATTCATTTACCCAACTCCAGGCAACTCTTGAAACCTGTTAGTTTAGAAGCAGGTTCAAGTCTTCTGCCAGTATAAGTAGCAAGACTCCCAGTCTTTCTGTGTTTTCTGCTTGTAGTGACCAATATCCTATACGGGAAATTGTTCTTTGTCTTGTCATCTTTGTCTAAAAATTAATTTCATTAAGTGACCGTCTTTGTCAGGGTCATTTGTCATGGTCCTTGTGAAGTCCACTTCACTTAGCTTATAAATGCTTGAAACAATTTTTGTGACAGCTCAGATTTTAACTGGCACTGATATCGCTACATGAGTATCCGATCCAGACAATACTCAATTTGGGGTTGTATCTATCTCTTGAAATACGTAATTTTTTTGTAAAATGTTTAGCTGTGTTATTTTTAAATCTCTCAGTTCAGAAGTACGTCCAGGTCTTCTGCGGGACTGTATCCATCGACGACTTGCTAGGCCAGTTGCGTAGATTACAGCATCTTGTATTTGCGCGAGGTTACCCATCTGAGTACTGACTAGGCTCAAAGTTGTTTAACTTCGGCGATTGGATGAGAACCGGTGTTTCAACCGGATATGGATGTAAGCATTTTACAACCAGCATCTAATTTTACCTCCTCTCTGAATGCCCGCTTTCTATCATTCAAGGAACCAAACCAACAGATGTGAATACAATCAGTTGAACTACAATTAAATATGCTTTTATAAAACCGACATGAAACCATGGGAAACTTGTAAACAATGCCAAGGGAATAAAATAAAACGTTAATCGATCAGCGTCTTGAGGGCAGCGGCCGGTTATAAATTTTCTTACCTGATTTTCCTAGATTTCCATTGTGCCAAAACTTAAAGACATATTGATCCCAATGGAGATTACCTACATTTTTTTTTTGTCTAGGACCAGTGATTGCCTATTAAGTTTGAATTGTCGTATTATATTTAAATATATTAGCGTTGTTGTATATAGAGTTAACGGTGGCTGTGTCCGAACATTAATGGATGAAACGGAATATTGTATTTCCATTTTGCTTCTATTGCTATAGAAAACACTTAGGAACGAAAGACAATATCAAAAGAACATAGAGTAAAAATTAGTTTTATAAACGTAATTATCATTAATGGAATATATTGCAATATTTCTTTTCGGGAATATTGCTGAGAGGATAAAAAATACGATAAGAAATTTAGACAACTTAATGCACTCAAGTCTAATATTCTTTGTGTAAACAAACAATATTAAATGGTTAAATTTTAACTATGGCTGCTCATTAGATTTCGTAGCTAATCACTAAGGCGCTCTTCCATTAAAACACGATCAAAGGAATATAGCTGATTCCTCCTTCACCTAGACCCATGTTACTTAAAATTTTGCATAATCAAAGTAAAAGGTATCTGAGAGTTACGATGAAAAGGATCAAAAATAAAATCAAAGACTAATTAATAATAATTAAAATGTCAATGCTTCGTCTAAGAAAGTCAGACTATTGTATCTGATACTACAAACAAGTTAAAGGTCTTCTTCTATGTGCAGTCTCCCTTCAGAACGTTGGAGATCATGACTCTCCACAATTTCTATTCTTTGTAACTTTTACTAATTTTTGACTTTTTGTTATCTCTACTAAACATTGTTCCGCCATCCTTTTTACTCAAGTTGGCTAGGTAGGTCCTCCGCTTCACCCGTCTGCCCCACTTGATTTCGGTTTGTCCTGTGAGCATCAAATTCTCTAAATACTCTTTTGTTATCATATATCCTAGAAACTTCGTCATTGCTCACATGTTCAGTCTACCGTATTCTTAGCATCCTTCTGTAGAACCACATTTCTGTTCCTTCAAGTCTCTGCTTCATCTGTGATGAGATTATCCAGCATTCATTGCCAAACGGTTCAATACGCTTTTCTTTATTTCCAACGAAATTCTTCTGTATCTTAATAATTTTTTTAGCTTTTGGAAGGCATCTTTCGCTATACTAATGCGTCTTCGAATAAAAAATGGTAACAAGATAGAAAAACGAAAGTGACAAAAAAACAGAAACGGAAAAAGGGTTGGTCTTGCTGCACTTATAGAAATGGAAGCAGCCAGATGACGGATGTATGACGTAATATTTAAAGGCGTAGTGTAGCTGCGACAGAGTATTTCTGGTAAAAATGATATAAACGGAATGATTGGCAAACCATAAAAATGAGAGTATTCTGTATCTGAGGTAAGAAATTGGGCAAATCAGACGTACTGGCAATAAGTTTCAAAAGGACATTTTTTCCCATGACACCGCTTTTACAACTACCTCCACTCTTCAGCAGTGTTTATTGTTTTAAAATGCGTTGATAACTATTGACTCTTTTGAAGATGTCAAAATGAAAGTGTTCAAAGTAGAACGTACGCAAGAGTATGTTGCACACGAACTGGACAGAAGACATGTTTACGTGGTTGACGAGTGATAACAAGGTTATGATATATTGATTGTTGTTCTACGGAGCTTCTTTTTTTTATATAATTTTTAAGTATCCATTAATCTTAAATACCTTGGAAAATATTCTCCGTAATTTAATTTTAGAAATATTGACTTTAAACTTACTATAGTATACGCTCTTATTTTCTGATAATATCGTATATGGTCGCCCATACTTACAAAAATCGGAACGTTTATACACTACAAAGAAAATCAAAAATTATTTAAAAATCCTACGTGATGATTTGTATTAATCTTTTCAATTTTTGATTAGTAAATAGCGTTTTCATTTAATAACAATATTGCCTAACGCAATTAAAATAATAATTTGAAAAACTTGTAACTATTATAATTAAAATTTTTAAAAAAATGAAAACTATTCTTGCACAAATTCATTATTCATCAAATTTTTTTTCTTAAGACAATAGTGTTCTTAATAAATCTTATTTCTAAAAGCAATTAAAAGTTTTTTTCTAATTAAATTATGTCATAGTTTTATTTTAATTTTTATTTTCCGATTCGGAGCAGATTTTCGGGAAATGGGTCACTGTCTAAAAAAATTGACTTACATTCTTCAAGGTGACCTGCTTTTAACTAATAAAACAAATTTTGCAATTTAATTTAATTTCTTGAAATTTCATGAAATTAAATAAGTGGGTGATAACATGTAAAATAAAAATATTCTTACCTAAAATTTCTAAAAAAAAATTCACAAATAATATGCTGAAAGTTTCATTAGAATCTGACCATTATTTGATTTTTCGAAGAATTTCCACATCAGTATTTTTTATTTTTTTTTTTTTTTTTTTGTTATTTTTTCCGGAAAAGAGCGTTAAAACTCATAAAGTAAATCTTAAGCCGATCGCTGACATAAAAAAATGATTTTAACCAAAATATACAAAGTGCTACAAATGATTAAAAAAATTTAAAATTCTTTCGTCTTTCTTCTTGATAATAATATAAACATTTTGACAATAAAACTTTGTCTTTATCAAATTGGTGCCTTTGTTCATCATACTCTGCTGTTTTTTTCCAGCGAATTAATAGAAGTAACTACTGTATAGGTGATCTTTATTCTTAATTCGCTTAAATATCGAAACTGCTACACTTTTTTTTTTGTTTTCCTTCGGTGAAAGGGTTTTTGCTTACAATTTCATTTTACGGTTTGTAATATACGAGAAAATTGTGGAGACTTATATACTGTGAGCTAAAAGTAATAATAATAATTATTATTATTAGTAGTAGTAGTAGTAGTAGTAGTAGTTTGGTTAAAATTCAAAAGATTGCATTCACAGATACTTCCCACGTGCTCAGGAAGGTTTTATCAATGTTACAGGTTATGGTTCTATACTAATTATATTGGTTGTTTTTAGTTTAGCGGCATATCAACCAATTATGATTATCTAATGCCAAAATCTAAATATTTTGAACACAGTTTTATGCCTTCAACTACAGCTAAAATGTATTGTTGGACATTTTGCTATAAAATATATTGTTAATTCAGCTTTAAAATGTATTGTTGATAATTTTATTATAAATATGTATCACTGGTAAAAAATTTTATATAAAATTTATTGCTGGTATTTTTACTATAAAAATGAATTTTATACTTTCATAGTATTCATTATTTACCCATAACTGGGACCCTAAAAGCTCCTACCACCCCCGGGACACGTTGAACCTGGAAACGACAGCAATTATGAGGTGGTTCCATGCTCCTCAATCTCACGATTAGAGACCAGACTGCCGGCTGTAGTTTATCGTGATACCCAGGACTACTATGATAGTGGAACTTGCATGCACATTCTCTGACATAAATCTAGTTTCTCAGGCACTAAACTGTACAGAAGTCTTATCTGGGTACACACACACTTTTCAGTGAAATTTTAAACTGGCATCATACAATTAAGAAACATTAAATGTCAGCTCTATATCCAACCAATTATACAAAGTTATGTTCTGCTGACTTGCAGTCTCTTCAAGTTTCAGTTTGAAACTTAGGGGGAGCTCGTAAAATACGCATTTGGAAAAATATAATAATAATAATAGGGACCTTTAAGTTGATATATAAGAGTAAACAAAGTATAATGTGTCTAGTGCAGAAGTAATGAACATTATAAAGGTGACAAATAAAAATGTAATTGTTTTTATAAGTTTGGTTCGAATGCAAAGCGTTGCAAATTGACGTACGGATCGACAAAAGAAAAGCTTGCATATATTTTTACATGCGTAATTTTATTGAACCGATAAAAAAAGGTTAAGTTTAAGATGGAAATTAAAATTAAAACAAATAAAAAGGAATAACATGAAAAATATAACCAATAACTGTTAATATCGAAATTGTCCTTGTGTGCGAATACAACTGGCCATTTGCAAGAAAATCAACAAGATGCTCGCTCCTTTTTTCTAGTAAAAACTTAGTAAAATAAACTGGCTAATTCCGATTTTCATTTTAATGTGTTACTATCCGTTTGAATTAAGTCCTACAAGCCATTCTCCCTTACGCAGAAGTAAGGGTTGGTGAACCTGAAAGTCATTATCATGTCAGTGTTATATATTTATGTCCTTGGGTACATTTTTTCTGCTCGATTGAACTTTTATGAGAGAGGTTCGATAAACCGATTTTGTTGTCTTTTTTGTTGTCCTTTTTTATTTTTTTCCCGATCACTTTATGGCAACGTTATTTTTTACACTATCGTTTTTATGTTTGTTGCCATATTTATCACAACGTTTCGGCCGTTGTACGCTCCGGCCTTCTTCAGGTGGTTGAACTGAATCTGGGGTAGACTGTTCTAGTTCCACGTGCCATGTCTAATAGATGTTAGTCATCAGTTATCCCCTGTTAATTCTTAACCAGGTATTGAACTCACAACTCTTTGGGTCCTGTCACTTGATCTTAACCATCGCCTTTATCCATTGTGCCATGTGTCCTTAAAGACATTTCTGTATGAATTTCTGGGACTTATAAATGTCTTCAGTAACAATTCTTACCAGTGCTCATAGTGCAATTTTTGCTGTTATCAATATATGTTGTTTTTTGTTTTTTTACCAGAGCTCATATTGCAATCTTTGCTGTTATCAATATATATATATATATTTTTTTTTTACCAGAGCTCATATTGCAATTTTCGTTGTTATTATTGCTTTTCTCTGTCATTCCTTATTATTGATTCCCATATTGTATTCATTTCTATGCTTGGTCGAGATATTTGTGGCCTAGCATATGTGCTGATTTTTTAAGTTTACAGATTTTCCAATGATGTTCATTGTCTATGATTTCAACCTGATCCCACAGAGGGCGGTGATCTCCCTTTTCTCTCCATATGTGTTCAGCCACGCCTGATTTTTCCACTTCCCCTCATGTTACAGCTTTCTGGTGTTCTTGAAGCCTTACCTTAAGAGGGCGGCCTGTGTCCCCTTCATATTTCTTTCCGCAGCTGCACAGGATAGCGTACACACAGTCTTTAGTCATGTTCTCCTCTATGGGAGGGGTCTTACTCGGGAGAGATATCTGCGAAGTGTCGTCAAGTTTTTGAAGGTTGTCCTGATGTTATATGGACCGCAGATCCTTTGTATTTTCTCCGATAACCCCTTCACATAAGGCAGGCATTCTGCCTTCTCAGTGTTGTTGATACTGAACGTTATTCTTGCTATTAATTTTCCACTTGTTTTGATATATGCTTACTTACCGCTTAGAATACAACTTAGAGAACATCGATATAATCACAATCCCGAATGTTATGCGACCCTTATGAACCGAAAAGCGTCTCGAAGTAGCGAACCAATTAATCCAGTCGGCCAAACACCGATGTTCGCATATCATCTCTTTTCCTTAATAACCGCAAAAGAAATGATTCATGATAAACAGCTTAATTTATGTTGCATCTCAAGTGAATAAGAGGGCTTGGCTTCTTTCTTTCCACCAGATGTTTCTCACGTTTTATTGAAGTGGTTACAGTAAAAGTAAGAAATTTATAAGTCATTTAAACACTATCCTACCGCAAAGAAAGCCTTGATCTTCATCCGGAGATTCGTATTAATTTAGCGGTGTAATCAGTCGATCCTGTGGAATTGTAATTAAATTCTCCAGAAACACCTCACCAGTAAAATCCTAAATTTTGGCAAAGCAATTACGCGTTTTAAATGTTATTCTGATAATAATTATTTGGGTGTGTATCCAATCGAAACTGATTTGTTTTCAACTGACATCAAAATTGATTCCAAATATTCTTGTATTTCTGTCTCGTTTTAGCTATGTTTACTTAGTCTGACACAAGAACATAAATATGGAGCATCCGCATCCGGAAAGGAAAATGTATTTTTAGTCATAAGGGCCTAAGTATTCGACACTGCTTTAAATAACTGATCAAACGGACGGAAGTAATTTGATCATAAGCATATATATATATATATATAGAGAGAGAGAGAGAGAGAGAATGTATAAACATAAAATGTCTTAAAATATATATACATATATTTATATATATATGCGTGTGTGTGTGTGTGTGTGTGTGTGTATACAGGATGTATCAAAAATATTTTACAAACTTTGAGAGCTGGTTCCTCACACCAAAAACAAGGACGAAAGTTCACATAAACATATGTCCGCAAATCCTTCGTTTCTGAGTTATTAAGCTTAAAGTAAATTTACGGTAGATGGCGCTGTGTTGCCATGTAGACTAGGTTACAGTTGTTATTCGTGCACATTGGTGTCTAGTCTGTCTTCAGTCTTTAACGTGTGTAGTAGAGTTAATTGAGGAGTGTTCCGTTTAACAATGGCGCGATATTCATATCGTGGGCAAGCAGATACGGTTTTTACTGCATGGCTGTATCTGATTGCGTTTCCAGACCGAAGACGGCCGAGTCATTCAACCTTTGCTGCTGATGATCGTCGCGATGCTCAGACAGGATCTGTGACACCACAAACCTCATACACCTGACCATTAAGAATACATTCTACAGGCTGTCGAACACGATCCAGTTATCTTTAACTGGAACTAGCATATGTTTATATGCACTTGTGTCATTCCTTTCGTCGGGGAAACCCACCACAATGTTTTTAAAGTATTTTTATACACCCTGTATATATATATATATATATATGTGTGTGTGTGTGTCTCTCTCTCTCTCAATATATATATAGATTATATTAAAAAAATATGGTTACACTGTGTGTATATATATATATATATATATATATATATATATATATATAAATATATACAGTGTAACCTGGATATAAGAGACCTGCTATAAGAGAAACCCGATATAAGATATATTTATATATCCCAAAGTGTTCCCATACTACAAACAAAATAGACCAAACCCGGATATAATATTCTTCTCCGGTCCGGATAACTTTCTTATATCCGGTTAACCCTATATATATATATATATATATATATATATATACAGTGTAACCGGATATAAGAGACCCTGCTATAAGAGAAACCTTTATAAGAGAGATTTATCTGGTCCCAAAGTGTTCCCATACTTACCTAAATGGGAATAGACCAAACCCGGATATAATATTCTTCTCCGGTCCCGACAACTCTCTTATATCCGGGTTACACTATATATATATATATATATATATATATATATATATTTATATATATTTTCTTATAATAAGATTTACCCTGTACAATGTCCGGAGGCTACAATGTGGTGGGTTACGTTAAGGGTTACTTTATATGGATAGGGTGGTAAGATATCGGGTAACTCTAGACTTGAACAGGTTAAGATTGTATTGATCAGGAAATATATATAAACAGTAAATTGCTGATACCCACTGGAGTGTGGCTGTACAGGTCCGCTGATGAATCTCTGGAATCGGGATGCTGAAGAAAATATCAATCAGCTAAGTGACAAACTTTTACTCATGTTATCCTACATACATACATACATATATATATATATATGTATATATACACGTTTCATTAAATAATATAGACAAGTGTTGTCTATTAATTTTATGTAAATTTTTTTCGTAACATCTGATAAGTTTAATAACATTATCGTTAAACGAAGAAAGAAATTCACAATATTGATCCATATTTTTTAATATAATCTATATATATATATATATATATATATATTGAGAGAGACACATATATATATATATATATATATATATATATATATATATATATATATATATATATATATATATATAGAATAGCCATTAGACGAAGATAACGGTTGTTTGTCTTATCAAACCTGGTGTGGACTGAATTCGTGTTGATAAGAAAAACAATCGATATGTTTGTCTGCCGAAAATGAGGGGATTTTGGAATTTATTGTTCATTAACTTGATCTGTAATAATTAATATATTGAGATCTTTTTGTGGATCATTTTTAATATTTTATATTACTAGGATATACTTGTATTATATAACAAAGCATCCGTTATCTTTACTCGCTCTCTCTCATTCTCTCTCTTTATATATATATATATATATATATATATATATACTCATCAGCAACTTTACAACGCTGAGTTTCATGCGCAATGCAATCGTCACGTGATGATTGAAAATTAATCGTTGCATATTTAAAATATTGATATCTATACCATATTGTATTGGAGCAGTCCATTTATTTACGGGAGGATGAAATAACATTATTGTTATTATTTAATTTTATTATTTCTTCACACAATGGTCAATGTCAGAGGGCAACAGTAATGCCCTCGGCTGAAAATGCAAATGTCCTTTTGTCTAGAACTGCATTTTTTGTTAAATATTCATACATTTTAATTAGTCACATTATATCAGTTAATTCAGCTGTCGAGACGATATTGAGTCAAGCAGCAGGGGAGATCGAATCTGTTAATAGCGTTCTTTATCATTTAAGACGGACCCAATAAGAAAAGCATCGATTGGCTGATCGCTGAAAATGTTTGTCAAGGGCTTTTATTTTTCAAATCGTGCTATATTTATTTTAAAACAATGAAGGGTCCGTATTTATAGCATGTCATGAGTTACATCAGTGAACAATGCAAATTAGACAAGCTTTAAATCGATCTGTCCATCAAGTAAAAACTCCATAAATCTGACGTTTTATCAACAAATTTTCATTAATGATTTTACCAGACAATTGTACTCTGGCTATTATAAACACAAACGCACACACACACACACACACACACACACACACACATATATATACATATATATATATATATATATAGAGATATAGAGAGAGAGAAAGAGAAAGAGAGAAGATAACCAACAATCCCGATTAATAAATCCCTCCAAATCTGAGTTAGACTTAATTTCAAAAAACATACTTATAAAATAATGCTATCTCTACAAGATAACTTCTCTATCAATTTTTGGAAAGATTCTTCGGATTATCACTAATACAAAAAAAACGCTACGTTTATTCATTTTGACATCATTGACTTCTACTCCACCATTTTGGAAGACCTATTACTAAAAATTCTTAATTTTGCTAAGAATTATATTAACATTACCAACGATAAACTTAAAGTTTAAGTTGCCTCTAGATAATCTCTATTAATGTATAATAATTCTTCTTTGGTTTAAACGTAATAATGATGAATTTTATGATATTTCATATAGGAGCATATGATTCTGCTCAAATAGCTGACTTAGTAGGTATATACACATTAGACACTCTCATTAGGATTAGTGAACCCAACCAGGTAGGTCTTTACAGACATAATGGACTTATTGTTATTCCTAATAATAATGGTCTTCTATCTTCCAAAATACAAAAAAAAGATCATAAAAGCCTTCCAAATTCTGTGATTTAAGATTGATATATCTTCCAACCTTGAAATTTTTAACTTCCTAGATGTTACATTCAATCTTTCGAATGATACATTCAAACCTTTTCATAAAAAGAATCAAACAACTAATCTATATCAACGTCTACTCTAATCACCCTAAGACAAAAATAAGCCAAATTCCTAACACTGATTATCCACAGATTATCATCAAGCAGCAAAGTCTTTAATGAAAATAAATTCACTTACAATCAAGCCTTCAGTAAAAAGTAATTTTACACAAGAATTAAATTACCAAGAAAATTTGAAAAATAATACATCTAATAAATCTAAAAACAGAAAAAGGAAGATAATATGGTTTAACCCACCTTTCTGTAAGTTATCCGGTATTAATATTGGCAAATATTTCTTAAATTTAATAGACAAGCATTTTAATAATAGCAATCCTTTGAAGAAAATTTTGAATAGAAAAACTTTAAATATTATTTACTTGTGTGTCAATGTAGAAAGTATAATTAGTTCCTACAATAACCTCCTAAAAAACCTTATCACATTGAATCACAGCGGAATAACCCTCTTTGTAATTGTAGGGTCAAAGCTGACTGTCCAGTTGGAGGGATTTGCACTTCGGAAAATGTGGTATATAAAGCCACTATTTTTCCAGAGGAAAATATAAACCAGAAAAAAGGTTTATATAAGAATTTCAGCGGGATGTTGGAAACAACGTTTTTATAATCACCGACATTCCTTCAGCAACGAAACCTTAAGACAACAAAAAGCCCTATCAAAACATTATTGGGATCTCATTGACGGAGGCTTCACCCCGCAATTAAAATAGATCATCTGTAAAGATCGAACTCTCAACAACTTCAGGGAAAGATGCAATCTTTGCATAAAAGAAAAGATTTTTTTATAATTAAATATGAAAATACCGACGAGTTACTAAACCAACGCAATGAACTCGTCTTCAAGTGTAGACACAGAAATCTTTTCAAAATTCTCAAATAACATCTATTTTGGAGAAACTCACACTTGAAAATTTCGATGTTTTATATAATATTAACATGTATTAATTTATCTAGTCACAGTATTCATGGATGATCTTCCATTTGGTTTCCCGCCCTCTATCATATATAACCTCAATTACACGAATTATTTTTAACTGTCTTATCTATTGTAGTTATTTTCCAAGCGTAGCTTAGATGTATCACAAGGCCGAAAGTATGGGGCACCCAGTGAGGATCGAACTCACTACTCAGTCATAATTATTCGAGCGAGACAAACTTGCTAACCATTACACCACGTCGAAGTGCCCAAATTGTATGCATCTTCTTTTTTATGTATGTATATGTATGAGTATATACTTGTACTTATGTGTGTTTTCTTTTTTACATTTGTGTTAGCATATAATTTTTGTATTTGTGTGTGTTTATTTGTATATATAGGTATATGTGTGTGTATTTATGTTTATACCTATATGTATTGTTTGTAAATATCTAAGTACATTTGATAGGACGCACTCTTATGTGCCTGTTTACACTTATATAGTTAGGGGTGTGTTTGGATATGGATTATATATCATTTAAGTATGTACTTCACAGTACGTGTGTTTATATATTTATATATATGTACATATGTATGTGCATATATATATATATATATATATATATATATATATATATATATATATATATATATGTATGTATATATATATATGTATATATGTGTGGTAGTGTGTGTGTTTTTAGGTTATATACATAAATGTATATATACTTTGTGCTTTTGTGGTGCATTTGTAGATATGGGTCTCTTTCTATATATTTCTCTCTCGCTCTCTGTCTGTCTCTCTCTCTCTCTCTCTCTATATATATATATATATATATATATATATATATATATATATATATATATATATATATATATATATATATATATATATATATATATAAATGAAAACATATATCATTTTCCAGAATGTGGATTCATATATATACTGTATGTGTATGTGTATACGTATATAGGTGTATGTATGTATTTATGTTTATGCGGGAATGTGTATCTTCGAAACTTTAATTCTTTTTTATTTTTATGTTATTTTTATTTTTATTCACTTAAAGTGATCTTTTTCTTATTAATTTCTTATTATTTTTTAAATCGTTTTATATATATATTGTTTTTTAATTATTATGTAATTTTTGGAAAAGTATTCGTTATTTTAATGTTTTATTTTATTTTCTAAATCAACTATTTTTTCTAATTACACGGGTATTGATGTAGCAAATGACTATATGCACTGAACAGAAAAATTTTCTTCCTCTCTTTCCTCTCTCCCCCTTTTTGAAGATACCCTCTTTATTTCACTTTTCACATCCGGTGGAAATAGGCCAACCCGTCTATTCTTATTCACTACGATTTCCTTTTCAATGTATCTCTCTAGACAGACATATCACTCCTTTTCTCCCTTTTGTCTTTCTTTCTTTTCACTTCCCCCATTTTGAATCTATATTTTAAAACATAATTTATGTTTAAATATTTAGTTTTATTCATGGTAAAATTTTAAATCTATTTATCGTTGAAACTGATTTTGGTCAGATGAGACGAAAGCGAAGTATCGGTTTTGCGATATATATATATATATATATATATATATATATATATATATATATATATATATATAACTTGAAGGGTAATATTAAGCTTATATAAGGTGACATAGAGGATGGTGACTGATAGTATGAGAGACATGGTAGAAATTAGAGAGGGAAGGGAGAGTTTTAAAATTTATTTTTTTATTATTATTACAATACTTAATAATAAGGAGGAGGGGGTAAGGATCAGACATTGAACTATTTAATCGGTCAACTCACCGGAAATGATATGGAAAAAAGAAAAGAAGAAAAAAGGTGCAAATAAGAGATAAGAAATAAGAAATGGATGTAGTGTTTTAAAAGAAGGAGAGGATGGTATAGGTTGATGTTTGGGCAATTTAGAAAAACACAGATTTTAACGTTTCATAGTAAATTAAATGTTTAAATACGCAAATATCAAAATTTAAGTTCATTTTTTCACCCTTGAAAGTGAAGTATGAGAAAAATAAAATCTCCGGTGAAATAAATGATAACAATGGAACTTTAAAATGGTCTGTTTTTTCTTTAAATTAAATTATACGCTCTGACTTAACACTGAACTCACCGGATTTCATTCTCCTTGGCATTAAACATAGGGATCATAAAGATTTTCATTACTTTATATATATATATATATATATATATATATATATATATATATATATATATATATATATATATACACTACAGTTTAACTTTGTGGCCACTCCTGATAATTTTTTAAATTGGCAATAAGTTGTTTTCTATTTTAAGTAAAAGAAATTATTATAAATGTTTTAAAAAGTGAGAATTGATATTTTAAAATTAGAAATTTTATTATAACAGAAAGAAAAAAACATTTATTATTGATTTATGATTTATTTTGACTCTTCAAAATATCCTCCTTTAGCCTTGATTACTGCAGGCCAAATTTTTGGCGTTCGTTACAAAAGATTCTCAAAGTGTAAGTTCGATAATTGATTCCTTTCTTTTTTTCTTTTCAATGACTCTAAGAGTTCTTTGAGAAAATGCTTTTCACCCTTCTACCAAAGTCATCTCTCGCTAATTCTGGAGGTGACCTCAAACTGTGCGGCTGGGGATCATCTTGCGAGCGAATAGACATATCAACAGCAATCCCTGACTGATATAAATTTGGGTATTCCCATACAAGCAAGGTAGACGGTGCTATCAACCATTACCCTTACGTACTGCAACTCATGATTTCTAGCATGTTAGTGTAATGACCAAACAGACACATGCAATATGCCATGTTGTCTAATGAGCATTGTGTTCACATATAAAATAGCATTTATTCGCATAGCATTTTTAAATGCTTTAAAATAGGTTAATTCTTAAATAATAAAATATTTATTACAAACTGGGACCACATGTCCCTAATGGTATATATATATATATATATATATATATATATATATATATATATATATATATATTAAACAAGTTTTGTCTGTCAGTTTAATTTTTTCTTGTATTTTTCCAATTTTCAAGAGGTGTTGATCATTTTGCTCGAAATTTTTGGTTAACTGTAGTGTTCATATTTTGTCATTTTTGTTCATGTACTTTCGACTTTTGTAGTCGTTATATATACATATATATATAACGATATATATATATATATGTGTGTGTGTGTGTGTGTGTGTGTGTATATGAGTGTGTATGTGTATTATATATCAAGAAGAGTATTGTAGAAATTATGTATATATATATATATATATATATATATATATATTATTAATATGTCTAACCGTTATATGAGAGGTGTTTCCACCGCACACTGTATAACTATTCGGGCAAATTATTAAGGGACTGTACTGTTTTATCTGTCTATATTTCTGAGATGAGGTATTGTAATTATTTACATTGTTCGGACTGTTATCCTCATCTTTATTGACATATTCACGACGCTTCGGCCGTTGTACGCTCCGGCCTTCTTCAGATGATTGTAATTCGAAAACTTCGAGAGTTGAATTAAAGGGAGATAACTGAGGCATCTGAAAGAGGCTTGGCATGTGGAACCAGAACAATCTGCTCCGGTGGATGAAATAAAGGTTTCAGTTCATAATTCCATTCCCCTGAAGAAGGCCGTAGCGTACAACGTCGTGAATTATGGACAATAAAGATGAGGACAATTGTACTGTTATTTTTTTTAATCATTTCACCCCAAGCAAGGTAACAGTGTCACTAAAACGGAGGGGGTTACAAGGAGAGAATGTAAATGAGAAGATTGAAAACAGGGAGGATTGCGGAAAGTTTTTTAAAAAAAGTAACAGGTTTCAAGAAGACAGAAGATGAAGATTGACATCGTATTTAAATTTTTGAAGATTGTAACTATGAGAGAATCAAGAAATTGGAAATAAGAAAAAAAAAAACGTTAGAGTAGAAATGACGGTTGCATCTTGCTAGTTTAAGAGTAAAGCGGTGAGACTTAGATGCCAAACTAGTCACACGCTTAAATTCATGTAGTGTGGTCAGCAGGAAAAAAAGCTCGTCCGAACATTTACTATGAAAATATTTGTAGACCAGACAGTGGTGTTCCGCGTTACGTCGGCTTTCCTTGCAATATGCAAATTGTTCTCCGTTGTAACCAATACACAGATACCGCTGAGCAGGTAATAGTGCTGTGAACGTTCAACTTCGGCATGTTACGAGCCTTTTGCCGATAAACAATGTCAGAAACCTTGAGATGTGACGTCTGAGAAATGTACCGGTTACTCAATTGGAACGCGGCATCTGATCCACTTACCGGGAAGTTTTTCAAGTCGTTCAGGACAACACCAAAAAAAAAAAAAATTTAAAAAAAGAAACGAAAATAATTAGATAAGGAAATTAATAATCTGCAAGATTAATTTACAACATCAGTTCCCAGAATCTTGATACCACTTTTGATTTTGAAAACCTGCAAAAGAAACTTTATATTTGATCTCTTGAAAAAAAAAAAAAAAAAAAACTAAGACATAAACAGTATTTGCTTTTCTTTGCTTCGAAAGGCTTGATAAACGCATTCATTATTTGGCAAGAGTTAGTAAAACTGGGATTGGTCCAAAGAAAGGAATTTTTTTTTTAAAGGAATTTCTCAGTGCTTATAATATGCAAGTATAGGTTGGTGAAGAATTGAATATTTTTCTATGACTACAAGTCTTTATTTTTTACATGAAATCTGCTTGCATATTTGACTTTTTTTTCTATTTTAACCCCAATGACCTGCCATTGAGTTCCTTCCATATTTCATGCAAGATGAATTGCAAGGAGCGTCGTTTGGAAAAGAAATAGCAAAGGTCATGAAACTTACGTTGATATACGTTAACAATTTATCACTTTTTATTTCCTAATACCCTCACCCCCATAACACGCGATTGGCTCCTTCGGACTGTTAAACCCAACTTTTGCCACTAATGAGGATGTATTGCGCACGTTGTTTACAATTTAATTTTACTTATCCTCTCCTTTTTATGTTTGTCTTACGTACTGTTTATATCTCACATGTGGTAGATTTCGGTTTGAAATGAAACGGGAAAATAAACACGTCACTGTTTGGTTATTAAGCTAAGAAACCGATTGTTGGTCTAAACAAATTTTTATTTTACCCATGGACTACTTTTGCTCCATACCCATTCGATTAAAAAACAAAAACGCTTATTTTATTGTTTACTAATAGATAAGTTTAGTAATTGTAGTATAGAAATAGTAAATGTATATGTTTTATACTAAACTAAATTAATAAGCACGCTAAATTACACCGTTTGATCTCGTTTTCTGTTTGTTTTAAAGCTGTTTTTCTATCTTTACTATTTTAATATAGCGTAGATTACTGTAGAAATTCAAATTCTCAGTTATAAAAACTATTCCAAAGTGAAATTGATCTATGGTCCATTAAAATTTTACCGTGTCGCCCACCCGCCAATTTGTTATATTTTGTGTGAACTAATATTACATGAACATGTTAGGGTCCATATGAACACCGGTTGAGAACATCTGGTCTAAGCATTTTTAATTTTCATTCTCTCGAACTTTTAATACATCAATATCCAGGCATTTAAGTCTACATTGGATGCACAAGACACGAGTTCAAGAAGCGTTTTAACCAACATCAAAGTTCTTTTAAAATAACTAAATACCGGAATCAAACGTCCCTATGTAAATACTTCTGGGACTTAAAGGAAACCAATAAAACACCTACTGTAAATTGGAAATTACTAACAAAAGCTAGTTTGTAGGTCATTAAATGACCCATGTCCTTTGTGCATATATGAAAAATTATATAGTTAAGTTTATGAAAAATAAAAATTTGCTTAATCAAAGAAATGAAATAGCTATTTTCTGTAGACACTATCAAAGATTTTCCTTAAATAATAATGAAATATGATAAAAAAGTTGAAAATGAAACATAAATATTTAAACTTGATCTTTGAATAATTTTTAAATAAGTAAAGTAATTCTAATACATTTATTTGTTTAAAAAATGTATAGTCTATTAGTTATTAAAAGTAGAGATAATACTTTAAGATTGAGGGAATAGATTTTAAATATTAAAAATACGACATACTTATATTCAAACGAACCTTTTGAAAAGATATTTGTTTATAAAATTAGAAATTAAACAGCAAAATAAAGATGCCAAAAAACTCTGTCATTAAAAAAAAACAGACAACATGCGAAAAACGAATGTCATCATTTGTTGAACAGGTAAACCTACCCTATCTTAACCTGATTTTGAAAGAATCTTAGATTTGATACAGAGGTTGTCGATGGAAACGAATACCCTACTATCCCTTATTAATAATGATTTAAATTTTCCGTAACTTTAACAACTAACAATACCAAAATTGTGCTTATAAACCCAGTAAATTTCAAAATAAGATATTCTAGAAATCACTCGAAAATGAATCAGAGATAAAGATTTAAAATTTTGTTCTATAATTAAATTTAAATTTTAGTTTCTGTTTTTGAAACATGGTAATTCCTGTGTAGCGATGGAACCATATTACTAAATTTATAATATTTAGGCTCTACGGGATTGTATTGAGCACTGTTTTTTTAAAACTAAGATAATTAATAAGAACGCCGGATTATAAATTTTACTGTTCTTTCTCATTATATGTATATATATATAAATATATATATATATATAGGCAACAAAACCACTAAAATAGAAGGGGTTATTGAGGGTGAATAAATAAGAAAAAGAAATCATTATTAAGGAGCGATAACAACAAAAAAGAAGACTCAAGAAGACCGTATATAACGATTGACTTTTGAAGATTAAAGTTGATTAGAAATCAAGAAGCCAGAAGAGAGTTCTATAAGCGAAAATTGCGAGACTAGTAGTAAAAATAGCTTACGGTCACATCTAGCCAATTCAACTCTAAAATGATGAGACCTTACCGCCATTCTAGTACTGCGCTTAAATGCATAAAGTATACCATAGTGCAAAATTCATCAAAATAATTACTATGAAAAAATATATATTTATTTATTTGAAAGCTGTTCCCTCCCAGAGGCCAGGTTATTGATAATGGGGGAGGGGTATGCTGATGACATACGTATTCATCTTTGGGAGAAAAATAGAATTAACAAAAACGCAACATTCTTCCCAAGTTTTCCAAAACGTATGACTAAAAATAAACATTTCCAGAACAAAAACTGTGATATGCAATTAGAAAGAAAGCCATGATGATCTCTATACTGAATCCATCGGTGTATCAATTGGTGTGGTTTTTACGCCAAATTTCTAATAACTAAATACAATTCCTTTTCTGGAGTATAAAGCTTGACTCTCCAATTGACACGTAATACGAATTTGATCCAGGGTAAATGTCAACATTTTCTCAAAGCTGGCTTAGATATTTCAAACTACACACAATGCCAACTCTTGTTCTTGTTCGCGTGGCCAAATGAACCTGCTTTATGAGAATACTTAACGTTTATTTTAATTAATAAAATTAAATTTATTAAATTATGAAAAATCATACCAAGATTGTGTTGGCGTAAATATGTTTAAGTAATAGTAGAAAGGGACAAAAGAATATTAGTTACCAACTAAACTTGGTATATAAGAATATTTAACGTTTACTTTGTTAAATAAATTTAGTTAAGCCCTTGTAACAGATTTGACAAAAAAAGGAAGCGCTTATTTACTCTAGAACACTAACCAAGGGTTTATAGTACCCAGCACAAATTTTACTATCTTTAATTACAATTTTCAGTACCTGATTTCCTTACCTAAATATGTTTTTTCAGTTCCTATTAATGTTAACTCAAAGTAAAAAGTTTGAAGTGCCTGCATATAAAATATTTCAAATAAAGATTTGTATTTAATATTTTTTTTGATATTTTAAAAATCGGTTATGATATACCCATGGTTAGTAGTGGTGTAACTTTAATTGATGGTTAGTGTTCAAGGATTAAATACCTTCTAGTCTCTTACAGCAAATACAAATGACCATGAGATTATATCAACTTTTGAAATAAGCGTACCGTTCAGATATATATCTCTCATTATGTATAGGAGATAAGGGAGCCGAATAAAGGACAGTATTCCCTATGTATATTTTTTTCAGAACTAAAAGACGAAAATTTAAGATATCTAGTTATGTATTTTGGCCAATTTACCAACACACCATATGTATATATACCAACACACCATATGTATATTTGCGAAAGGCTATACTTATATTGGTTAAAATCATTATTAAATATAATAAACGCAAAATGTCCAATAATGCATCTTTAAAAGATCAGTTGCGGCCCATATATACTGAATATATATCTAAATATGTTGTTATACGAGATGATATCGGAAAGCGGTACAGCGCAGTAACGATAGTGGTTCGGATTGAGGAATAAGTTCGAATTTCAGTCGAGTTCGTTAAATTTACTTACGTGCGAAATGGTATGAATCCATCTCTTCCCCCGCCAACTAGGGTAAATAACAGGACAGACTGGCGGTTAGTCTAGTCTATCTTGGCCAGCAAACAACACTGCTACTATGGCTACAGTACATGTGATGCACCTATGACCCCAATGCGATACGAGATTAGTGTCGGTGATCTTGGACTCTGGGTCATGGTCATACCGAGGCACACATGCTCATTGGTACTCAGCTTACTGTCAACTTGCTAATAGGTCTCGTATTACGGTGGAGTAATGGATGGCGGCTCGGATTGAGGTATCGGAGAGCCGAGTTCGAATTCCAGTCGAGTCTATTACATTCACTTGCGTGCTAATACCCTTCGGAAAAGTATGAATCCTATTCTTCTAGCTATGCGTAAATAGCAGGACAGACTGGGTTCTATAGCCTTGGATGGCAACTGGTCTACCGAAGAAAGAAATGGCAACCAACTACGGGAAAAAAAAACTGCCTCGTCATGTATCGAAAGATACATGATCGCGTAAGCGTGTATCACGCATGGCAAATAACTGACTGATTATCGACTTCTGTGCGTTTATTACGCTAGCTTTTGTATCTTTCTGTAGAAGCGTCACAGCGACCTCTGTAATGGCTACGGAAAATAGGCCCAAAATTGGGTAACTTTCGGCGTGAGGCTCAATAAGTCTACTCCCTAGATCCCTAGTCTGGTTTTTAAGTGACACAAGCTGTTTAAAGGTCAGCCGAGAATCGGCTCAAAATTATGAGCGTTCTGGAAAAGCCAAAGACGGCAGAATAATCTGGAAAAGAAATCCTGAGCTCATCTATGTGAACTGTCGGCAAAACAACCATCAGCTGTTCTCAAATGAGTCTAATCATCATACTTATTATAAAACCCAGGTTGTGTGTGTGTGTGTGTGTGTGTGTGTGTGTGTGTCTGTACGTTTATATATTGGATCGGATTTCCTACATTTTTCAACCGATTTCAACAAAACTTCACAGGACTACGTAAAATTACCTTGCGGTGGTTCTGACAGCACCAAAAATTGGAAAAACACAATTGTTTTTGCATGAAATCAATTTGAAAACGTGATTAAGCGGCATTAATGAAAGGGGGACAACTCATAGCGAGTTATGCTTATGATAAAAACCAGGTTGTGTGTGTGTGTGTGTGTGTGTGTGTGTGTGTGTGTGTTCATTTATATATGGGATCGGATTTCCTACATTTTTCAACCGATTTCAACAAAACTTAATTTTTTTTTTTTTTTTGGCCGGTAGTGTTTCTTATTGTCTTGCACACTTTTTTCTTTATTTTTACATTCAGAATGCTTTAAAAATTCCATTTACAAAACAATTGTTTATAATAAAATTCTATTTAATCGGTAGACTCATAACGATTGAAAACAATGTTTTTGTTTGAGTTTGGGTTTGACCAATTTGTAAAAAAAAAAAAAATAAAATAAAAAATAATTAAAACATGCGTGTCCGTCAACCTTAAACAATAATCTTTCTCAATTTTATTTTTCAGTCTTTATGATGGTCGATACTTGATCTATCTCTTACTGTTACATCCCCGGGCAACGCCGGGCTCTACTGCTAGTCACCTATGAAATTTTTTAGGATATCTTTGTCTGGAGACTTTCCCAAAAAGCCTACATAAATAAAATAGGTTTTTACGCACACACCCACACACAATCACACGCGCGCATGCACACGTGCAAACGCTTAAAGAGAGAGTGAACGAGGAAGCAGTCTCTGCCTCTATCAAGTTCGTCTGATATACTCGGCACTTCGATATGGTGTAATGGTTAGCAAGTTTGCCTTGCTCGATGACTAATAAATTGATCCTCACTGAGTGTCTCATACTTTCGGCCTTGTGCCACATCTAACCTAAGCTTAGTTAATCACCATGTACCTAGTGATACATTAAGACCTCCAACTCACTATACGCGATTAGTATAAATAGCTTTTTTTCACGTTATGTCATTATCGACACACACACACACACACATATATATATATATATATATATATATATATATATA
Organism: Acanthosepion pharaonis; assembly: GCA_903632075.3. Lineage (NCBI taxonomy): Eukaryota > Metazoa > Mollusca > Cephalopoda > Sepiida > Sepiidae > Acanthosepion > Acanthosepion pharaonis. The sequence continues at coordinate 2,055,444 of CAHIKZ030001101.1, read as the reverse complement.
TATATATATATATATATATATATATATATTAAAATGGACACTAGGGTCAATATAGAGCGACGATATTCTGTTTCATTCTTGGACACAATCTTCATATTTACATAATTTCTCAGATATTGTGCAATTTTACCGATAAATATAACATAGCTTGAAAACTATACTTTCGTCATATATATATATATATATATATATGTAAAATCAAACACTAATATTCCATGGTGGTAATTTATTATATTGGAATCGTAATCACGATCCAAAACATCAGATCTACAAATTCAAAAAGCTTTTTGAATTTGTAGGTCTGATGATTTGTATTGTGATTAAGATTCCATTGTAATAAATTATAACCATGGAATATTAGTGTTTGAGCCATTATATTATATTCATACTCTATCCTGAACATTGAGTTTTACCTGGATTGTATCCTCTAGAGAATTTATGTATACATAAATATATATATATATATATATATATATATATATATATATATATATATATATATATATATATTGACCACTAATATTATCAATCTATATATATATATATATATATGTGTGTGTGTGTAAACTTTCATAGAAACAAGTAAAATATCGGGAAACCATAAATGTTAAATTCACTAGATTACGCGAGAAAACCTGAAAAATAATAATCCGACAATGAAGTGAGTTTATTTGTCTTATGAATGCTTAAAATATTTTAGATTTGCAAGCTTAATAAAAGGTATAATAAAAAAAAAAGTGATAAAATTACTTTCTCGTCAATCAGAGATGACATTGGCTTCAGAACAAAATTATCTTTTTTTCCTTTCATTGAGATCATTTTTTCTTTGTTTCTTAAGCTTGGTTTATGAAGAATAGGAATGACATATTTTGAGCTTGGACAGAAAAAGAAGAGACATTCTGTTTTTCGGAGTTTTATGTTTTGTTTATATATATATATATATATATATATATATACAGGATAATATCTTTTCTGAGCGGCACTCTGATTTATTTATTATTCAAGATATTTAACTTGACGTCGCGTAGAAATGTGTCTTCACTAAACATATCTTCTTATGTCGGTATAGATTCAAGTATAGATTCAAAGTCACACACATAAATACAAACACGCACACACAGAAGCCCACACACACACACACACATATATATATATATATATATATATATATATATATATATATATATACATGTATTAGGCTTGTCTTTTTGAGTAAATACAAACATTGTATGCTTATTTTTATCATAGTCCTTTCATGTTCACGAATATGTTTTTCAGTATATTACTTTTAAATAAGGCAAGAAGTGCACTGTAACATGCCTTATTTAATTGTAATATACAGAAAAATATTCGTGAATATAAAGGATTATGATAAAAAATAAGATATACGGTTTATTTAATAAATCATACATGCTTCCTAAATACACATACATAAAATAATAAATCATACATGCTTACTAAATACACACACACATTCATGCACATATATTCCTCAAAAACTCTAAGTCAATCTCTTGTTTCTTATCACTTTACTTCCCCACTTTTTCCGGTGAGTTGACCGATTAAATAGGTCAATGTCTGATCCTTACCCCCTCCTCCTCAATGTATATATAGAAATAGAAATAAAAATAAACTTAAAAACTCTCCCTCTCTAAACACAACCATGTCTCTCACACTATTCCTTACCACCCTCTATGTTCACCTTATATAAGCTTAATACTGCCCTTCATAAGTGTAAATTTTGATTTCATTTTTTCAACTTTGAAAGTGACGTCTAAAGATTCAGAGAAAAATAAAATCTGAAAGAAACTAGTCCCCATATAAGGTAATTTTGGATCTTATTGTTTATTAATTATATTGCTCTGCATCAATAAATACATTGAGCTCTTTTTGTGAATCAGTTTTAATATTTTATATTAATAGGATCCACTTGGATTATATACCAACGGAATTTTTTACATTTACTATATATATATATATATATATATATATATATATATATATATATATATATATATATATATACTAAAAAAACAAATAGGAAACGTATATCAATCTAACATGTTTCAATTTTATTAAATGCTTCGTCAGTGATTGATAGAAACACCAAAGTTGAATAAAATTGAAACATGATAGATTGATGTATGTTTTTTATTTATTTTTTATTTCATTATATATATATATATATATATATATATATATATATATATATATATATATATATGTATTTGCTGAAACGTTATTTTTAATGGATACTCTTATTTGTGTAGATGCTTTGTTTTTAATTATTAAATTATACACTATATTTTTTGCGAGAACTAACCCAAGTGTAATTGAAAAAATCAACATTGCATAAAACAATCTGCCTCCTCTGAGTGTTGACTTTAATGTTCAATTTTTATATATATATATATATATATATATATATATATATATATATATATATAGTTGATGGATATGTATTTATTAATCCGACAGATTTTATTACTTAAACTTTACTTTTAGTGGATACCCATATTTTCGTAGTTGGCTGATTTATTTGTTTTCGTCTACTGGCCTGAATGTTCGAGAAATCTTATTAAAGGAAAATATGAGCATTCCGACAGGATTCGAACCTGCCTCTCCCTTGGCAGGAGAAGCATTCTGTGCCGGAGATAGTCTAAAGTTCTTCGGATCAAACAACTGCGAAGGGGAACGCAGGTTTGAATTCTATCGGAGGGTGCATACTTTCTCGAATTTTAAAGCCGGTAGGCAAAAATAAATAAATAAATATACTGTTTATTAAATATTGTAGGCTGGCGCTACAGAATCACCAAGAAATTACTGTACCAAATAACAGAAGACACATAAGTTGAGGACTATCGACAACGGCAACAACTAAAATGGATCGCGCATGTAACTCGAAGAGAAAATAATGACATAATCAAGAGGTGAACATTCTATACCACTTCTAATAAACGGTTAGGAAGGACTCTCCCCATTTCACTACTGGAAAGAGCTATAACATCTACTGGACTTAAGAAATGTTTTCCTAAAAATAGTTTTAAGAAAAAGAAATTATAAATTTCAACTGAAAGCAGTAATGGCTGCTTGGTCGATGAATGCCAAATGTTTCCTACTACGGAAGACTAATATTACCATCACTTCTGCCAATAAACGTTAGGATAATACAACAGACTTTGCTACCCAAAATGCATCATTAAAAAGCAGACATAAATAATCGAGTCAATACACGACACATTTTCACTTCGAACATGAGTACAGGGCAGTATGAAATTTTTTGCTCAGAAAAAATTTCTTTTTCAAAGAAATCAATTGACTATTGCAATTGTGTTCATCAAACAACGTTTGCTTTTTGGAGTCCAGCTAATCGTATTAAAGAATTATTTGAATGTCACTAAGCACAGAGAAACATTTTCCACAGTAGATCCAAACGAATAATTAATTATATGTACAGCATTGTCTGTAATCGAATTTCAATTCCTTCTTCTTGTATCTTTATATTCCCCATGACAATAATAGCCTCTTTCTTCTTCTATGCACCACATCCTTTCAGGGCATGATCGATCATGGGTCTCCATACTTTCTATCCCGTGTAGTTTTTCTCTTTCTGCAAGGGGCCTAAACCCCGTTCCAAAATCCATTGACACAAGCTTGTCAGGTATTTGGAGAAGTGGTAACCCCCCCCCCCCGGGGGAGTTAAGTTTTTGATAACCCTCCTTCCACATTATGTTCCCAAGGAATTTCGGCTATCTTTTCCTGATTCTGAGTATCTAAGTGCTCCTTCTGTTGCCATTTTCTTTGAAATTTCCTTGCTGCTTACTCGCTCCGTTCATGAAATTTTCCGTATTTTTCTGTAGAACCACATATCTGCTGTCTATAGTTTCTTTTTTTCCTCGCCCTTAGGGTAATTTTCCAACATTCACTGCCATTTACAAAACTGATATTAATTAAAGATGACTTCATCTTTAACACCATCTTTAAAATGAAAATTGGCACTGTCTATGCAATCTTTAAATTTACTTCTTGCTGCAAACATATTCGTTAAATAGATCTTTAAATAAGTTATGAATTTAACTTCCCCTATCTACGCGTTTCACAGTCTTTTTGGTCATATTCTAGCGAATTCTGCTTGATAACTATTTCGGCTTCGTTTATTGATGTAAGATAGCAATCATTAATTGTCCATGCTAGAGAAAACATTTTTGTTTAGCTGAGGCATGATACTGGGGTCGGATGTTAATTTATATTCATTTTAATTACAGTCTGAAATCTCTATATCGCTATTTTGTTTTTTAAAAACGTTTATCTCATATTTCTGCTTGTTTTTTTGCATAACGCGCTGCCTATTTTTTGTTAGTTACCAATTATCATAGTTTATATATACACTGGATATCTAGATTTAGCGTACTGCCGTCCAGTGTTTAATATTCAAAAGGATGTTTATCTTGTGCCAATCGTCTGTGTAAAGAAAACCCGCCGAAATGGTGCTGCAAACATCAACCAGAGGCGCCACAGGAAACTTAAACATATAATTCTTATAATGACTGGTACGTGTATCTGCTAAAGTTAGAAAGGGAGACTACTATTTACTGCTGCCTAAGAAGCAAATCAAACAGATCCGACAAAGTAAACCTGGCAAGTACAATTGAAAAGAACCGCCAATCAGTGGTTAACTGGGGCAAGAAATGACTTGTAAATTTCAATGCCTCCAAAACAAAACTGCTTTTATTTAATCACCAGAAATAGTCTTTTCTGCCTACCATCAGGTTGGCTGATGCCGAAATCCAGAAGAGAGACATACTATGTCTTCTTCGCCACAAGTTTCCCACTGATACGGAGTGGAACGACTGTATCGGGTCAATAGCTTCGTCGGCTGCAAGGAAGGTTGGTTCACTGTGCCGTGCCAAAAGATTTTTCTCGCCAGATTCCACCTTACACACACACACACACACATATATATATATATATATATATATATATTTATTTATATATATATATATATATATATATATATATATATATATATTTGTGAAAATATATAGAAAATAGGAAAGAACTGGTTAGGTAGATCCAAAGTTCCTTAGTATTTTTTAGTTAGTATTTTTAAAAAATAGTGCTCGATACAAATGTAGAGCATAAATATAATTATTTATTTAAAAATATGATTCCAACTCGCGACATAAGAGGTCTCATGTTTCAAAACAAGAGCCGAAAACTTCAATATAATTATTTGAATTAAATTGAGTTAAAGAAAGCTCTGTTCCATCTTCAAGCGAAATTTTTTTTGGAATAACTTATTTCAGAAATTTACGTGTTTTAAAAATTGAAATAATTAAAATTTCAATTATTAAAACATTAATATTAAACTTCTTAACATTGGTGTTAGCTTTATTTTTTCGCTTTGTGCGTGTGTGTATGCGTATATACCTGAGTGGGTGTGTACGCATGTTCGCGGGTGTACACATTGTGTATGCGTGCATATAATTTTCGTAATTATATATATATATATATATATATATGACGTCACACATTATGAAATGGACAAAGTCCGACAATTATTTTAAGACAATTTTATGTTTATACGTTCCTTTTATAAATACAAATGAATCTACCATTCGTCCGTGCATTAAATGCTGTTGGGATATATGGTTCGGTTTGCATCTTAAGTTTCTTAACAAAATCCAGAGAAGGGTATGCGATACAATTTGTCCTGAGCAGTCATCTTGTCTCCAGTCACTTTCTCACCGACATGACGTGGCTTCTCTCTGAATGTTCTACAAATATTTTCATGGTAATTTCTCGGGCGAGCTTTTATTCTGGTGACCCGACTACATGAATTTAAGCGAGCTACTGGATAGGCAATTAGGTCTCATCGCTTTACGGTTGAAATAACTAGAATCAACCGACAATCCTACTCTAGAGGTTTTGTTTTCTCGCACTTCTCATCTGTGGAATTCCATTCCGATATCTTGCTTCTTTGTAAACTACAATCTTCATAAATTTAAACGCAACGTCAATCGCTATCTTCTGTCGCCTGTTCCTTTTTAGACCTTTCCTCACCCATCCACCCCCATTTCACCACCCGGATTTTCAATCACCCCCCCCCCATTTTCAATCTTCTCATTTATTTTCACTTCCTGTGACCTTCTGCGTTCTAGTGATACTGTCGCCTTGCTTGGGGTGAAATGATTAAAAAAAAAAATTAAATATCGAACTCTTCAGCTTGGTCGAAGGGATACATGTAAACTGTTTCCTCTCAGGTGTCTCTTTAATCCCAAGCATTATGGTAAATAATTGAACTTAGCTCCCCCGTTGATTGGGTATAATATAGGCTAACTGCACCTTGCATAGCACTATGCCATCCCCAGACTTAGATATATATTGGTTCGATGCATGCAGACCCAATGTAAACCCGAGCATAGGTTGCTTATAGACAATTTCTTATCAATAGACCCTAATATAAACACACCAGTTTTTGCCACTGTACTTGTGTATACATCCATATTCCATATATAATAATGTATATATATATATATATATATATATATATATATATATATATATATATATATATATATATGTATATAAATCCGTTGGTATGTAATCCAAGTGAATCCTATTAAGTTTTTTTTTATTTCAATACTTCAGCATCCAATGACTGGTTTGAAAATCCTTGTAAATTTTGATTTCAATTTACAAGGTGATAATGATCATTACCTAATAATCATGTAATCTTAATTCCTATTGTATGATATATATATATATATATATATATATATATATATATATATATATATATATATATATGTATGTATGTATACGAGATTCATTGCAAGAATTTTCCTATAAGAATTATATCTATAAATGATCTAACATAGGTTTATATGAAGAAAAATATACAGAAAAAAAACAAACAAAAATCTTAATATACAATTATGCTGTATTAATGTTAATATAAAGTCGACGTCGGACGTTTCGGTCTATTTAAGACCATCTTCATGGACATTTTCATTTAACATTAACACAGCATAATTGCATATTAAGATTTTTGTTTGTTTTTCTGTATATTTTTCTTCAAACTGTCGGATCTATATCCATATATTTGCTTACATAGGTTTATATGTAAATTAACCATCTTAAACTAATCTTGTATATTTGCCAGGCTATTATTTTGTAGGGGAAATTTCCTATTTTTGAACTATCTTGATAATATAGAAGAAAATCCGAACACAAAGGTTGAACTATACAGCTTAATGCTCTGTATGAGTTAGATTGAACATTAATTGAAATCCTCTTGGAATATGTGCATCTTACAGGCCACAAAATGCGGTTAGGTTTTTTCAGGTAAGTTATGATTAAACTTTCTGTCATCAATTAGCTATTTAATCACAAATTTGTATCAGTTTAAAGTTTTAAGCACTGAGAGATTTGCTTTCCCGAGCAGGTGTAATGAAATCGTCAGCAAATAATTACAAGTGGTTTCATAATGTCCATACTTCAATGTTCTAAGTTCATCTCAAGTGATGTTGAATGACAGACAACTGGTTGACATTCTCTCCGTACCAAAATTGAAAGAGAGTATTATAATGTTTTCTTTTATAATGTTTTGCTATAATGTATTCTTCCCATGATGACTGAGAATTTATTTATTAGAAAGTGAAATCCGTTGAGTAAAATAAGAACAGGGGAATTTTATTTTTAATTTTGTTTCACTTTCAGCGATTCCTTTTTGTTTATCGTCTCTGAAATTGCCATCATTTTTTGGGAGGAAAAATAGTGATGAGAACCTTCAACATGGATTTTTTTGAATCAGTTTATCCCGAGTTAGGCAATAATGCCACTAAGACGCAATGGAATACTGAGAGTAAAAGAAAGGAAAAACTTTACCAGAAACCGGAAAGATAATCTTAATCAGGGAACAAGATACAGACATGGAACAAATACATTGAGTCAATTGCTTCGTCCACCGCAAGGAAAGTTGGCTCCCTGTGCCGCGCCAGGAAATTTTTCTCCCCGGAATCGATCCTCCAGATCTACAAATCAACCATTCGCCCTTGCATGGAGTATTGCTGCCATATATGGTCTGGGGCACCTTCTGTTTACCTCGGAGTTCTTGACAAGATCCAGCGACGGATATGTAATATAATTGGCCCTGATCTGGCATCTCGTCTGCAGTCACTCTCTCACAGACGCGCCGTCGCCTCTCTCTGTCTTTTCTACAAATACTTCCATGGTAATTGCTCCGATGAGCTGCTTTCACTGGTTCCCAGACTTCATCAATTCAAGCGCCCTACGAGGCTGGCATCCCGCTCTCGCCCTTACACTGTAGAAACTTTTAAATGTAGCCGTCTCTTCTACTCCAATAGCTCCATACCTCGCACTTCTCTCCTGTGGAACACCCTTCCCTATTACTGTTTCCCTGAGAGCTATAATCTCCAACTATTCAAATGTAATGTCAATCGACATCTCCAGTTACCTTGATCTATCCACTATTCTTCTCCACATCCTTTCTTCTATCACTCCTATCTGCTCTCGCTCCAAATCTTCTGCAAGCCCCTGCATCCTAGTGGCTTCACGCCTTGCTCGGGACGTAATGCTTAAAAAAACATCTGCTCCTGTTAAAAAAAACAAGGAGCAGTATTAGACATTTGAATTCGGACTTTTCCTTGCCCTATACTGATAACCAGCCAAAGCTAAAGAATCTAATTTACATTGCTATTTAACCCATATCTGTAGGGAGAAAAGGAGGACTGAAGCCCTTCCCAGTCGTATTTCTGCGAATGCAAGATGCTAAGGCAGAATTTGAACTCGGTTCTCTATTTCCGCTGATCAACGTGACGCTAAGCGCATACTAATGCCCTTTACCAAACACATAACTTTACCAAACACATAACTTTACCAAACACATAACTTATGAGAATTCCCACTTGTTAGGAGTTGTCTATACTTTACCGTTATTTTAGATTCGTTGATAATTATTTACAGCCGATGATATTTACTGAAACGAAACCAGACGTAAATCATTAAAGTTATACGATAGCAGTTTTTACTACAAATCTTTCGCCAAGTTACATTGTGCTAATGTTTTCTGCATAATTGCATGTACATTTTCCTCATAAACTATTTTTAACTATTCTAACCCTAAGCAAGGCAATAAAGCCGCTAAGACCCAAAGGAGTTTCTGTGTGTGAGAAAATAATTAGGAAATAAAAAAAACATTAATATGGAGGGAGAACAATAAAAGAACAGAATTCAAGAATACAGAAAATAACGATTGACATTACATTTAAATTTTTGAAAATCAAACTAGACTGGAATGCAAGAAGCCGGTAGAGAATTCCACAAGCGAGAGGTGCGAGAGAAAAAACTGTTAGCATAGAACTTAGGGTTATATGTAGCTATTTCAACTGTAAAATGATAAAAACTAGCCGAGACTCTAGTACGGTGCTTAAGTTCATGAAGTCTATCTACCAAGGAGAAAACTTCATCTGAACAATTGCCATGAAAACATTTATAGAAATGACACAGGAAAGCTACGTTACGGTCATAGTGACTGAAGCGGTGATGTCAGGTCAGGACGAATAACATTGCAAATTCTTTTTTTGTATTTCTTCTAAAATCTTTAAATACATCGCTGAAGTACCAGACCCTATGTGGCAGCAATATTCACGTCTTTTACGAATAATAGACTTATAAATATGGAAGATAGATTCCGGCAAGAAACATTGTCTGGCACGTTATAGTGAACTAACATTCTCATCTATCTATCTATCTATCTATCTATCTATCTATCTATCTGTCTGTCTCTCTCTCTCTCTCTCTCTCTATATATATATATATATATATATACACGCACACAAAAACACACACACATATATATATATATATATATATAGAGAGAGAGAGAGAGAGAGACAGACAGAGACAGAAACTGTGTGGAAATGTTTATATATACACACACACACATGCGTATATATATATATATATATTTACATCTTAATTGGTTATCTCTCTTGTCGGGACCGGAGAAGAAGTCTCTTATATCCGGGTTTCTCTTATATCCGGGTTTGGTCTATTTTGTTTAGGTAACACAGGCTCTAATTTAGGACCAGATAAAATCTCTCTTATATCCGGGTTTCTCTTATATCCGGGTTTGGTCTATTTTGTTTAGGTAACACAGGCTCTAATTTGGGACCAGATAAAATCTCTCTTATATCCGGGTTTCTCTTATATCCGGGTCTCTTATATCCGGATTACACTGTATATATATATATATATAGAGAGAGAGAGAGATCTACATTTAGTTGACCTCAAACCCTACTTTTATGTATACCTGATACTGAGTACTTATAAGCCTTTAGTCAAAAAATATCAAACTTAATTCCTCTTTAAGCGATGCCAATTTACCAAAAGACAGGATATTTGGCCAACTAGATTGGCT
>CAHIKZ030001101.1:1967500-2040000 GCA_903632075.3 Acanthosepion pharaonis | reverse complement strand
TTGAAAAAAGAGGTTCTCTGTTTATTCCAGATAAAGAATATACCTGAAGAACTCCGTAAGTTGAATCGGCTGAAATGTTAAGTCAAACTTTGTTTAGCGGTATATCAACTCCTTATGGGTCATTTACTACCGGAATTTAATTTTCTTGGGAGCATTAGTAATTTCTTTTATGAAACTGCATTGTTGGTATTTCTTTTCTTTTCAAACACATTGCTGGTAATTTTTATTTATTTATTTTTTGTTCTACAATATTAATTGCAGCTAACATTTTTTTAATATGGAAATGTATTGCTGATACTTTTACTATAAAAATGTATTTTTATATTTTATTAGTGTTTTGACCATAGTTTGGGGGTTAAATATTTACCCATGGCTGGGAACCTAAAAAGCGCTACCACGCCTAGTTAGGGTGCATCTGGGAACAATTAAGAGATGGTCCCACGCTCTTCCATACCTTCTGATCAGAGGTCTTGCTGACGGATGTAGTTTATCGTCATACCGAGAACGAGACTCTTGACTTGAAAGCTTCTTAAACTGTAATAATAAACTAACACACACTATTTATATTGTTCGGATTATCCCCGTGGACTAAATAAAGGGTTTAGTTCCAAATTCCAACCAATATCACCAGAAGAAGGCCGGAGTGTACAACGGCCGTAATGTCATCAATACGTCAATAAGATGATGACACCAGCCCAAACAATGTAAATAGTATAAGTAATTATCATATGTATAATAATAATAAAGGCCAAATGTATGTTCTATTTTAATAGTTTAGTTTCTCACGTGTGGAACACCCTTTTCGCTTTTTTATCTCCCTGTCTCCAAGAATCTTGAAAAGGGCCGCTTTTGAATTCAGCGTTTCCTTCTCCTAGACCAGCTAACGAAGGCTATAGAACCCACTACTGTTATTATCTATACTATTTACACTGTTCGTATTGCTGTCCTCATCTTGGACAATCTATCCCCAGTCCCAAATTCCAATAAATATCACCTGCAGAATAGTTTAGTTTCTAGCCTCTGGAATATTCTTCCGATTTCTTGCTTCCCTACCGCCAATAATTTTGAAAAAGTTTAAATGCAACTCCAGTCGCCATCTTGTCTTTCTGGATGCTTTTGCTTTTATGGTCCTTTCTCCTCACTAAAGTCTTCTCATTCTTTTTCACTCCTTGTAACCCCTTGCTTCATAGTGGCATTATAACCGTGTACATTTAACATCTACCGTACACTTTAAACCTATATATAATGACACTACTATTTAATTGATTTTCTTATAAGAACTTAGACATATTCAAATATATGTGTGGTAACTATATAGATAGTGATAAGGCTATAAATACATATATGATTGAGACGTAATGGATAGCGACTTGGATTGAAGAATTAACATTACATTTGAAAAAGTTATAAATCCATCTCCCCACCACCAGGTATACGTAAATAACGCTACAGACTTTTTCCATCTTTTACACTGATCGTCACACAAAGTTAAAAGAGCTTTGTATAACAACCGGTCTAAAAGAAAGAAAAACGCTGAATTCAAAACTTCCAACTGTGGGTTAAATAACCTCATCAACCCACAATTAGCCAAGCGTGGTGAATACGGTCGCATCTCTGAAGACATGGTCAGTCAGGGTGGAGATCCTCCAAGGAGTGGTAAGGTCCTGGATTTAGAAATATATTTTAAAAAGAGGTATTAATCTATACTTGAATAATATGATCTTCAGTGAAAAATGTCGGATATTTAAGACGGGAAATAAAATGTACTTTGGTATCCTCTGGGGCGAGCCCGGTACATATTGGGGGTCACCTTAGATCAACTTCTCTTCGAAAAAAATGTTTGTTTTTGATATTAAATACATTTTATACCATTTGGTATTTCCTGGCGCGAATCGTATTCTACTTTTTAACAGTTTGATAAAGATCACCCTGTTTGTCTTAAATTATCAGACTTGGAAATTACAAGCAAACTGGCGGAAATCTGTAAAATATTGCATGTAGCCATCCCAGCAGTCTGTAATACACCCAGTAAATGTGAAATATAAACCTAATGTTTATATCAGGAATTTATTCAACGTTTTTTTGTTTTGTTTTGTTTCGGGTTTTTTTTGTGTGGTGGGGACCGTTTCATAGATTTTTGCTGACGGGTTGGTAGTATTAGAAACGTGAGCCTACAATAAGAAGAGGCTTAATCCCTTTCCAGATTGGATTTATTTATAAATGTTGCCAATCTAAGGTCACTCAAGATTCAATTCTATTTTTCATCTATTTGTACAAGTTAACCCTTCTATACATATTGTGGTCAGATTATTGTTTTACGGTAACAGCATTTTTATATATGTTTGTAAAGAAGACGATCAGGATGATGTATTTTAGCTTTGTCACCACTATCATATGCGTTCGTCTAACGATTAACAACCCCGAGGCAGGTGGAGTAATGTATAGTTGCTGGGATTGAGGAATGGGAGAGCCGGGTTCGAATTCCAGTCGGATCTATTGCGTGCTAATAAATCCTCTTTTTCTCCCAACAACCTGTCTAGGAGAAGGTATGTAGCTACTTATACACTTAAAGCACATTTAGTGTATAGTATGTAGAAGATGCTATACAGCAAAAAGAAAGGATCGTTGTCAGTGGCTCGATAATAACCACATGGAGGAGCTCCATTCTCGTTTGTTAACAATCTTAAGGTGTATGACGATAAAAAAAGAATAGATTTCTACAGTTATTATTAACAATAAACGAACAGGGATCAACAAGACAGAAGATAACGATTTACAAGACAAAATTCGGCCAGATACATTCACTTGCATCAAGACACTTCGTGGAAGCTCGTTTCTCTGCGTGTCTCCGTCAAAGATCTAAGGTCAACAACCTGTCTAGGAGAAAGTATGTGGCTACATTCTGTTTAGTATGTTGCACATATAGCACTTATAAAGTACATTTACTGTATAGTATGTAACAGATGCTATACAGCAGAAAGAAAGGATCGTTGGCAGTGGCTCGATGATAACCACGTGGAGTAGCTACCGTCTCGTTTGTTAACAATTTTCCATTTGTCTGAGGAGATCATACGGTCAAAAACCAGGTTGCGAGGTAGACTGGCATTTTCGGCTGTTTCTCCTATATATATATATATATATATATATATATATATATATATATATATATATATATGTGTGTGTGTGTGTGTGTGTGTGTGTGTGTGTGTGTGTGTGTGACAATGAGCGGCTAATCGTTTCTGAGCATGCCTCTGTGCAAAGACCTGCACAGGCACATTTGTGGTTATTCAACCTCCACGCAGCTCACCTATGATTTATACAGAAGCTAAGCTGAGCTACTGTTTGCGCGTGAGAGTACATCATCAAGCGTTGTCAACAGTTTGAACAAGGTCGATACGCTCAGACACGTGATCAGCTCCCTGTACCGCTTCAGAAAGTACCTGACTCCACATGCTATCCGCTACCTTGATAAATCTGATAATCGAGTATCGTTGTCATATTCGGGTGGCAGCTGCACTCTCCTCACTTTCCAATCTTGATAAAGTTCAAAAGCGTACCAGAGTCCCTTTTTTAAGACGATTATTTCCCTCCGCGTTCAATCTCTCACTCACAGGCGGGATGTGGAGATGTACTCTATCGTTGCTTCCATGGAAAGTGTTCGGACGAACTGCATTTCTTGGTTTCGCCAGCTCCAACCTTCAGGGCTAGAACACGACAAGCCCCGTATATTATAGCAGACCACCCACATTCCCTCCGTATTCCATCGGTGAAAAGTCGGTTTAACTCAGGTTCTTCTCGCGAACCACTGCTCTGTGGAACCGACTCCCATGAAGTTGCTTTCCCGATCACTGCAATCTTAATCCGTTCAAGTCTAATTTGAATCGTATCTGCCCCTCCTATCCATATAAACGATTACTTAATATAATTTTAATCGTATAATATAGTTTTAATAGTATCTGCCTTCCTATCAATATAAACTACTCCTTAATATAACCCTCTGCCTGGAGTGGCCACCGGGCCTTGTACAGAGTGAACCTTATTTCTTATAACATTATTTCTGTTGTATTTTCTCTGCTTCATTAATCGGTGTTTTCTTCTTTTTTTAACATGGGGCGTCAACCTGCGTAAATATATTAAAACGGGCGCTGGAGAAGAAGAGATTAAAAAATACTGCTCTAAATGATTTACAATACCAGGATGTTAAACCCCCACCCACCCACGCATCTAAACTCCCAGGAGAACATTGCTATTTCGATGGGTTTTCACACTGATTCACTAAGTACGGATGGACAGAAAGAAGAAGAAAAAATAACGACGGTTATATTTTGCCGGAAATATTGGAGATCGTGTGTCGAATACGTTCACATCGGTTGGACTGATAGAAAAGAAGCCCCTGTGATGTAAGGCAGCATTAAAATTCAGATAAAAGAAAGGGGGGAGGGGGAAGAAAACGAATCAATTACACCTTTTGATTCTTCCAGATCGATGGACAAACGAATATAATTATCGATACATTTAGTTAGTGATTGACCGCGGCCCAATCACGGACATATGAAAGCTATTTGCATTAATTACTACTGGCACTTGGGAAATCATCTTTGCAGTGTGTGAAGTCTAAAATCCTACTGAGCTATGCACTTGTGTTCATATGTATGTATGTGTGTAATTACTTGATGGCTTATATTTCAGAGTATGTAAAAATTTCAGATAGAGTATATCTGTAAAAGAAGAATATGAACATAGACAAAACTAAAAAAATTATCTTAGCCGACGCGATTCGTCCTCTGAGGGATTTTTATCAAGGCAAATTATCAAGACATTTGGCTTGATAAAGTCCCTCAGAGGACGAAACGCGTCGGCTAAAATAAGTTATCCTTTTGTCTTTATTCCTTCCAAAGTATGTGTTACTGTGTATATACCCACTGAAAATTAAGTTGGTAATGTGTTAACAGATACAAACATAAATATCTATATTTTCTATGTGTACATGTGCCTGTAAAAATGTGTAATTAATGGATGAAAGAAACGTTAATAACACGCATATGTTAAGTCAAAGAATATGTTCGGATTCATTTGCAAGAGTGCTTTAGTGTGTTGTGTTGTGTTGGGTGCGTAAGTATGTCTGTGTGTGTGTGAATATGAGTTTCGTTTTTCTGTGCGTTTTTTTGTTGTTGTTTTTATTGTAATATTTGCGTGTGTGTCTATGTAATTTATTTGTTTCATGTGAATGTGTGTTAATGAAATTTTGGGAGTGAATGCCTGTGTGCGTCTTCTTGTTTGCGATTTTCATTTTTTTCTAATTATTTCTATCTTTTGACTGTGGCCAATCCTGGGTGCTTTTATCGATTGCTGAATTTCAGTTGTGAACAATACTTGTCTGAACTCAATATCTCAGTCTGTGGAAGGAACTCTTATTGAACAATGCTCTTCCAATGGCCACCAGTTTATACAGCACTCGGATGCAGACCCAATTTGGAGTGGTTAATGTTGGCGCATTTCTTTTGCCCCAAAGACCTTTTTCGCTTCATATTGTTGTAAACAATCAACTTTTCATCGTTCTTTTCAATAATTTGTCAGTTTTGTTACGTTTTAGCAAAGAATCGCAGCTAGAAAGGCGATGTATTCATTTTATTTCCATTAAATCGTTGGTCTCTCAAATATCATAAGCGATTCAATTATCCAATTTTTTTCAAATGCCTTATGATCTATGGGAAGAATTTGCGCGATGTTCCATATTATGGGACCTGTATTATTTATAATTGGTGATTTTATTATCAACAGCGACTATATTTAAAATGCTTCCTTTCGGAATATATATAAATTAAGGTAACACAAATATTATTTGTCTGAAGCAAAGGTTTCGGGTATTTTTCAATAAGTTGTGTTTGAACAAGTAATTTCGTTTCATGCGTCATTGTAATTTATAACATATATATATATAGTAGAAAATTAGATTTATACTTAAAAAGTACTACATGTTTTATCATTTTATATGTGTATTGAGCACTTTTAATACTACTGTTTCCTGGTCTAATTCAACTTTGACAATTAGATTTTGATTATTATTGTCATTATATATATATATATATATATATATATATATATATATATATATATATATATATATTAAGAAAGACATATTAAGGAAGAAAGAAAGGAAGGGGAAATATTAAGAAAGAAAGAAAGAAAACCACATTAAGAAATAAAATAGAAATATATATATATATATATATATATATATATATCAAAAGAAAATATATGAAGAAAGAAAAAGGAAGGGGATTATTAAGAAAAAAGAAAAATCGTATTAAGAAATATATATATATATATATATATATATATATATATATATATATATATATATATATATATATCAAAGAAAGGCATATTAAGGAGTAAAGAAAGAAAGGAGAAATATTAAGAAAGAAAAACATATTAAGAAATATATATATATATATATATATATATATATATATATATATAAACAAGGGCTTCATGACAGAAGTCTTCGTTGTGATTTGTGATTAAATTCACTAAACCAGGGATTCTTAACCTGAGGTCCATGGATGAGTTTTTAGGAGGTTGTGGGGATCACATAAAAAAAACTAAAAAAAAACGTTTATATTCGCTATACAGCCCTCGTCCCATTGAAAGAAATAAAAGAAAATCCAACCTGCCACTGCTTGAAAGAAAACGCACCCAGCCACTACTTACAGTGCCGACCACTAGGCGCCTGTTGACTTGCTGTTGGGTCCATGTTTCCTATTTATACATTATGTCATCATTCTCTGTACGACTGACATCATTTGCCACTATATAAGAGAAAGTGATAATTCTAATTTTACCAAGGTTTATCACGGCTTCATTATTTTCTCATTTACTGGTGAGGATCAATTGACCACAATTATTTCAAGTGTCGCTGGAGGAAAGTTAGGTGTGTGCAGTGTGCGTGAGGATGCAGTATAGAAAAATGTGCGTCTAAGTGTTGGTAAAAGTCAATCGGACTGTGAGTATCTGTTTGTCAGTCTATCTATGAAAGGCTAGTTCTTACAGGAGGCCTTGACTCAAACCACTGGTGTAGAGAATAACGGTATTAAATGAACTATCAAGAAAATCCAATCATTTCTTGTAAAACAAACTGATTCAAGAGCTTTGGAGTTAGCAAAGGACATAGAGATTTGAAGACCGCTTATCTACAGAGTTACTGAAGATGAGAAATCATTCTTCATGTACCTCGTAACTGTTCTCACGATGAGGACACTGTTTAATAAATCATCCCTATGCTATGGGAGCTTACATAAGCAGTTCGTTCTCTCAGTAAAAATGAAAATCAATTTACTGCTTTCGTTGAAGTTGATTTCTTCCTGTGAGAAACTAATACTATATGGAAAGTGCTAAATTAAAGCGTGATATTATCCCTTTGAACACCATTATCACATATCTTCTTTCTTTCTTTTTTTTTTTCTTTCATGAGAGTTCAACTCCCTTCAAGGGTAGAACCCGGCTGACATACCATTAGTAGAAAAAAAAAAACTAATGAAGGTTTAGGGATGTGTGTCACTCTTCAATTAGTCACTCGGGGCAGTAAATCACCAAACGGGCGGATAATCACGAAACAGCACGAAATCAATGTTAGTAGCGAGAGAAAGTCGACAGTGGAAAGCAAAGGATTTATTTTGGATGCAAAACGAAATGATGTAATTTTCTTTCTCCCATCAGCAGATAAACAATAATGAGTGAATCTTTTTTTTTTATATTTAAAAATGAACTTTTCTCTCCCGCTCTTGGCGATACTTCACTGATACCTCATTTTAAAATATAAAATGTCTTCTCCTTGAAAAATCGACATTACTTCCGTTACTAGTTTTAATATTCTAAAAATCTTTAATAAGATTTCTCGAATATTCAATCTGGAAGTCGGAAATAAATAAATAGATAAATAAATATACTGTTTAATAAATAAATAGAGCGTCTACTCAGAAATGGGTATAAACAAAAAAATAAAATAAACACACACAAATAGATAGATAGATAGATAGATAGATAGATAGATAGATAGATAGATAGATAGATAGATAAATCAAATTAAGGAGACTAGATAGATAGATAGATAGATAGATAGATAGATAGATAGGAAGGAAGGATAGGATAATGGGGTTAATACATGTATTTCAGTATAGCAACTGTATGTGAGTCTAGAGACCTAGATAGATAGATAGATAGATAGATAGATAGATAGATAGATAGATAGATAGATAGATAGATCAAATTATAGATCCAAATAGATAGATAGATAGATAGATAGATAGATAGATAGATAGATAGATAGATAGATAGATCAAATTAAGGAGACTAGATAGATAGATAGATCAAATGAAGGAGACTAGATAGATAGATAGATAGATAGATAGATAGATAGATAGATAGATAGATAGATAGATCAAATTAAGGAGACTAGATAGATAGATAGATAGATAGATAGATAGATAGATAGATAGATAGATAGATAGATAGATAGATAGATCAAATTAAGGAGACTAGATAGATAGATAGATAGATAGATAGATAGATAGATAGATCAAATTAAGGAGACTAGATAGATAGATAGATAGATAGATAGATAGATAGATAGATAGATAGATAGATAGATAATTAAGAGACCTAGATAGATAGATAGATAGATAGATAGATAGATAGATAGATAGATAGATAGATAGATAGATAGATAGATATTTTTTACCTATTTTTTATCGTGCTGATATGTTATTTTCCGTTTCCCTATGTAAGTCTTGCCATCAGCATATCCTGGAAATGTGTCCTGGAAATTTCCACTGTATTTTTCTAGTCCTAAATCTAAGTGTCCGCCTTAGTCATGGGTCTATCGATGAACGACATCCAACAGCAAGTCCTCTGATCGTGAGTATGGAGGTTTTGAGGAGCGTGGAACCACCTCTTATTTGCTGTTTTTTTCCCAGATCTACCCAGATGCGGGGTGGCAGCACCTGTTAGAGTCCCAGTTATGGGCAAATAGTGAACCCCCCCCCAAACAAGAGCTATGCTCTATGAAAGTATAAAAATGCACTCTTGTGGTAAAAATACCAGCAATACATTTTTCTATCTAAAAAAAAATACCGACAATGCATATCTTTTTTTAGCATTTAACACTAAACAAGGTGGGAGTGCCACTAGCATGCAAAGGGTTACAGAGAGTGAAAGTAAGAGTAAAGAGAGAGGGTTACAGAGAGTGAAAGTAAGAGTAAAGAGAGAGGGGCTACAGAGAGTGAAAGTAAGAGTAAAGAGAGAGGGTTACAGAGGAAAGTAAGAGAAAGAGAGAGGTTACAGAGAGGAAAGAAGAGAAGGGAGGGTTACAGAGAGTGAAAGTAAGAGTAAAGAGAGAGGGGTTACAGAGAGTGAATGTAAGAGTAAAGAGAGAGGGGCTACAGAGAGTGAAAGTAAGAGTAAAGAGAGAGGGTTACAGAGAGTGAAAGTAAGAGTAAAGAGAGAGGGTTACAGAGAGTGAAAGTAAGAGTAAAGAGAGAGGGTTACAGAGAGTGAAAGTAAGAGTAAAGAGAGAAGGGTTACAGAAAGTGAATGTAAGAGTAAAGAGAGAAGGGTTACAGAGAGTAAAGTAAAGAGAGAGGGTTACAGAGAGGAAAGTAAGAGTAAAGAGAGAGGGTTACAGAGAGTGAAAGTAAGAGTAAAGAGAGAGGTTACAGAGAGAAAGAAAGTAAAGAGAGGGTTAAGAGAGAAGGGTTAGAGAGAGGGTTACAGAGAAGAAAGTAAAGAGAGAGGGGTTACAGAGAGTGAAAGAGAGTAAAGAGAGGGGTTACAGAGAGAAAGAAAGAGAGAGGGGTTACAAAGAGGAAAGTAAGAGTAAAGAGAGAGGGAGAGTGAAAGTAAGAGTAAAGAGAGAAGGGTTACAGAGAGTGAAAGTAAGAGTAAAGAGAGAGGGGTTACAGAGAAAGTGAATGTAAGAGGGAAAGAGAGAGGGTTACAGAGAGGAAAGTAAGAGTAAAGAGAGAGGGTTACAGAGAGAGAGTGAAAGAGAAGGGTAAGAGAAGAAAGAGAGAGGGTTACAGAGAGTGAAAGTAAAAGAGAGAGGGTAAGAGAGTGAAAGTAAGAAGAGAGGGTTACAGAGAGGAATGTAAGAGTAAAGAGAGAGGGTTACAGAGAGTGAAAGTAAGATGAAAGAGAGAGGGGTTACAGAGAGTGAAAGTAAGATGAAAGAGAGAGGGGTTACAGAGAGTGAATGTAAGAGTAAAGAGAGAAGGGTTACAGAGAGTGAAAGTAAGAGTAAAGAGAGAGGGGTTACAGAGAGTGGATGTAAGATTAAAAAGAGAGGGGTTACAGAGAGTGAAAGTAAGAGTAAAGAGAGAGGGGCTACAGAGAGTGAAAGTAAGAGTAAAGAGAGAGGGGCTACAGAGAGTGAATGTAAGAGTAAAGAGAGAAGGGTTACAGAGAGTGAATGTAAGAGTAAAGAGAGAGGGGCTACAGAGAGTGAAAGTAAGAGTAAAGAGAGAGGGGTTACAGAGAGTGAAAGTAAGAGTAAAGAGAGAGGGGTTACAGAGAGTGAAAGTAAGAGTAAAGAGAGAGGGGCTACAGAGAGTGAATGTAAGAGTAAAGAGAGGGGTTACAGAGAGTGAAAGTAAGAGTAAAGAGAGGGATTACAGAGAGTGAAAGTAAGAGTAAAGAGAGAGGGGCTACAGAGAGTGAAAGTAAGAGTAAAGAGAGAGGGGCTACAGAGAGTGAAAGTAAGAGTAAAGAGAGAGGGATTACAGAAAGTGAAAGTAAGAGTAAAGAGAGAGGGATTACAGAGAGTGAAAGTAAGAGTAAAGAGAGAGGGGCTACAGAGAGTGAAAGTAAGAGTAAAGAGAGAGGGGCTACAGAGAGTGAAAGTAAGAGTAAAGAGAGAGGGTTACAGAGAGTGAAAGTAAGAGTAAAAAGAGAGGGGTTACAGAGAGTGAAAGTAAGAATAAATAGAGATGGGCTACAGAGAGTGAAAGTAAGAGTAAAGAGAGAGGGGTTACAGACAGTGAAAGTAAGAGTAAAGAGGGGTTTTTGTGGAAAGGAGAAAAAGAAGGACAGGGATCAATATCAATGCATAAGAAGATATCGATTAACATGGCATTGGAATATTTGAAGATTATAGTTATCATGGAAGCAAGTAAGAGGAAGTGAGTTCCACTGTCGAGAAGTGTGAGAAAAGAAGCTGTTGGATTAGAAGAGGTGGTTACATTTAACTGTTTTGACAGAGAAAGTGTGGGAGCGAATTACCAAACTAGTAGCACGCTTAAATTCATGCTGTTAGGCACCAGTGGAAATAGTTCGTCAGAGCAGCTGCCATGAAAATATTTGTAGAAAAGACAGAGGGAATCCACGTCTGTGAGAAAGTGACTGGTGTCTAGATGTCAGGTCACGACCTATCACATTGCATATCCGTCTTTGGATTTTGTCGAGAACTACGAGATGACTAAATGACTAACAATGCATTTATCTGTAGTTAAAAGGCATACAACTGTGTTCAAAATATTTAGATTTCTGCATTAATTAACCCGTAAAGGTTGATATGCCTCTAAACAAACTCAACCAGCTTGAAGGACCTCTTTCATGAGATTAATTCATATAATATCCTTCAATTTCTTAAATCGATCTATATTCCAAAACTTCAACAAAACTACAACATAAAACACACATCACCGCTTCTAGTAATGTCTACACAAACATGTATATACACAAATGCTGTGTATTATCTACCATGTATTCAACTGCGAAAGCAGAATAACATATATCATATTTTTATTACTTCGAAACTTCCAAGAAAATTAAATTTCGGCATTAAATGACCCCAAAATTGTTGATTTGCCGTTAAATAGGCTAAAACAAAGTGTCCTTGTTTCGGTTTTCTTTAAATCTTTCTCGTTACGCATATGTCAGTCCATAGGATTCTCAGTATCCTTCTGTAGAACCACATCATTGTTGCCTGAAGATTCTTCTTCTTTTGTGAGAAGACTACCCAGCATTCACTGCCATAGAGGAGGACTGATATTATAGCTAACTACCGACTCAAAAGGAAGACAATATTTATGTACCATCCGATAAGTCACACTGCCGCACACATGCCTGACATAGGTCAAACTTTTTAATGACCCTTGTTCCACTAGTCGAACATAGTTTAAGACATTTTATTTCCATAACAGACGAGCATTAAGTTTTATCATTTTATCAATAATATACACAGAAAAGACTAAAATGCTATATATGCTTACACGTCGTATTAAAATATTATTAATGTCACGTGTCTAAAAAAATAAGTCGTAAAATATGGTTGAATGGATACTAAAAGGATAATTGGTAAAAAGTTTACTAATTTCTATTCTTACTGTGTACCTCGCTATTGTCACCAAACAAAACTTTATAAATAATTTGACTAATCAGTTGTTTTTTATATTTCTTTCTTTGTTTATTTACTGAGTTGATTTAGTGAAATTTTAAAAAGTTTACTAATTTCTATTCTTACTGTGTGCCTCGCTATTGTCACCAAACAAAACTTTATAAATAATTTGACCAATTGGTCAATCAGTTGCTTTTATATTTGTTTGTTTATTTAAGAGTTGATTTACTGAAATGATTAAAGGTGTGCATTCAAATTGGTGCATTCAAATGTGTGCATTTAAAAATATGCATTCAAATGCTGGTTTTCAATACAGACAGTCTCTTCTCAATTAAAAAGAAACTATAAATTCTTTCTACAACTATGTATTCCTAGCTGGGCATTGGATTCCAAACATTTTGCTGTTACTTGTCAGGAAGAAAGAGTTTAAATTTGGGGGTGCTATAATGAGGAAAGAAGGCTTGGAGAATTTAACACCGCAAAACTAAAAAAAAATAAAATAAAACATCAGTGGTAACATTTCTAAATAGTATAAGTAAATGAATGGCATGAAACAAACCATAGAGACAAGGAGAGTCAGTAACAGAACTGGGTATGACGATAGACGACATCCAGCAGCAAGATCTCTGATCGGGAGATTGGTGGTTTTGAGGAGGTTGAAACCACCCCTTACGTGCTGTTGTTCCCAGGTTCACCCTGACCCGGGGTGTTAGCATCGGTTAGGGCCACAGGTCACAATTATGGGCAAATAGTGCCCCCCCAAACAAGAGCAAAATGCTATGAAAGTCTAAAAATACTTTGTTATAGTAAAAATACCAGCAATACATTTTCTATAAAAAGAAATAATGTGCCGGTAGCTGTCAGGAAGAGAAAGTTAAGTTTTGAGGGAGATTATATATATATATCACTCCTATCTGATCTACACACATATATATATATATATATATATATATATATATATATATATATATATATATATATATTAAGCATTTCACCCCAAGCAAGGGGAAGCCACTAGGACGCAAGGGGTTACAAAAAATATAGAGCGAGATCAGATAGGAGTGATAGAAGAGGGTATGAGGAGAAGGATAGTGGATAGATCAAGGCAACTGGAGATGTCGATTGACATTACACTTCAATAGCTGGAGATTATAGCTCTCAGGGAAACAGGAATAGGGAAGGGAGTTCCACAGGTGAGAGGTGCGAGACATGAAGCTATTGGAGTAGAAGAGATTTGCTACATTTAGGAGTTTCGACAGTGAAAGGGTGAGAGCGGGATGCCAGCCTCGTAGGGCCCTTGAACTCATGAAGTCTGGGAACAAGTGAATGCAGCTCCTCGGAGCAATTTCCACGAAAGTATTTGTAGAACAGACAAAGGGAGGCGATGGCGCGTCTGTGAGAAAGTGACTGTAGACGAGATGCCAGAACAGGGCCAACTACATTGCATATCCGCCTCTGGAGCCTATCAAGTACCCCGAGGCAAACAGAAGGGACTCCAGACCATATATGGCAGCAATACTCCATGCAAGGGCGAATGGTTGATTTGTAGATCTGGAGGATCGATTCTGGGGAGGAAAAAAATGAGGAAAGAAGGCTTCGAGAATTTAACACCCAAAAATGAAAAATAAAAATACAGCAGAAGTAACATTTTTAACTAATATAAGGAAATGGACGGCATGAAACAAACTAGAGTCAAGGAGAGTTGGTAACGGGTCTAATGTTACTTAATGTAATAAAAGACAGGAAGTTGTTAAGAGCCGTGATCATTTGACGCATGAATGAAAACCGGCTTATGTTAAGTTCAGGAAATATCTACGCAGAAAGTAGAAAAATGAACAGAAAGGTCATTAAGTGTAAACACGGTTGATTAGAAAATGATGTTTTTTTAAAAAAAAAAATACTAAATAGTTGAATGAAAAAAAAAACTTCATTCAATTCGATTGTATTTTAAAATACAATTTTCATTAGAAAAATTAAGGTCTGCACTTCTCGGCATATGAGCAAGGAGGGGCGGGGCATTTTATATGAGCGTCGCGAGTCTACCAGTGCATTTGCTTTACTGTTCAGGATTGCAGGTGCATTTGCGTGCAGACGTTCAAGTGCGTCTTGTCCTCGGAGTGCGAGTTGTTTCAGGTTAAAGTGCGCGAAATATGATCGAATCAGAATCGATATCATTGAACGAAGTAATTCGAAATTTGAGAAGGAAAAGACTAAAGAAAACCAACCTCAAAAAGAAAACCAATCTTAAAAATGACTCGAACAATATCTACAACAGAGCGCTTCTCTTGTTACATTCAGTTTATAAAGATTATAACAATTAATGTTTGCCACTTTAAATCAAACTCGCGATGAACATATTTATGATACCTTTGTCTGTCCCGTAATAGGTGACAAGTTAAATATTCAAGTAATTTTTGGATACCTCTGTCAGATAATTGCATAGAGATTCTGATTCTCAATCCGTAGGCTCTCCACTATTTCCTATCCTCTTAATAAATTTTGTCTTTTTCTTTGTTATTTCTCCTAAACCGTGTTACACCATCCATTTACTCAAGCTCACTATGTTATGCGTTGTTTTACTCTGTCTCTCTGGCCTTCAATCTCTTCTGTGAGTATAAGATTTTCCAAGCCTTCTTTCCTCATTATATATCCTAGAAATATCAAGAGTCTCATCCTGATTTTAAGAGTAAGTTTTCTTTTTTTGTTTCCATTTTCTGTAAAACGTTGTCGTCGTTCCCATTTTCGGCCCATGGTATCCTCAGCATCCTCCTGTAGAACCTCATTTCTGCTGCTTCATGTCTTTTATCTTCTGTGAAGAGATTGTCCAGCATTCCCTGCCATACAGAAGAATTGATATTACATAACAGTTTAATACTCTTTTCATTGTTTCTAACGAAATCTTTTCTGTTTTATGACATTTAGTCATAATACAAATGAATTCAAACTAGTTTTATTGGTTTACTGAAAATAAAATGAAATCCTGATTTCGTGGAGGTATTAAAAGAAAAGTATTAAAAAACAGGCCAATTTTGTTAAAAACTCAAATCGTATCAATCAAATATCAGTTAACATCAGTTCTTCTTTATGACAATGTTAGATCATCTTGTCAAAGAGCAAGACGGAACTTGAAGTAACAGAAACGTCGTCCTGGAGAAGAACGCTAAGAATACCATGAATTGAACATGCGGGTAACGAGGAAGTTTCAAAGAAAACGGAAACACAAATTCAGTTATTGGACAAGTTAACGAGAATGCAAAACATTCCAGGAGCTGCCTACGATATTATTGTGAAGAGTTATGATCACCAACCTTCTATAGATTAGTGTGCATAGAAGAAGGAGGAGGAGGGGGAGAGAAGAAGAAGAAGGAGGAGAAGAAGAAGGAGGAGGAGGAGGGGGAGAGAAGAAGAAGAAGAAGAACGAGGAGGAGGGGGAGAGAAGAAAAATAAGAAGAAGGAGGAGAAGAAGAAGAAGAAGGAGGAGGAGAAGAAAAATAAGGAGAAGAAGAAGGAGGAGGAGGAGGGGAGAAGAAGAAGAAGGAGGAGGAGGAGAAGAAGAAAAATAAGAAGAAGAAGAAGGAGGAAGAGAAGAAGTAGAAGAAGAAGCAGGGAAGAAGAAGAAGAAGAAGGAGGAGGAGGAGGGGAAGAAGAAGAAGAAGGAGGAGAAGAAGGAGAAGGAGGAGGAGAAGAAGAAGAAGAAGAAAAGCTACAACAAAAACAGAAACAAGAATAAGAACCTGTTTGAATTAGTTAAAATTTCAATTTTTAATATCGGCTTTTTAATTCGTTTTTCATAAACAATAAAACCTGTTGTTGTTGTTTTTTTAATTTATCTTATACAAACCATGCAGACCTGTAGGACAAAACAATCAAAAACTAAATCAGTTATTCTCAACCGGGGTCCATATGCACCTTAGGAGTCCATGTAACATTACTGGGGATCCACACACAAAAAACGCAAATTGGGGTACAAGGTAATAATTTAGTTGTCTATCGAGCAATTCCAGTTCGGAACGGTCGTCACAAGTGAAAATTGGAATTTCTACAGTAATCTGCGCCATATTAAAAAAACTATAAATAGAAAAAACAACTAAGAGTAGCGGTAAACGAGATCAAACCGTGTAATTTAGCGCCCCTTTTACTCTTACCGAATGTTTTGATTGTAATACAAGTTTATTTTCATTCAATTACTTTTACTTCGAAACAGAACACACACAGGCTGACTGAAAAGTAATTCCCCAATTTAAAATACTTATAATTTATGTATTAAATATAATTTTTACAAGAAATGGATATGAGAGGAAAACATTTAGCATGAGGTTTTATTTAAAATTTCGTTGCCAGGTTCTCGAGACGCCCAAGAATACTACTACTGTACTGTACTGATGCCGCATTCACCCTGGGCGGATTGAGCCGGCTTCTTCCTGTTGTGAGAAGAAGATTCTTGGGATAAATTACAGAAGTAGGGTACCCAGGCCTACTCGGATAACGTTCTTGCTTGCCGCGGGATTCCCACAGACGCAGAGACAGGAACGACCAGAAGCCGCCGGTTACCGATGCAGACGCTCCTTGGATTTTCACCAGAGCCCTTGTTAGCCGGCGTGTGTGTCAGACATGTCCGCCTTGGGTGGCCCTACCAGGAACGAAGTTCCGGGCGGCATAGCTCTGACACTACCGTTTGAAAGCTGCAAGGGATAGAGGGGGAGGGGGACAGCCATGTTCGCCTGTGTTCTGAAATCACATCGGAAATAAAAAGAAAGAATTAACTCATAGCTTGGAGGAGGTGATGTCGATTCATACCTTTCTCGTGTGGATTTACACGTAAGTGCATATAAAGAACCCGACTGGAATTGGAACTCCGCTTTCCGATTTCCAATTACATTACATCAGCTTTATATTCGAGCTTACACACCTGGTATTCAGCAGTCCCCCATCTAACTACTGTCCAGGCTGAACGTTGTTTAACTTTAGTGATCGTACGAGAACGAGTGTTACAACGTGATATGGAACACATAAACCGTTTTATAATAAATTTAATATATAGAACACATATATAATATATAAATACATATATAATATATATATATAATACATATATAATATATATAATAGATATATAATATATATAATACATATATAATATTTATAATACACATATAATATATATAATACATATATAATATATATAATATATATAACAATATATATATAATATATATAATAGATATATTGAAAATATAATAATAATATATATAATATTTATAATTTGAAACAGAATACAGACTCAAAAATAAAACAATCAACATAAAAGTAAGGAGTTAAAGCAAAAATATCAGTTTCATATATATATAATATATATATAATATATATAATATATATATATAATACATGTATAATATTTATAATATATGTTATATATACTCATATATAATTTACCAACTTCGTGATGATGTTTAAACCGAAAAAGAGGACACATGTAAACTGAGACTATATATATAGACGTTTAATGAAAAATATAGAATATATAATAGATATATAATAGATATATAATAATATAATAAAATATAATAATATAATAGATATATAATTATAAACAGAATATGATATATATAATACAAAAATAAAACAATATAACATAAAAGATATATAATATATATAGGAGTTAAATATAAAATATATATAATATATAATAATATATGATTATATATAATATATATAATTTAAATACATATATAATACATATATAATAGATATATAGATTATAAAAATATATAATATATATAATATATATATATACATATATTATATACATCCCCAGAGTATAATTAATAAATCATTTTATATATATATATATTTATATAAATATTTATGCCACTGAATTTCCCGGTGTTTACGAAACCGGGATGTTAAAACCTAATAATATGGTAATTTAATAATAATAATAATAATTTGAAACAGAATTGGCAATCAACATAAAAGTAAGGAGTTAAAGTATCATTTCATATATATTTACTTATCCCTACAGATTGTACAGAGTACTAACACCAGTTCCTTAAAATTTATTTCGTTGGCTACACAATAGTCATGTAAAAACCAGCCATATCAGCCATATCACGTACACACGGTCGAATCATCGTCATTCCCTTTGTATTCCATTGGTAAGGAGGAAGTTTCACTCAGATAAGAAGCGGGTAATGGCATCTTGAAATAGAGTAAACATGGTCAAAAAATGGATATGAAGCACGTATCTCGGCTTCATTCACACGTGTCATGATGTTCTTTTAAAGTAGACGAAACGACTCAAATGGAAACATTCAATTTAATTCAATAACTAAAACTGACATAGCTTGCTTGTGATTTCATTTGTTCCTTGTTGGGGGGAGCAGCACAATTCAAACATACAATAGGATCGCATTAATTGTACAACTGTTAAAAATCCAATTACTTGTTTAATTAAATTAATCAGTTTCACAAAATCGATTAACTCCCTCATGGGGATACTAGTTTTTCAAAGTTTGATAGATTTAGGACCCACATTTTGTGATTGTAACTTTCATTAAGCTTGTAATGGAATGGATTGCTTTGCCGGATACTCGATATGGTATGTTGAGTCTTAAATTAGGTTTTACGTAAATTTTCAATTGTGTGGTTATTAAGATAGAGCTGCTTAAGGAAAATGTTAAAAATGGATTAAATGTCTAATTAACAACCGTCCTTATAAATAATCGAATAATTTAAATGTTTCTGCTGAGATTATTCGACTATTTAATACTAGAATATAACCAATACAAGGCTCGATAGCCCCTCAAGATAGTGGCTGCGAGTATCGGCTGGAAAGTTCATAGACTGATCAACACATAAACGTAAGTAGAGACACCAATTGGCACACTTAAATATCTTTTAGCCTATCAAATGGTGTGTGTACTTGGAGTTACAGTGTAACCCGGATATAAGAGAGTTGTCGGGACCGGAGAAGAAGTCTCTTATATCCGGGTTTCTCTTATATCCTGGTTTGGTCTATTTTATATGCATTAACACAGGCTCTAATTTGGGACCAGAGAAAATCTCTCTTATATCCGGGTTTCTCTTATATCCGGGTCTCTTATATCCGGGTTACACTGTATATATTGGTCAGATCAACTCGATGTGGTATAATGTTTAGCAAGCTTGTCTCGCTACATCAGTTACGACTGAGTAATGAGTTCGAGCATCACTGGGTGCTCAATACATTCGGCCTTGAGCCACATCTAAGCTTCGTTTAGTAAATCACTACGGCACGTATATGCGGTGCAGTGGTTAGCAAATTTGTTTCGCTAGAACAATTACGTCTGAGTAGTGAGTTCATTCGTCACGGGGTGCTCAATACATTCGGCCTTGTGACATATCTAAGCTTCGTTTAAGAAATCAATACGGAGACCTATATGCAGTGTAGTGGTTAGCAAGTTTGTCACACTAGAACAATTATAACTGAATAGTGAGTTCGTTCCTCAGTGGGTGACCCATAGTTTTAGCCTTGTGTTATATTTATATTAATTTTCTAAGCGTAGCTTAGATGTGGCACAAGGCCGAAAGTATGGTGCATCGTAACTGTTTTAGCGAGACAAGCTTGCTAACCATTACACCACGCCGAGGTCTCAACGTTGCACCACATCTAAGATACGCTTAGAAAATCACAACTTATAGGTTGGTCAGGCTATAAACTTTTTAACCGACCCTCGTAAGTCAAAATGGTGATTTTGAATGAGGTGTGTGACTGGAATGAAAGAGATGGTGGTGGGATGGAAAACTCAGGAGGGTAAGGTGGGTAGATAATGATTGACGGTAAAAATGACGAATAACACCCTGTCCGGTTCACATATAAAATAAGTGATGTAAATGGGCGTATTTCATTGTTTATTTAAATTGTCGAAGCTAACGCATGTTCAAATTTCCTTGTTAAACGTTATATTTATCAATTAAGAACAAGAATTTCAAACTGTCTGAAAGAATCGATAACGTAATAATTTGGCATATTTGTCTTCTTCGCAAGTTGAAAGGTATTTCCAGATGAATTTTTGAACTGATTCAGTCTTTCTTATCAAATCGTGAAATGAAGGTTGTCTTGAATGGCCACTCTTCTTGATCATTTCTGCTCTTTCAGTGCTCTATTCTTGGATCTATGTTATTACTCGGTATCTATGCTAATGAGATAAATATTTACTCCTGTATTAATTGTAAGTCTGTGAGTATTACATTTCCCAAACCTTTCCTCGTTTTATGTCTCTCTCTGATTTTAAGTATGAATGTCGTTGTAGTTCCTCTATTCTTCAATCGAAATGAATCATTTGGTAATCATCTATGAATGTCAAATGTTTTCTGCTTTTATATAGTGTTATAATTTCATTGACCGAATCTCTTCCCGCTACTATTAAGTGTCGTAAGATGCTTTAACCACGTCACACGGCATGACAGTCTCTGCAAGACCCCCCCCACGCAAGACACTGTTGAAGATGGACGCAGCGGAGACGGCAACGCAAAGCTGGTCAGATCAGGTAGTAAACGGGCACGACGATGTCGAAACTCCTGAGCCACCCGCCAATAGAATAGCTTGGAGGAGCTTGTCTGTTTCTTCTGGCCTCGGGTAAACCCGCCGACTGAACCAGTCGAGTTATATACGAGTTTCTACGTGATTTAGAACCAACAATAATTAAGAAAATACCGATATCCCTCTCCACAGATTTCTATTAAGATTTCTATTAAGAAAATAAGGACGTGAACTATGTAAATAATGAATTAAATTCAAGACTTCCGGATAAGGGTTACGTCTTTATACTTCGCTAAAACGGTATTTCTAAATATCTACAGACAAGCAAGGTACCAAATTTACACATGCCGGGGCAAATACTTCCATTTACGTTTAACACATCACTAAACGAATATTTCCCAATATCTTGAAACACGTATATCTAGCGATATTTTTACATACCTCCATATCATCCAAATCCCGCATAGAAAAATTGTGAATTATGTTATATTAATCTTATCATAGAATTATGATACATTTGCGCACATAAATTATACAGGAGAACCCTGCTTGACAACTCAAATGCAAGTGAAATCTGCTTAACTAATGAAAATTTGTCCTGTATCCTATCATTCTTTCGGATTCTGATCCAAGTTTGATCTGAATTCGATCCCAATTTATAAGGATGTTTCCACCTACGTCTTTGAATGTGTGTTTATAACAACCTATATACACACCTCTACACGAGAGTTTCCAATTCGATATTTATACCTGTTGTGGATTCCGGGATGAAATCCGGTCTCAAAATGAATGACAAACGCAGGAATGAAATATAGCAAATAAATGTATTGACGTAATAATACAATTGGTAATACAGTTAGTAGATCCAGGAATGCGGTTAGTAGCAATGATAATATATATATACAGTCTGGGAAATTCAGTATCGAAGTATGACTTCCTTCTGAGTCTACATGCTCGCAACCGTGACTCCTACAAAACGGTTACCTCACACTCTTACTCTTTCCCTATATCACTGTCACTTTGACTGTCTGACTTTTTGGTATTCACCGGCAGCAGTACAAGTACACACTCGGCGAGTCCACTTGCATGAAAAAGGGGTGGACCCCTTAACAATACCCTACTAAACGAAAGTTTCCAACTCCATCTTTACACATCTCTCTACGGTACGTTCTGGCGAATTACTAGGCAGAGTATATAATCTGTCCTAAATAAAACCGAAAACATTTAACAATTGTATGACAAACGATTTTCTGGGAACATTTTCATAAACTTGCCAATTGTTTTTACAGTTACAGTTAAGCCTTGAGATACGACTTGAATTCGTTCCAAGACCGAGTTCGTAATTCGAAGCATTCGTATCGCGAATCAGTTTTCCCTATTGAAATTAATGTGAATATTTCCGATCCATTCTAGGCCCCTAAAAATCACCCTTATTTTCCTAAAAATCACCCTTAGTTTTTTTTTTTATTTGTTTCTTCAAGCAAAAACGTGGGAATAAATAAGAAATGTAGTTTGCAAACAAAATAAAAGAGAAAAACAAACTGTACATAACGTTGGAGTTCAGATGAGTCATAGGTCAAATAGTGGAGGAGAGAGAGAGAGGGGGGCAGTTAGCGCAGCAACTGCTAACCTACCCTAGCAACGGCTAGCCTAATCTACGATACTGAAGATTAACTTCACCACTTAGTTTTTGAAATTTTTAAAAAATTTTCATTTTATTCATTACCGTAATTAACTTTTTTTAATTTATTTTTTTTTATTTATCGTCGATGTAGAACATTTATACTGTCTCGCCAAATCCCTTACTCGTAAATCTTTCTCATTTTTTCTTTTTTCTTAATTCCCCGCTTTACCTGAAGCGAAATCATACGTTTCAGCTTTTCACCATTGCTCTTTACACTTATTTACTTCGAACCCATTGTGTCATAAAAAGAAATTCTTTAAAATAATGGGAAAAAAAGACACAACACAAAAGCGATCCTTCCAGAGCGAGATGAACATGTATTCTGCGAATGGAAAAACTCTCGAAGTTTGGCGCTCGTTGTGGCTACTAGCGGATGCTTAACTGAAACTCGCTTGTATCTCAAAATTCAGCTCGTATCTCAAGGCAAAAAAAAAACGACCGATCTCCGACTCGTAACTCAAAAAGCACGTATGTCGGTACGCTCGTATCTCAAGCCATTACTCTATTTGGAAGGGCGCCCATTTGTTCCTGGTTTCTTTGGCAACACTATAACATTGATCTGCTAATTTCTTCTGGCATTTCGTTTATCACTTCAAGTAATTTCAGCAATCCATCATAAAACATATCTGACTGTCACCATCTCGTCTCGTCTGCTACTGTGTTCTTCTTCATCTTAGCCAGACCAGACATATTCCGAGATTTTACAGTCACAGGTTCATCTAATATTTTACTTATTATGTTCTGTATCCTAGCATCCTTTCGGATTCTGATTCATGTTTGATCTTTATTTGATTCATATATATACGGATGTTGGTAAATTTCTATTTTTTCCCGAGCGCTAATATCCCTTCAAATTTTTCATAAAATAGTCTTATTTCCGTGCAAATGTACATGCTGAACTCAAATCAACAATTAGATCATGAAAACCCTACCTTTTTGGATGTTAAAGACCAGAAAAAATCGGACTTCTTCTCGGTCTTTCGTCAGCTATAACCGGCTTATTGAGAAGTAATTCACTGCCGAAAGATTTTTGGCGGAGTCATAAAATTTGGGCTTATTTACTTCTTTTACAGACTTTCCTTGCAGAAAATCACTACGCACTACCA
Organism: Acanthosepion pharaonis; assembly: GCA_903632075.3. Classification (NCBI taxonomy): domain Eukaryota; kingdom Metazoa; phylum Mollusca; class Cephalopoda; order Sepiida; family Sepiidae; genus Acanthosepion; species Acanthosepion pharaonis. The sequence goes on along the minus strand of CAHIKZ030001101.1, from coordinate 2,016,298 downwards.
TAAAAAAATATTTCAATTTTACAATATAAAAAATGCTTTATTTTTATTTTTTAATTTGTTCTTTTAATTTGTCATTGCTATTCGAAACGGAAAAAAGGTTCTATAGTATTATTTAATTCGTTTTTGTTATAAATAAAACTAAACTTACCAAAAGAAAAAAATTACATTTCTTTACAGTAGTGCGTAGTGATTTTCTGCAAGGAAAGTCTGTAAAAGAAGTAAATAGGCCAAAGGCAAGCGCAAGTATCCCGCAGCGAATGAGGATTCATGATGGCAGTAATGGCGAACAAGAAGTCCGATTTTTTTCTTGTCGATAACTCCAAAACGGTAAGGTTTCTTCATAATTTAATTGTTAATTTGAGATCAGCATATACATTTGCACGGAATTATGACGATTTTGGAAAAATTTTAAGGGATATTAGCGCTCGGGAAACAAAATAGAAATTTACCCGGATGTTTACACCTACGCCTTTACACATCTCTAAACCTGTGTTTATAACAACCTATATACACACCTCTACACGAGAGTTTTCAATTCGATATTTATACCCTACTAGACGAGTGTTTCCATCTTTACACATCTCTCTACGGTATGTTCTGGCGAATTACTAGGCAGAGTATATAATGTGTTTTGAATAAAACAGAAAACGTTTAACAATTGTATGACAAATAATTTTCTGGGAACATTTTCATAAACATCCCAATTTCCGTACCGTTCCAGACCCCCAGAAATCATCCTAATTTTCCTAAAACGCATCCCTATTTTTGTATTTGCGGGTTTTTTACAAGCAAAAACGCATGAATGAATGTAGTTTACAAACAATAAAATAAAAGACCAAAAAAAATTATAAAGAAATACTATCACACGTATCTCGAAATTCACCTCTTATCTCAAGGTAAAAAAAAGTCAGTCGAACTGCGACTCATATCTCAAAAACTCGTATGTCAGTACGCTCGTATTTCAAAGTATTACTGAAAATGTGTTGTTAAAGGTAAATTGTTACACGTTATTTGTTCATATAAGCTAATCCACATAGCCAGCTAGGACGGTACAGGAGACAAATTTTCAATTATTTGCGAGCCAGTCAAAGAATAAACTGACGCATACGTCCGGATAAACCGATGATCATACTACAAAACAGGCACTAATGATCATACTACAAAACAGGCACTAATGATCATACTACAAAACAGGCACTAATGATCATACTACAAAACAGGCACTAATGATCATACTACAAAACAGGCACCAATGAATAATTTCCTGGTTAAAAATAACTGGACAATTTGATTTTTTTTTTTAATTTTCACAAATCGTTTAAATTTTACATAAAACTATTTCTTGTCAGCGCTCGGTGGGATTAGATCTTATACGTAAATTTATTCTCGACACAAGCGCACTAACCACAGCGCAGCTAGTTGCTCGGATTTCTTAAATGTTAAAAACTTGCTTGAATTTAGATTGAAATTTTAAACGGGTGCATATTTGTAAAACTGCGTTTACGCGTATTTAGAATTTCCAACGTAGTCTGACACGAGGCGAGGCGTATGAGGTACAAACGAGGAAGATTCCACTCGTTTAATAATGACATTAGGAATTATATTCGTAAATAGAATTCCACGACAATGTACCCTTATTGTTGAATGATTGGTATATGGCCAACTTAACTGAACATGTTTAAAAGTTAGTAGTGTTGAATATCAAATGAGATTCGAAGACACTATGGGTCTGCTCAATTGGATCGTTAACCATGACACTATGTTGAGACATTTTATCAGATTTTATGTAGGATTTGATACATGGATGTTTTATTTTTAGGGGAGAAATAGCTTTGATTCCAATTTATCTTCAGACCTTCCGATGTTTTTTTGTAGTTATTTTGTTTTGTTTTTTTTTGTTTTTTTTTTTATCAAATAATCCAAATATAAGTTTGTAAAATTTTTATCATGGCGGTTACCAAATATCATTTATTTATTCATTTATTATTTTATTTTGGCTTTTCTTTATTTTTTTTTATTTTTATTCTTTCTTTTTTCTTAGTTAACAATAATGAGCTGGAATTGCAAATGTCCTGTTGCAAGTTTCATTTAATTTCTTTTTCTCCTGTTCAAAACGAATTTTCTTCTTCTGCTTCTCTTGTTTTTCAAAATTTCGTATCTTTAGCTCTCAGTTCCATATAACGAACGCCGAGTTAGTATTTGTGTAGGCCAATCAGAAGAAATCTAAAAAAAAATATAGTTGAAAGATCATTAGCGAAAAATACAATCAGATAAATTGAGATAACACGAGGAAATTCATCATTTTTTTAACCAATAGAATCTAACCTAAAATAAAAGAAAAAAATAAATGGGAAAGTGAGAAAGTGAACAAGAAAGGATGAAAAGCATACATAGATAGATAGATAGATAGATAGTGAAAAAGAAATAGATAAATGATTGAAAAAAAATGAAAGTGATAGATAGATAGATAGATAGATAGATAGATAGATAGATAGATAGTGAAAAAGAAATAGATAAATGATTGAAAAAAAAATGAAAGTGATAGATAGATAGATAGATAGATAGATAGATAGTAAAAAATAAATAGATAAATGATTGAAAAAAAATGAAAGTGATAGATAGATAGATAGATAGATAGATAGATAGATAGATAGATAGATAGTGAAAAAGAAATAGATAAATGATTGAAAAAAAATGAAAGTGATAGATAGATAGATAGATAGATAGATAGTGAAAAAGAAATAGATAAATGATTGAAAAAGAATGAAAGTGATAGATAGATAGATAGATAGATAGATAGATAGATAGTGAAAAAGAAAGAAAGTGAAAATTTTGACTTAAAAATGTTGACGACCCTCACATATATTTACTAATACATGTTCTATCATACGCTGATAAAATGTTTTTCGTAGCGAGCCCAACACACCTAGGTATATTTCTCTCTGGCTTCCCTTAATGTTTGACAGAGAAAAGATTACGTGAGAGATTGCTTGGAAAACCATTTTCCAACATATTTACTGCCCATAAATTAACAGGAACATGCTCTTATACCTTTTGTCATTCTTGACAGAGGACATTCTGTCATTAAAAAAATAACAAGTCAAGAGGATGTGTGAGAATTTTGTTAAACTCTCTTACTGTTGTTCTTTATGGACCGTGTCTTCTCAGGACTTTGGCGTTCATGGCTCTCCACAACTCCCTGCCTCTTGTAGCTCTTAAAATACATTGCCTTTCTGTTATTTCTCTTGTTCCGCCATCCATTTACTCATCAAGGATGTTATTCGTTGCTTTCCTCCGTCCTTCTTGCCATCTATCTGTTCCGTTTGTATCAGATTTTCCAAACTCGCCTTCCTTATTATGTGCCATAGATGCCTCAGGCATCTCTTGTTGATGTTAAGTATTAGTTTCCTTTTTGTTTCCATTTTCTCTAAAGCTTCGTCGCTGCTCACACGTTCGATCCATGGTATCCTCATCATCCGTCTGTAGAACCACATTTCTGTTGCAACTAGATTAGCGCACCTATTAATATCAGTTTCTTGCACCTATTGTCGGCCTCGATAGCGGCCATTCATATCATTTAATATAAAAAAAAATATTCCATATTAGGAAAAAAAGGAAAGTTATTTTTAGTAATATTATCTTTTAGCGTTTCTTATTACGGTTTCTTTCATGAGATTTTATAAATATTTTTTTTTAAATAATCAGTTGACAAGATTGCCCGAATTTATAATGAAAAGTAACCGAATAATTATAGTTGAAAGAAGTTGTTAACGTACCTTATACAGTGTCAATGAAAATTAGGCGCGTGTACCTAACATCCGGGAGACAAAAGAAATGAACCAGGATGTAAGCACATGTGTACACCCTAAGCACATTCTTGCATAAAATGCAAACATCCAAAACTATACGCACTCAACCCCACAGAAACATTGGTAAAAGCTGATATCATTTAAGAAACAAAAAAAATATGAATTATGCGTCCGATGAGTTTCAGCTGTCTCTTCCTGATTCAAAGAATTGTTCTTTTTCTTGCCATTTTCTTTAAGAATTCTTCGTTGATTAATTATTCCGTGCTATTTCTTATAAAAAAAAGCATACTGAGACTTCGATAATTCTCAGTATCCTTCTGTAGAACGAATAACACAAAATGGAATCAAATTACTCTGAGTTTGCTGACGCCCCATTAAGAGTAAAAAGTAATTTTTACATATATATAATATATATATATATATATATATATATATATATATATATATATATATATATAATATAAAACAAAAATAGATCACTTTAAGGTACCATTACAATAGTTTATTTCACCAAAATCCTTTTAAACGACTCCGGATCATCAGGTAAAAAATTCCAACAACTAAATGAAAGGAAAAATGGGATTAGAAATTGAAATGTTACCAACTTCTTCGTAACTTAATTATATATATATATATATATATATATATATATATATATATATATATATATATATATATATATTAAGAAATGGACAAAGTCCGACAATTTATTTATTAAAGACATTTTATGTTTAACGTTCTTTTATAGACACAAGTATTTAAGTAAATGATCTGTTTATAATTCAGTCCGGTAAATGTTATTTAATACTGTTTATTATAAACAGAGCATTTACTTAAAAACTTGTATCTATTTAAACATAAACATCCTCTTGACGTTAAACATAAAAATGTCTTTTAATATATATATATATATATATATATATATATATATATATATATATATATAATTAGAAATAAGAATAAACAGCTCCCAAAAGATTTTGCCTATGATTTCACACAGGAAAAAATGAGTGCTCAATGCCATAATAAATGGCAGAGCTTTAAGGTCTTGGGAATAATAGAACCAATGTAGAGGAGCTTACAGCTTCAAGCAAGAAAATACCGGGCCACGGAAGTCAATCATGCCAGGGCATTTATAAATAAGAATATAGAACGCAAACATATAAAATGGTGTACTGAAAATTTCTCACTCAAAACAGCTTCCAGAAATATGAACAAATTACCAAACTCCATATATATATATATATATATATATATATATATGAATAAATGCAAAAGGTAATTTTTTTCTTAGCCGACATGTTTCATCCTCTGATCCACTTTATCTAGGCAAATGTCCACCCGAGGACGAAATCCGTCGGCTAAGTTTTTCTAAGTATTTATACTGTGCTTCTACATATATATGTTGTATTTATATCTGAATTTTACACACATGGATATATACTGAACAGAGGAATGTACAGGTGGAAGACTATGAACAAACTGTGATAGATAGAGATACATAGATAGAATTGAAAAAGAAAGAAAGAAAGAACGAAAGAATGAAAAAATAGATGCGAATAAAATGAGAGAGTTAGTAGATAGAAAGAAAGTAAGAAAGAAAGAAAGAAAGAATGAAAGAAAAATATCGAGGCGAACATAATTTGATAGATAGATAGATAATTCATACATACATACATACATACATAGAATTACATGTTTATTTTGGTATAACTATAACGAAATTACTTTATTTTACACGTAAATATATTTCCTAATATCCACATGCATATATTATTACGTATGCTATTAGACATTGCTGAATTATCTTTCGTAACGAGCCAAAATTTCATGCTGAGTGATAGGAGAATGTTGAAGGGATTTAAAGAGGGGAAGACGAGGATAATTTACGGCACATTTTTCATCAGTTTAAATCTCCAAGTAAAAACGTCCCATTGATAAGCCATCCTGATTTGCTTTATTCGTCCGAAAATCTTGCAATGTTAACGATATTGTAAATGTAGTTTTAATGGAATAGCCTATTTTTACATATGTCTATTCAGTTAAAATTTATTGCTTTCAAATTATAAGCAACACCTCCATCGAGATTTCTTTCTATCGATATGATGCACATCTATAGTTCGTTGCCGTAATAATTTTGTCGACCTACTTCTTCTTGTACCTAAAGTGACTTTTCAGGATGTAGGATATCATGGCTACCCACAACCTCCTATCCATTGTATCCCTTAGCAACTATTGTCACTTTACTTTGTAGAACTCTCTTCCGATTTCTCGTTTTTCTACCTACAACATGCAAAAATTTAAATGCAAAGTCAATCGCTATTTTCTGCCTTTTGTACCTGTTCTTTTATTGTCCTTTCGTCTCCATAAAGTGATATGTTCCGGAAAGGGATATATTTGAACGAAGGAGCTAAGTGGTTTGGGCTCCTATAACCAAGTAAAATATGGTAGCAGTAATCGACTGGTACGCGTCGTAGTCTCAGGTAAGAAGTGTAGATCAATGGGCGTAGTTCAATGGGCGTCGTTATAGCCTTAGCTCTCAGACTAAGGCTCTTGACTCTCCTACACGTCCGTCGGTATTTATGAGGGACACCAACCAATCATATTCCAGTGAGGGGGAACACAGGTGTACGCATATTCCATTATATTAATATACATCCGTGCTTCTGATATATATATATATATATATATATATATATATATATATATATATATATATATAGATTATTGATGAATTGTTTAATAAAACAAAAGCAAAAAAAAAAAGGTACCGATGTGAACAGTACGAAAAACATTTAATGTTAACCGCATGACAGAAATGAAGTATATATATATATATATATATATATATATATATATATATATATATATATATATATATTTAAACGAAGTAGCTAAGTGGTTTTGGCTACTATAACCAAGTAGAATACGGTAGCAGTAATCGACTGGTACGCGTCGTAGTCGCAGGTAAGAAGTGTAGATGAATGGCATAGTCCAATGGGCGTCATTATAGACTTAGCTCTCAGACTAAGACTTTTGACTCTCTTACACGTCCTTCGGTATTTATGACGGACACCAGCCAATCATATTCCAGTGAGGGGGAACACAGTCTTTCTCATTCTCTTCTACACTGACTCTTAGCTGCATTATCGTTTTTAAAAAAGCTTCCAGCCAATCGTTCTGCTGTCTGTCAAGTAAGTGGACTGCTGCCTTCCTGTTTTTCTGCTGCCCTGGAAATGCTCTGTCGGTATCAATTTTTTCTGCTTATTATCTGCCCAAGAACATTCAATTGTCTCTTTCTAACTCTGAGTATAAGAGTTATATTGGTTTTCATCTTCTTTAAGACTTCTTCATTGATTACGCATCCCACATATGGATTCCTCAGTATCTTTCTGTGGACCTCCATTTTTTTACCTCCATTTTTTACTTCGTTTGCGTGGAAATTGTCTAGCATTTACTACCATAGAGCCTCAGGACTTGTCTTCTTGTTTCTAACTATTTTTGTCTGTTTCCTCGTATTTTCTCGAACAACGATATTTCATTTTGCTTCTGTGTTAAAATTTGCTCCGAAGAAAAATAATAACCTGATACATCACCAGATCTCACCAGTCTATCAAGACACTTGCTTTCCTGTCTGATGGAAGTCGTCATTTGCTGTTCCAGTTTTTAAGAATTATGGTGAACCGTCCTTCCCTTCCAACTATCAGCCGATTAGCTTTCTACAACTTTGGGGGAAACTCCTAGAATCCCTAATCACTCCTGAATTGGTTCATTACCTCTCATCACAGCGCATTTTCCTTGCCTTTAAAGGAGTGCCTTTTGCCGTGCTGATGTTGCTACATGCCTTACTTCTTGCCTATCTCACACTGCGAATTTTTTTCTAAGCTCTATACTAAACATTAAATCTGTTACGAAAAAAGAACTAAATAAAATAAACACAAAACGATCAGCTTTAAAAAAAGGACTCGTAACTGGAAAAACCGAATGAAAAAAGAATGTTCACAACAAATACTTTTTCACACCCAACCCAGTTCTGCAGAATCAGAATCAACGTTGAGTTTAAGCAAGCGAATGAGCCAATTGAAGTAAAGTGCCATGCAGATTTAAATTTTTCCTACTTGTGACGAATGCAGATATCGATTTTTTTTTGTGTCAGTCATCTATTGGCTCTTACGCTGGCCAGTAGAATCTTCCTGCCTATTCGTGGCAGCCAGCTATAGGCTCTCACTCTGGCCAGTGGAAAATGGCTGCAAACTACATGAAAACTGACATAGAAGCATGAAAAAATCGATTATTTCCACTATCGATGGGAGTTGGGAAATGCAAAGTCGGTCTTGGCCTTTCCGCTAACTTGGAGCATATGCATGTAAATTTTGGTGCAAATATGTCAAAAATTGTGGCCGTGCATTCGTTACACACACACAGACACACACATAGACACACATCCTGCCTTTTATAGATAGGGATAATTACGGAAAAAGTCTGTCATGTTCTAGATAAAAACGGTGAAGCCCATGGTGTAGCATTAGACATCACGAAACATGGTCTGGTATACAGATCTTTCCAGATAACTTTAAAACTGCAAAAATTTAAATGCAAATCTACTCTCCTCCTGGTTACCCTTTTCTCTTTCCCCTGATTATTAATGCTTCTGTTCCTAATTCTTCCAAACTCTGTAACCGCTTGTAATTTAATGGCTTTCCTGTCTTCCGTGGGTTTAAAAAAAAATATCCTAGAAATAATTGTTTCCTTTAACGATAACGATAGTTTGAATACACAGGAGAAAATATTTCTATTTTAATAAACAATTTTGTTTTGTTTTTTTTTTTTAAAAAAAAAAAAAGGTTTCTTCGCAGATTCCGTTTTTTGTATTGTTTTTGAAAGACATGACATCTTAAGAAATATATTGGACTTGTTTCTAGTTGAATTCTCAACACTTTCAGCGTAGTCATTTCGCAAGAAATCTTGCTACGGACTTTATGCACTGTGTCCAATCAGGACGTCGGTGATCATGGTCACCCACAACTTCCTATCCTTTGTAGTTATTTTTTTAATCATATTTCCCCATGCCAGGTAGTAAAGCCACTAAGACACAAAGAGTTACTGAGTGTGAAAGTATAAGAAAAAAAGAGAAACATTATGAAGGAGCGAGAACAATAGAAGAGAAATAAAAAAAACATTAGATAACGATTGACGATGCATTTACATACTTGAAAATCAAAGATGGCTGGAAAACCGTATCACAAGCGAGACGCGTAAGAAAAGAAAATGTTAGCATAGAACTTATGGTTACATCTGGTTAATTTAACTGTGAATTGATGAGACCTTACCGCCAATCTAGTAATACACCTAAATTCATTAAGTGTACATGCCATGACGAAGAGATCCCACGAACAATTACCATGAAAGTATTTATAAGAAAAGCACAGATAGCTAATTTATGGCGGGGCATGATGAACAATGTTCTCCCTCCCCACCTAAAAAAAAAAAAAATTGACAACATTTCGTTGTCTAATAATATAGACAATTTAGGCTCAAATAATTTCAAATTTTAACAAAATGTATAAAAACTAAGTTGACTGTAAGGGCTTATCTCAATGAGAATCTACCAGGAAGACAGATCGGACGTGACAATGATAATGACAATTTGCTGTTGAAATGGCCACCATGTTCACCTGGCTTAGTATTTATCAATGACACCCACGAGGATAGAATGTGGCACAAGGCCGGTTTAATGTGGGTATCTCCGAGCCCGTAGGCTCGGCCAAAAATATAGTCTTTTTTGAACCCGCCTAGACGGATTCAGGCCCTGTCTACCTCCCCGAACGAAACCTTGCCTTTCGGCAAAGCTTCGTCCGGGTTCCTCCCTGCTAATGCAGAGAGTTCGACAGACGCCGACTCGGAAGCTCACAAGACAGCGTACTACACTTTGATCATAGCCTCCGGGCCGAGCAGCTTGTCACCTGGCTTGACACCTTGTGTCTTTTTTATGGGGGGCTATGTGAAAGGACAGATCTATATCCCTCCACTTCCTATAAGCCTAGAGAAACTTCAGCAAAGAATAACTGAGGCACTGAAGAATGTTACACAAGAAACACTACAGCGTGTTTGACAGGAGCTGGACGGTTGAATTGATGTGTCGCAGGTGGTGTGCATTTTGAACATTTGTAAACCTTTGTGAATAAAATAGGTTATAAAATATGTATCACTTTCAATATCTTGTTCAGATTTTGATAAATCTTTTATTATTCAACATGATAATTTTGTTTGCTTGGAACATGTAGTTACTTAGATATTCACGTTTTAACTTATGGCAATCTTTGTGTGGACACCTTGTGTATAACCATTATTACTGTTCCATTTATACACGTGGTTGGCAGTATTTTTTTTTATTATGACATTGAATTACGAGTGTCGACTGCGAGTTATCTAGTGCTTGGTATTTTCTCATAAAATCTTAATCTGTTTGCGCCAACAACGAGTTTATCTGAAGTCATACGTTGAGTGTGAAAACGATGTTAAGACTTTATTGGAAGCTATAAATCAACTCAAATTTGTTTTTATTACCTGAGTTTGCTATTATGAAGTTTGTGCTTGAAGTCGACATTTCGTAATTAACTTCTGGAGGTGAACATGTTAACAAATCTTTACTGTGGTATTATAATTAATTGATTCGTTTTCAACAGATTATCAACTCTATGCAGGTTATCTAAACTCAGAAAATATATTTTTTTAAATAATAAGAATTCTTTTTTTAGATAATAATGGTTTAGTGGTACAAGTCTTAATAATTAAACTCTGCTTTCCAATAAAGAACTGTGAGTCATTATCCATTACGCCACCCACAGATCGAAGCTTACAGTACCTGCTATTCCCAAGCGGTCACCCATCTAAGTACTGGCCAGGCTCGACGTTGTTTAACTTCGGTAATCGTACGGAAACCGATGTTTCAACGTGATATGGAGAAGAGGTGGAGTCATACCTCCCCCAAGGATATTTGCGCGCTTGTGGATATATCGAATCCAACAGGAATTTGAACTCGGCACTCTGATTAACAATTCCGAGTCCTTATCCATTACACCAACCACATATCCTAGCTTACAGCGCCCGGTATTCCCTAGGTACTGACCAGCCTCGCTTTAATGTTATTTAAATAGCTAGTAATGTATAATTTTCACTAAGAATCTTCATTGGAAGCATATCGTTTTTTCTTACTTTTTACTAAATCTCAATGATTCACTTTTTAATTCTATTGGATTTGTGCTTACGTTTCGTTAAAGTATCGATCAATCAATAGAAATATGAAACTTGCTGTCGTTAAATACAGATTGTGGTAAGATATTTTGAACTTTCCTCCAGAGTGTTCAATTGGGCGTATTTGTATTTACAAGTTTATTCTCGTAGAGCCGACGGACACAGATACGGGCATCGAATCACAGTATTTACTAAACTTACTTGCGCGAAATCATAGCTATGGACCAACCTCACTTCTGCTTGATCCACAATGTGAAGTTCTTTTATTGGTGTATAATACTGCACAAGTCCTCAAGTTATACATAACCAGTTATGTTTTATGCTCAAATGAGCTTTAATTTCACTAGTTCAAATATTTGCAACGAGGGTGCCGTTCTGCCACTCCTACGGAATTGTATGACCTTCATTTGCTTCGTATTCCGAATGTAAGGAAGAAATCCCCCCCCGATCCAACCAACTGTGGAACAGATTCCCACGTAGTCACTTCCCTGAAGACTACAATCGTAACCTCTTCATGCCAAGGTTTAATCTTTAATTATGTTTATACCCTTCATCTCCTACCATCACATTCTTTATAACACTTTAACAGTAACTGTTTACATTGAGTGGCTCTCAAGCATTGTATTGGGGGAAAGTTATAATAAATTATTCTTTAGTCACTACTCGTGAATCTTGATTGCTTCTGATCCCTAATTAGAATAATTTAATCTGCGTTGATGCCATTTTAATATATCAGTTTATTTTATGGAAACCCAAAAGGGAAACTAAGAGAAATAAAAGCTAAGGTAGTAAAGAAAAGCAAGGAAAAACGTTTTTTAACAGTAAACAGAATGCAAGGTTGTCAGCAAAAGAGTCAGTCAATGTTATGAGCTACATATTGAGGACATCAAATGCAGTCAGTAGAGAAATTTAACTGTTTATATTTCTGAGATGAGGTATTATGTACAGTATTTACATTAGTCGGACTATTGTCCTCATCTTTGTCGCCATATTTGTCACAACGTTTCGGCCGTTGTACGCTCCGGCCTTCTTCAGGTGGTTGGAATTTCGAACATAACCCTTTATTTCGATCACTGGGGTAGACTGTTCTAGTTCGACGTGCCATGTTTGATGGATGTCAGTTATCAGTTATCTCCTGCTAATTTTCCCTCTGAAAGTTCCCCACTGCCTTAACCAGGTATTGAACTCACCTTCTTTGGGTCTGTCACTGGATCTAACCAACGCCTTTATCCACTGTGCCATGTGTCAAGGAAGAAGGTGAGTTCAATTCCTGGTTAAGGCAGTGGAGAACTTTCAGAGGGAAAATTAGCAGGAGAAAACTGATAACTGACATCCATCAAACATGGCACGTGCAACTAGAACAGTCTACCCCAGTGAGCGAAATAAAGGGTTCAGTTCGAAATTCCAACCACCTGAAGAAGGCCGGAGCGTACAACGGCCGAAACGTTGTGACAAATATGGCGACAAAGATGAGGACAATAGTCCGACTAATGTAAATACAGAAATTTAACTGTAATGTATTAACACACTACGGAAAATGTTCCACAGAAAACAGAAGTTCGCATATCACTAACGAAAGATGCTTTCCAAAAATTAAATAATAATTAAGTAACAGGAAAAATTGGTTGGGAGCAAAATAAAGACTGTTGAATTCTATGTATCATCTAATTTCGTATGCTGTTCGTCGACCAGATTACGATAGAAACAATACCGACAAGTGAAGTGATACTAGAGAAATTCATATCAGATAGACAGGCGATAATGTGGAAAGGACGATATTTTGAAAGACCATAATGCCGAACGTACTTTTGAATGACCTTAATAACTAACGGACGAAATGTTGACAAGCCATTATGTTGAAAAATACAAAATAGTCTCCAATATCGAACATATAATTGAAGTGCCTAAATTAGTAACGGACAAAATTGGCAACCCTATTATAATGAACTTGAGAAACGACATGCGACAATATCGACCGAAGAAAAATGACAAAAGGCCATTATATCGATACCTTGTATGGCTGGATGCATGAAATATTAAATGCAATATCGAATGTACAGGGTAAAAAAACTAACGGACGAAATTTTGACAAGTTGTTACGACGAACGTACATTTGAAGTTCCTTAATGTCGAACGAACGGAATTTTGACGAGCAGCCATATCAGACATACAAAATGGTAGGTAGTTATTTGGAAACTATATTTGAAGGTCCTCAATGACTAACGGACGAAATTTTGACAAGTTGTTACGACGAGCGTACATTTGAAGTTCCTTAATGTCGAACGAACGGAATTTTGACGAGCAGCCATATCAGACATACAAAATGGTAGGTAGTTATTTGGAAACTATATTTGAAGGTCCTCAATGACTAACGGACGAAATTTTGACAAGTTGTTACGACGAACGTACATTTGAAGTTCCTTAATGTCGAACGAACGGAATTTTGACGAACAGCTATGTCAAACGTAGAAAATGGTAGGTAGATATTTGAAGATCCTAAATGATTAAATTTTGAAAGAGTTTTGCCGAATGTGCAAAATAGCAGGTTATAATATCGAATATAAAATCAAGGACAAAAGTTTATAATATCAGGAGGACGCATTGAAAAATAAATGAAATATTGGAATTATAATGATTAAATGAATAAAACCGTTCAACATTTTGTTACCCTTTGGGTTTAATACTAAAACCGATAAAACATTTGCTTTATATTTGATCTAGCACACGATTACTTCTTTTTAGGCATTCGTCGACTACAGTATAAATTTTATACAAAACTAGCTTTTATTTCTTGCCCTACGTTGTTGCGTCTAATAAATTACCTCTTATTCTATAAATATGCAACGAACTTTTAAAGTGTTCTTTTTTATGTGCTAATCAAATACTTGTAAAATTTACGGAATAGTTTATAAATATCTATTATTAACTATTATCTATTTATTAACGTCTAGACTGAAATGGCCAATTCATATATAGTAATTAAGAATGTCGGCTTCTACACAACAGTTTATTGCTTTTACAGTTACATATTTCGATAGCGGAAGTTGCCTCACAAAAAGCATTAAGAAACGGAAGCCTAGATAGAAAGAAAGAAAAGAGTACTTTTACTTATGCAATATCGGTCCTTCTATATGATAGTGAATACTGGACAATCTCTTCACAGATGAAGAAGGGATCTAAAGCAACAGAAATGTGGTTCTACTGAATATAAGAATAAAATGGACAGAACATGTGAGCAATGATGATGTGTTAGAGAAAATGGAAACAAAAAGAACGCTTATACTTAACATCAGAAAGAGACAGTTGAAATATTAGGACCGAAAAAAGACTTGGGTAAACTGAAGGATGCCTGTGAATACCATAGATTGAACATTTGGGAGATGGCGAAGTTTTAGAGAGAATCGAAACAAAAAGAAAGTGATAACTGAAATCTCGAGGACACGAAATTAGGAAAGAGGACTTGGAAAATTTGTCACCCACGAGATATATCGAAGGCAAGAGGTACAGATGAAAGCAGCACATAGCCTACTTAACAAGCTAATGTAAATGGTTGGCAGAACAGGGATTAAGGAGAGATATTAAAAGAAAAAAAAAACAATAGTTACTAAAACCTACAAACAACAGGAAAATGTGAAGAGCCACGTTCGGCCACGTCCTGAAGGGACACATCGCATGGAAGAATAAGAAGTTTGTAGCAGACATTATGTTGATGTTGTATTGGTATTGTGGCTTGTGTTGATAATGCAAAACCTCTCAGATTTAAAACACGAATCCTTATAAAGGAAACGAGTGAAACACCGCTGTTTGGGCAGACTTAAAAACTTGGACAAAAGAAGCAAAACATATCTCATGAACGTGTAAAATTATAGCGAATTTTCCTTGGAAAGATGGACACGGAACAAGTACTCTAATAAATGACAAGTTGGTTTATTTGCTTGCTATGGGTGTTGTTGATTTTTTAGCCAGCGGATTCCAATCGGAATAGATGCCAATGTTAGAGTCTGGCGTCTGGTGGTAATGCTTTCTGTGGAAGGGTTTGAAAGGGTTTTGAATCATATAGCAAATCGCCCTGCACGTGATCCATAGTTAACCGGCCTATATTTTAAGAAAGAATTGAATCAAGAGACCTTCAACGATTTACGGAGGAAAACCGAATCCAGTTCTGATATTGAGTATCGATGTAGAGTAGAAGCAGTAAGAAAGTGTAAAGATATATGAACTCGAACCAGAAAATAGATCGAAATGAAGAAGGAAAAAATATATACAACCCCAGACGATGTTATATGCAAACAAAAAATATAACATAAAAATCTAATTACCTTTAAACCGACCAAGCACTCCTTCTACTGACAGAGAGAAGCTTGGTATGACTTAATATATATTGATTAAAAAATCTTCAAATGATAATCGGTATTACATTAGTCAGTGAGAATATGCCAGAATAAAATAATAAATATTTAAAAAACATTCGATGGTCTTAAAATATATATATATATATATATATATATATAGAGAGAGAGAGAGAGAGAGAGAGAAAGAGAAAGTCAGTAATCCACAGACAGACAGTTTCGCAGCTCATCAGTGTGATTAGACATCCGACTATATATATATATATATATATATATATATATATATATATATATATATATATATATATATATATATATGTAGCGAGACTCTTCGCAAAAGCGAATTGAGTCACTGTCGGTCACTGGGCGTGTTTCTAAAAATAAATACGCTAAAAAAATCCACCTTCATCCCTACCGTGCGCCGACGGCTTAGTGGTAGAATCTCCGACTGACACCAATTCAGTCGGGCTTCGATCCTAGCAACCGGATGTCTAGCCACACTGATGAGCTGTGAAACAGCGAAACAGTCTGTCTGTGGATGACGTTATGTATATATATATATATATATATATATATATATATATATATATATATATATATATATATGTGTGTGTGTGTGTGTGTTTGTACAGTTCTTCCGATAGAAGGTAGATAAATACACAGAATAATAAACCCATAATGGTTTATGAATTGACTGAAAACGATTGGGACAATATTCACTATGAAGAGTTTTTATACTGTATTAGTCCCTATAAAATGAAATTTGTAAGAACATTAAACAAATTAAATAAAAACTTTTCAAATTTCTCTTGTCCGTGAAATTCATTGAAAAAAAATGTGCTAACTTTTAAGGAAGCTTGATACTGTAATATGTTTATTTGCTTATTATAATTATTATCATTATTATTATTGACTCTATGATAAAACACTTCAGAAGGAAAAAAGTCTCTCTGGCTCGAAGATTCAATTTTTAGGGGACTATTCGAAATCCAAAAGTTTACAACAAACTTTTGACACACACACATACTCATACACACAAACACATACACAAACTTATATATATATGTATGTATGTATATAAATAAAAAGAAAGGACAGTAACATGGTTAGAACTGTAGCGAAAAAAAACATATTTTAAATCAATTAATTTATAATATATATATATATATATATATATATATATATATATATATATATATATATATGTATGTGTGTGTGTGTGTGTGTGTGTGTGTGTGTGTGTGTGCTTGTTTCTCTAATATATTGGGAGGAACAGTTTTTTTGCAAAATGCTTGCTTCAGAAATATTATTCGTATTAGTGTTTGAGGATCTGAGTATATCCATAATGATTTTGAAAGTTTTGTGACTATTTTAAGATTATTTAGATGGATTATTATGGATATACTCAGTTTCTCAAGCATATATATATATATATATATATATATATATATATATATATATATATATATATATATATATATATATATATATATTCGTCTTCCATACATCATGGAAGATTGAAGTTTAAATACAGTAAATTCGACCCTGCTAACCGAACGCTCCTTTGTGGCCAAATCGGTAAAGGCACGTCAAGCTAAATGACGGTTCCGTATAGGATACAGGTTCGAATCCTGTTGGAGGACGAATATTATCCGACATTCAGGCCGGTAAATGTTGTTTAATACTGTTCATTATAAACAGAGCATTTACTTAAATATTTTTTATCTATAAAAAGAATGTTAAACATAAAAATGTCTTAAATTATGTATTTTTCAAACTAATGAACATGACAGATTATGGATGGACTCTCATCCAGAATGTGTAACTAAGACTTATCATCCTTGTCCCCGTATAGACTACGCGAAATCTCTATGGGTGTTGAACAAACATGTATATGTCTGAGCAGGTTTCTACAATAGAGATTGGCTAACACTAATATATATGAGATCAGTTTCTGAAAAGTTCTTGGTCAGACCAACTTGCAAAACTAAGTATTTCAGTGATCAAATATAAATATTTTTGCTAAAAGGAACGAGAAATTTTCAATATCACACGCATATACCTGTGTGATAACGCATGTTTTTGTGAGTATGTGTGCGTGTGTTTGCACGTGTGAATCCGTTAAATTTAAAGCAAATATTCACTTGATGCAAACTGGCACAAATATCGTACGATTGAATATACCACCAAGATTAAGGATGTCGTTCATTTGACTTACCAAAGAAGTAACAAGAATCTTCCACTTCGTCAGTCATAACTGTATTTTATTTTTTTTTTTAAAAAAATGCCAAATTCTCGAAGCCTCTTTCGGTCTGAAACCTGAAAGAACGTTGTTTGTAGGCGTTGGCTATTGGTAAGTCCCAACTGGTTTCAAAAACTTCCGTCTCGCATTTCCAACTGGTATCTTCTTTAACCGACAAGCGCTCGGCAAGGGTTTGATTATCCAGACGGTAAATTCAAAGCTAGTCTACATTGAGGGACTGGATGTTCCTTTCGAGGAGAAAATAACCACTAAAAAGAAAAAAAAAATATAACATCTGCAATGTGAGTGTAAAGAAAACAAGTCAGCCGTTTTTTGTCGTTTAATGTTTCCTTCAACCGATAAAATGTCCAGATGCTCTGAAGAAAGAACTCATAAGAACATATTACACGATTAGAGGATCGGGAAGTTTTTGGATTCAATCTGATATGGCTAAGCAAAGTGAAGACCTATGACTGAACTATTTCAAGCGACAAAACCGAAGATGTTGCGAAATTATGCTGAGACGTTCCAAACTTGGGAACATGACGAGTTGTCTTTCAGCAAAATAACAATTTTCCAGTATTAGACTACAAAAATGTTGATATATCTACGTACACGTATATATAGATATAGTTTAGGTAGACATAAACTATATAAAGAGATTGTAATTAATACATACATACATACATACATACATAGATCGTACTTAGAAAATAGATAGATAGGATATCTACCAACCGACCCACGCGGTCATATGTGGCACAAGGCCGAATTTAGTGTCGGGTATCCGAGCCTGTAGCACGGCCAAAAATTCCCCGTAGAACCCGTATAAAACGGAATCGGGTAGCTTTTTCCCCAGACGAGACTCTGCCCTTCGACATAGCAGATATAGCGAAAATAGATAGATAGATAAATTATACATAGAAAATGGTTAGATAGATAGATAGATAGATAGATAGATAGATAGATAGATAGATAGATCATGCTTAGGGAATAGACAGATCAATAGATAATATTAGTAGATAGATAGATAGATAGATAGATAGAATTTCCTTAATAAAATATGTCTTTGTTATCTCTCTAAAATGCTGTTCTGCTATCCATTTAAGGCAAGGTAGGTTATGCGTTGTTTTCCTCTGCCCTTTTTGTATTCAGTCTGTCCTGTGAGTATTAAATTTTCCAAGCCCTCTTTCCTAATTATGTACCCTAGAAATGTCAATTGTCTCTTCCTGATTTGAAGTATAAGTGTCCTTTTTGTTTCCCTTTTGACTAAAACTTCGTCGTTGCTCACATGGTATTCTCAGCATCCTTCTGTAGCACCACATTTCTGTTACCCCAAGACATTCTTCATCTGTGATGAGATTGTCCAGTATTCACTGTGATTAAAGGTTGTGTATAATTTGATTTATAAATTTTTTTTTTTTTGATAATTATGTATGCCATTTATTTACTTGATACATTTTTCTTTAGTATATAGTTATTTGGCTCTAAATGTTACAACCACATTAATACCTTTTTTACAGTAGGTTTCACCCTGTACTCGAAATAGAGTGTTACGTTAAGGTGTCGATTATATAGAAAAGTGGGAATGATAACGGTTGACTCTAAACTTGAACAGGTTACGATTGTAATGATCAGGGAACCATCCTCCTGAATGTCTGTTCAACAGAGCAGTGGTTCGCGGGAAGAAGCTGTTTGAATGGAATTTACTTCTCACTCATGGAATAGGAAGAGAATGTGGTTGTTATGCAATTATGTAAATGGCATGGTGGGTGTTGACCGTAAAGATTAGACGTGACGGAACCAAGGAATGTAGTTTGTCTTAGAATTTTCCATAGTAGTAGCGAGAGAGCTGTGAGAGACTCAGCACATCCCGCCTGTGTGTGTGTGTGTGTGTGAGAGAGAGAGAGAGAGAGGGCTTGGTGTATGGAAAATAATTCTTCTCCAACAAGGACCATGAGACGCTTTTGAACTTACATAGAGAGAACTAGGCAGTTCTCACTCAAATATGGTAGTCCTTCATTTTTGGCCTCATCTGTTTCTTAAAAAGGTTGAGGATAGAATAAAGAGTACGGTACATAGTCGCACGGTACAGGGAACTGATCATTTTATCTGCATCTGTATCGATGAACCTGAAAGTTTCAGCCTTAAACGATAGAACTAAGAAAGACAAAGTTCACCGTCCCTAAATTTCTATCAATCATCCAGCAACCTATATATGAAACTGAAATTTACTTTGAAGTGTTGAGTCTCCTATCCGCATTATTTATATATCTAAACGCCCTGTCTCCGAATACTGAATATTTTCCCCTATAAATATCACTGTATATTCAATCTACATTATGGATTTCCTAGATGTAAAACCATGATATGATGATCATCTAAGGCATGAAACTGAAAATCCCTATATTGTTGATTCCTTTACCAAAACTCTTTTCAAAAGTTCTACCTCTGGTTTTAAATATTCTTCTACCTATTGTACATTTAAAAAAAAAATACACACACATACATAATTTTAACACGTTACACTTTATTTTTGTGCATATTATTGGATAAACTCTAATTTAGAAATTATACACGCACAACACACGCACACACACAGATAGATAGATAGATAGATAGATAGATAGATAGATAGATGAAGAAATATAGTTTTAAGGTGTGCTATATTTATGGGATAAAGTGCTCAATATCAGAGATAGAGCGTATGTAAATATAAATATAAAAGTGAACATTGAAGTCAACACACAGAGGCGACAGGCTGTTTCATGCTAGACGCAATCGTCAGACCGTGATTGCGTCTATATATATTGTTTTTTAAATACACAATTAATTAAATGTTCCTTGTCTGTCATATTTAAAGAAAAATGTTTAAAAGAAAGGTTACTACGCAAATATACATGTTTATGTGTGTGTGTGTGTGTGTGTGTGTGTGTGTGTGTGTGTGTGTGTGTGTGTGTGTGTGTGTGTGTGTGTGTGTGTGTGTGTGTGTGACAATAACAATAATAGTATTTTGCCCCAATCACAAAAACTATTAGAGTAATTCTGGAAGACCACATTTTTGAAGTCAGCAGACTTTGTAATTAATAGTGCTCGATATCAAGAGATAGAGCATTGCTAAAAAATAATAAAATATATTTGTTCATTTTATGAACGACACCGCACTGATTTTCGCGGAAATGCTTCCACTCTTTAGTTGAGATATTAATTAAGGCCCTTGACGTGTAGACATGTAGACATAATTCCGCTAACCAAAGAGCAGAGAGTCATAAGATAAGTGAACAATTTTCATTTTTTATCTTTCTTGCTTATCTCTCTCTCTCTCTCTCTCTCTCTCTCTCTCTCTCTCTCATATATATATATATATATATATATAGTAATTAGTATGAGGATTTGATAATTATATTTAATTAATTCATTGAGTCTGATAGAAACCTCAACAGGAATAGAGGAAGCACTGGACGGCCGTTTCGTCCTATAATTGGGACTCATCAGCAGTGCGCATCCACCACCGAGTACCGAAATTATCAAATCCTCCTACTAATTACTATCTGTGTTTATCATCGCTTGAACCGGCTTCTAATGCTCCAGTTGGCGCGGCTTGGTGAGAGTAGTTGTGGCTCCCGGGGGCACAGTCCTATGGTTACAGAGAACTCAGTCGAGTTCCGCCACGGAATATGTGAGCGAGCGGCGCTAAGTTGAGTCTGATTTGGAATCTCTTCGTTACCGAGACCCATTTGGTACAGTTGGTATGTTGTTCGCTTGACAACCCAAATGTCAGGGTTTCGATACTCGGTGGTGGATGCGCACTGCTGATGAGTCCCAATTATAGGACGAAACGGCCGTCCAGTGCTTCCTCTATTCCTGTTGAGGTTTCTATCAGACTCAATGAATTAATTAAATATATATATATATATATATATATATATATATGAAAACAGCCACGTCTAAAAAATATAGACACTAAAAGGTGCTCAATGAAAGATTTCACAATACAAAATGTAGAACAAAAACAATACGATGCAAGCTATCTTATTACAGTCATTCAGTTCTTCACCATGCGTGATACACGATTATGCCATCATGCATCTTTCAATACATGACTGACGAGGCAGATATTTTCCTGCAGTATGCTGCCATTTCTTTCTGCGATAGACCAGTTGCTATCCAAAGATATAGAATCCGTCCTGTTCTGTTATTTACCCATAGCTGGGGGTGGGAGAAGAAGAGTGTTCATACCTTTCTCAAGGGTATTAGCACGTAAGTGAATGTAATGAATTCAACTGGAATTTGAACTCGGATCTCCGATTCCTCAATCCGTGCCTTACTACCCGGGTTTCATAACCCGCATAGCAAGGCAGATTGCATTTTAGTGTTTTTACAGGTTCCATTATAATAATTTATTTCACCAGAGCCCTTTTAAAGGACTCCGGATCATCACATAGCACTTCCAAAAATGAAACAAAAAATGAAATTTACATTGAGCTCTCGGGATTTCATCCTCCTTGGGATTACCCATACGGATTACCAAGTTTTTCATAACTTTAATATATAGATAGATAGATAGATAGATAGATAGATAGATATGTGCATCTCTCTTCATGTCACTCAAATACCCTTTTTTTAACTGCCTTTTTCTTTTTAATACCCATACCTTCCCTTTTTCCTAATTTTCTTACATTCACTCTCTTTATCTTCTCACATTTCTCTCTCTTTCTCTCCTTCCCACTTTCTATTTTCTCTCCTGCTTCTCCTTATCTGTAATTCTTTATCCTCCTATTTATTATTTTTCATATATATATATATATATATATATATATATATATATTGATTCAAATGAATAGTGATTTTCTAGTCATAGTTTAAATATGGCGCAGGTCCAAAAGAAGAAAGAATCTGGTGACGATCGAACTCATTAATAAGTCGTAATTATTCTAGACAAGCTTGTTAACCATTACATCACGTCGAATTACCGAAAATGAATTAATTATAATTCATTAGACTGTACGACATTGGAGAACGTCCACTTGTCTTCTTTTCAAAAGTTTCCTAAGCTAGACGCGAAGATAATCACGATTACTTGATTTATATTATTAATATTTCCAAATTTTAATAAGATACAATACCAAATGGTTATAACTAAATACGAGGCAGATGTGTTACTAATAGGTTTTCATTTGGGTGTATCCTGACGCTCTTAAACGTTTGAACTTGAAATGTTAGCTTCTTTCTTTCTTTCTTTCTTTCTTTCTTTCTTTCTTTCTTTCTTTGCTCTGCTAAAAGCCTATTTAACTTTCTTCCTTTTACCGTCATCCCCTACTGTTTCTCTACGTCAGCGATCAAAGTTCAAATCTACGTAAACACGAACTTTGATCACTGTCGCGAATCGGCGACGCAACTACCTCACAAGGCGTCTCAGCGTGGGATAATCGTTAACATGGGCAAACCTGATGGACCCACACTCCTGAATAGTGTGTTTGATCCTCACTGTTTCATATTAGTGGCTTCAGGTAGGGAAGAATTGAGCGAGAAAAAGAAAAAATAAATACGAGTGTAAGTCAAAAATTATCCACACCTGCGCCATAAATTATTGTTAAGTTTGCTACACAGCCTTCTGTTACAGTATAAACATGGCCGCGGCGCTAGCAGTGTGCACCCAAGAGGAACAAAGAGCAGTGATCCGAATTTGCAAACATGCTACTTCATTGATAATAACTCGCCGGTTCGCTATTACCATCTCTCATGCTTGCAGAATTTTCTCGTCAGCGGTAGAGGTTGACGAGCATCCTGCTCTTTTTTTCGCTCTTGCCAGGTCACTTTTAAAATTCTCGATCCACTTTTACAAGGTAGTGCACTGTCGCTCCATTGTTTCAAAGGCCCACGATGAATTTCATCCCCTGATATAACTTTCGGCCAGAAAAATCGGATAACTTCTCTTTATTCCTCCTTGATGCACACTGCTAGCGGAGCGGCTATGTTTGCACTGTAACAACATCTAAAAACTTGGCCCAATCAAGCTTAAACTGCAATCACGTAACCAAAATAATAATAATAAGCACACATGAGCAAAAAAGAGAGTGACAATGCTAAAAATATATTTTGACAAAAGGATAATATATATATATATATATATATATATATATATATATATATATATGTGTGTGTGTGTGTGTGTGTGTGTGTGTGTGTGTGTGTGTGTGTGTGTGTAATTATAATATTATATTAAATCATCGCTACGTAATAGCAACTATGTTTTAACACTACAAATGAATCTCGGTGACTAGTGTGTCTGACGGGTCTCTTTGGTTCAGTGGGTATCAGGCTTGCGTCAAATCGTAACTGTCCGGGTTCGATTCTCAGTAGTGGATGCGCTCTGCTGATGAGCCCCAAAATAGGACAAAACAGCCTTCCAGTGCTTTCTGCATTCTGTTCAGTATCTTCTTGACTCGATGAATTACTTAATTATGATTATTCAAATACCTCTAATAATAATATCTATCACTTTATATATATATAACAGTAACAGTAAGATATAAAATC
The DNA here is from genome assembly GCA_903632075.3 of Acanthosepion pharaonis. Classification (NCBI taxonomy): domain Eukaryota; kingdom Metazoa; phylum Mollusca; class Cephalopoda; order Sepiida; family Sepiidae; genus Acanthosepion; species Acanthosepion pharaonis. The sequence goes on along the minus strand of CAHIKZ030001101.1, from coordinate 1,992,104 downwards.
CGGTGTTCTTATAGATATTTTTATTTTTACAAAATAGTGCTCAATGTAAATTTACAGAGCATTAATATTATAAATTAATTGATTTAAAATATGGTTTTTTCGCTACACCGTTCCAACCATGTTTCAAAAATAGAAGCTAAAAACCCCGAATTTAATTTTGCAATTAAATTAAAAGCATTAGTTCCATTTCATCTTCAAGCGAATTTTGGAGTAACTTTTAAAAATTACCGGGTTTTAAAGACACAGCTAAAATCACATTTCCATGGTTACAGAATATTCTACTTAAATTTCAATTAATGTTCAATTTAAGTAGAATTTGCAACAAGAATGGGCAAACATTTTCATAGAGGACGGTATCATTGTCGGCCCGGTATAAAATTCAGATAAATTCATAAATAGGAAAGCCACAATTGAAAACTTGTTTCACGTCAAGGCAACTAAAATAAAGATATTGATATTTATGAAGGTTTATTTAGTACGAAACAATATCAAAATATATAGGGAACGCAATAAAAAACTAGCTTTTTAACCAAGGCAAGGCAACTAAAATAAACAAGATGTTGATATTTACGAAGCTTAATTTAGTTACATACAAAGTCAAATGTGTAGAGCACCTTGTGAAGACGAACATATTAACGACTGTTTCAGGCCGAATTGTTTCATATCATGCTTTGCGACAAGAATGGGCAAACATTTTCATAGAGGACGGTATCATTGTCGGCCCGGTATAAAGTCGGCCGCATTACAATAGCAACACGAGTTGAACAACAACAGTGTAAATAAGTGACATCCATTTGCACGTTATTTGTACATTTATTTAATTTTTAGACACATTTTACGAAGAATATGTATATATAAGAAATTAGGTTCATATTTAATATATTTATTACTATTAATGAGATTTGTGCAGATGAGAAAGTTTTTCGTGATTAGGATTTAGTTTCTTCGTTGATGTATACAAGACAAATTGCAGATTTCAATCTGTGAAGTGTTTTTGATTTTGTTAATTACAAAGAAACACCTGAAATTCCTAGAACACATAATGAAAAAAGGTGGGATTGATTCATTGATTGATCGATTATTTTACCAGCATATCAATCACTATGGGCCATGAATGGCTAAATGCTTGGTTGGCTGATTTTCTTTAGCAACATGAAAACCTCCATGAGCTGCTCATTGCCAAAATCCAAATATTTTGTACGCAATTTTATGGCTTCAACTACAGATGTTTTGTATGCAATTTTTTACTTTCAGGGTAAACGCATGTTTTATATATATATATATATATATATATATATATATATATATATATATATATATATATATATATAGTGTGTAGATAATAGAATGTATTGTGTTTTATTCTATAAGTATTGAAAGCAGCATACTTCTTTCAGGTACCCAATTATTTGAGAAGTCCACCAATATTGCCAGAATTTTCAGCAATGGATCCTAGTGTATTCATATGCACATCTCCACCTTATAAATAGCAGTTGATACAGCTGGAAGCTAAACTAATCCTAACTTTTTAGCTAGGATTTGTATTCTTTGAATATTAGTCCACGGGTGCCTTCTCCTGCTACGGCAGTACCTCTCCCTCGGGAGGAGCCTGAATTAGTGGCCAGTTCCAGAGGCGTCCCCAAAATGTGAAGTGCCGAGATGGATTGAAGATTTTGGCGCGGTATGGCAGTTAAACTCACGCGACCTTGTGTCACATCTGGTAAATACTGGAAGCTGAAACTCCTCGGGAAATAGTAGCGAATGCTTTGAACTTATTTATATACACTAATATTTCTCTTTTAGTTTCGTCGTCAAGCCTCCTGCAATACCAACCACTATTTACGAAGTGGAGATTTGCATATGAATACAACAGATCGTATATCTGAATTCCACTTGAGGTCTGGGAAATCAACCTACATTGTTTGCCAAACATGGCTGTCTTGCTATTGAATCCACAGGTGGCGGGATTCATATCATTCCCAAGTGTATTGTGCAAAAGTGAATGAAAAGGACACGGTCGGAATTCGAACTCGGCTCGCAAGATTCTCGCCTGAACACTAACCGCACTAATGCGCTTCAAAATGCATCAGTTCACTTCTCCCATCACTTTATGTATCTAGAACCATTTATCCTTGTAAGGCATTTCAAAACTGGCCTCGGACAAACTCAGCGGACTCATAAAATTTTCGCTTGATACTGAAACCTGGGCAACTATTCTGGGTGTGTTTACGGCCGTATATCCCGCAGGTAGAAGCAATAATAAACAACTTTATTAAGTTGTTCTACAAAGGGAAATTAGAGAAGACGAAGATATAAGAAAACCGTGTTGCACTATTCATTCATATAGGGAGTGCTTAGCGACCTCGAAAAATCAGCTTCACACAGATTAGCTTTTGAGCTTGGCTTGAACACGGGCATCAAAGATATCTCACCTATGCGACAACCTGGCTTGTGCAGGTTTGTATAATTTATAAATTGAACTGATGAGGGAAACATCCAACAATTGTGACTGGTGATTGATTTATTTACTTATTTATTTGTTTAACGGCATATCGAAACTTAATTTTTCATTTAATATCGAAAGTTAATTTTCGTGGGAGCCTATGAGGTAATAAAAACATGATATACACTATTCTACTTTCCCAATTTAATAAATGCTAGAGGATTGGTTAGTTAGTTGATTTTGTTTAGCGGCATATCAACACCTCTATGGGTTATTTGATGACGAAATCTAAATATTTTGAACAGAATTTTATGGCTTCAACAAAATATATTTAAAACGCAATTGTATGCCTTCAACTACAGGTAAATGTATTGTTGGTAATTTTCTATAAAATATATTGTTGGTAATTTTCTATAAAATATATTGTTGGTAATTTTCTATAAAATATATTGTTGGTAATATACTATAAATGTGTATTTTGTCTTTCTATATAAAAAAAATGTATTCCTGGTATTTTTACCATAAAAATTTATTTTTATACTCTCATAGTCTCTTGTTTTTATCTGGCAGTTCGCTATTTGCCCTTAGATGGGGGTCTAACATGTGCTACCTCCCCGGGTTAAGGTGGACCTGGGAACAACAGCAATTAAGAGGTGGTCCTATGCACGACAAAACCTCCAATCTCCTTGCTACCGGATGTAGTTTAGCGTCATGCCCAGAAATAAACCCACGTGAAATTTTGCACTAATTAATAGACGAACGCTTTCGTTTCTTTAAAACTGGGTTGGATTTTCTGAAGTCTAATTTCACTCTCTTTCTTTCTCTCTCTTTTTCTTTCTTACTCTCTCTCTCTCTCTCTCTCTTGCTCTCTCTTTCTTTCTCTCTTTCTTTTTTTCTCTCTCTCACTTTCTTTCTTTCTCTCTCTCTAACTCTCTCTCTCTCTCTCTCTCTCTCTCTCTCTCTCTATGTTATTGAAAACAACAACATTTTGTGTTGATTAATTTTATTTATCGACTTCTCAGATAAGTTCCCTCAGAAATTGTCCAAAGGTCATTTTAGAAGAAATATGGTACAAGCTTTCGACCTTGTTAAGTCATCATCAGAGTAGGTAGAGAAAAATCGTGAGTTTCCAAAATGAACTTTGGACAATTTCTGACGGAATTTCCTCCTTATCTGTGAAGTATTATTCGTAATTTGTAAAAGCCGATAAAATTGATGGACGCAAAACATTTACCTTAAAGAACATTTACTGCCTCAATACACAATACATACATACACACACACATATATATATATATATATATATATATATATATATATATATATATGGGAGGGGTGCATCTCTCTTCATCTCACTCAAATAACTGTGTGCTTTTTTCCCCTTTTAATACCCATATCTTGCCTTTTCCTAATTTCCTCTCATTCACTCTCTTTATCTTCTCTCTGTCTCCTCTTTCTTTTCACATCTCTCTCTCTCTCTCTCTCTCTCTCTCTCTCTCCTTCCCACTTTCTATCTCTTCTCCTGATTCTCTTTCTCTGTAATCCCTCATCCTCTTTTCCTCTTTTGAAATTAAATGTCAAGAAAAGAAAAATGCAGTAGTAGAAAAAGTGGATGATTTACCACTGTGATTGTCAGTTTAAAATCATTGAACACTGAAATGCGTTCACAGCGCCACCTACAAAGTTTCTTGTAGGGAAGAGAGATTGCTTGACGTTCCCGCTAGAGATTTCCGCTGACAAAATGGCAACACCTCGTCTCCTACTTATCGACCGAAAGGCTATGAAAACAAAGACAGACTATTTTCTTCCGAAGATTTTCATGTCTATTTTCCGTGCTTAGTAATCATCCTGTCATTAATAACACAATTCTCCAACTTATTGATGGGACAGCATATAGCAGTATATGACAGTTCTAACATGGCCAATAAAACAGCGTTCCATTAAAAACATATACGGCAGAGTAATAAATAGCGGCTTGGATTGTCTCACTCGTAAGTCTGAGCGGTTCGACAAGGTCATTTGGCAGCTAATCTATAAAGTGACCTACAGTCAGCTGTTTACTGAAGCAAGGAATGGTTAGTTAATTTTAACACCTCCAAAACAGAATATATGTATTAATCATTTGAGAGAGCCCTTTCTATATTCCATCATCATGGCTGATGCTAACCTCCAAACGAGTGACTCATTGCACCTTCTCAGGCTAATGTTCCCGGCTGACGTAAAGTGCAAAGATTATATTGAATCAATTGCCAAATATGCTGCTAAGAAAGTAAGTTAAGTCTGTCCTTCTAGACATTTTTTTCTCATCAGAATCTGTCTTACATATTTATAGGTTTATCATGCTTTGAACATCCGAGAAAAAATCTAAAGAAGAAATCGCAATATTATTGGTCCTGACCTGGCATCACGTTTTTAGCCACTTTCCTACCGTTATGATGGACTTTCCTTGTGTCTTTTCTATAGATATATTCGTTGTAGCTGTTTGGATGAACTTTCCGCTACGGTATTTAGACTTTATGTATTCAAGCGCAGTACTAGACTGTCAATGAGGTCTCACTAATTTACAGTTCAGTTGGCTAGATGCAACCGTAAGTTCTATGCTAACAGTTTCTTCTCCCATATTTCTCTCTTGTTGAATTCTCTTTCGGCTCTATGCTTTCTAGCTATCTTCAAAAATTTAAATTCGATGTAAAGCATTATTGTTATGGGGCCTTACCCATAATAACATAACGGACTATTCCATACGTAATAAATACTGCTCCTCAAGAGGAAGCAGAGAGTTCAGTCCGAAGTCGGGCGACCGGCTGATCGGTTGAATGCTCTGCCTTCGGGCGGGGAGGAACCCGAACGAAGCTACGCCGAAGGGCGGAGTCTCTTTTGGGGAGGTAAACCGACCCTGGATCCGTTTATACGGGTTCAAAGGGCATATTTTTGGCCGAGCCCACGGGCTCGGAGATCCCACGTTAAACCGACCTTGTGCCACATGATACCCTCGTGGTGGGGTGACTAAATACCGTTCAGTCTGAAGTCTGGAGTGAGGTCCGTCAGAAGTCCGTCAGGAGTCAGTCAGTCAGAGCGAGTCAGTCAGTCGAGTCAGAGGCAGTCCGAAACAGAGTCGCGTTCAGACAATTACTACAAGACATTTGAATAGTGATACTGGTCGAGACTACATTGTTCTCCCTATTAAACCTGATTGTTCGTACTAACACTGTCTACTTCTCTGTATATATTCCTGTTTGTAATATATCTGTGTTATTCCATATCCGTGTTCGAGTTCTTCTTTATTGGTTACCCTTGGACCATCACCGTGGTACAGGGCCCTGGACCATAACAATTATCTTCTGTCTTCTTGATTACATTCTTTCACACTCTTCCCGCCCTTTAATAACGTTTCCCTTTCTTATTTTCTTCACATTTGTTAAACCCTTGTGACTTAGAGTATTTACTGCTTTTCCTGGGGTGAAATGATTAAAATAAAACAACTCAATTAATGAAACAGCCAATGTTTAGGTCAACTTTTCTAGAGCCCATCAGATATCCGGTGAGCAATGTACCACGTAAACAGATCTGCTGAATCATCGTATCCAACCTCTGCATCCATAGATAATCGAACGACTTTATATCTACCAAAGGCTGCCAATGTCAGGAGCTTCAAGCTCCCATGTTGTCAGATCCATACACGTCGCCACTTCCCCATCGCCACTGGACTTCACAAACCAGAGCAACAATAGATGTTAAGAGGTGAACCGTGCTGGCATTTTAGTTTTACACAATTTGCACACCACCGAAATGATTCACACCAACAGCGCTAAGAATCCCAGCCATAGGCATAGGCGAGATATCCGCATTTCAACTGATATCATAGTTTTCCTTTTCATGGACGGATACCCTATCAAAGAAATGGGGTCAATATCCCCATTGGGTTAAATGCAGCCCTGGAGGCCAACACACGTATTTCTATGTCCCCCTGCGTATAACCGCGATATATATTTATACGAGGGTAACTAAAAAATTAATCGCACTGTCGGCACAATATATATTTACGTTTGTTGCACTGCCTTCTGCTCATGCGTGCTTATAGTTAGTACTATTGTGGTTGATCGCGCCAGTTATCTCGCTGCTGTTACAGTGCAAACATATCCGCTCCGTTAGCAGTGTCATTATCATGTCAATTATCATATACAGGCTGAGATAGATAGATAGATAGATAGATAGATAGATAGATATTTGAGCTTAGAATAGTATTTGTGTTTTCAGTCAGTAACGTCCATGGATACTTGGTTCTACGTACATATACCATTACTTCTGAAAGTTTTAGCAACAGCGTACAATACTGCCAGACATTATCGGTTTTACTTCGTATTGTACGAATTCCAGATTCATTCTGATGTCGACTCCACATGATCTTGAAATCGCTTTATGTATTTACTCTTTCCTAATGTCGTCCATTCTAGTTATAGCGAAGTCGTATTTGAGATACGTCGACAATGTAATTCGATATGAAATAGATTTGTTTCCCTGCCATATCTTACTTCTTATGTATACGTCTTGCAAATAACTCAATTTCCTATCCAGGATCGTGCTCCAGACATGGTTACTCGATCGAGATAGTAAATTTTTGTTATGGCCGAATCAGTTCACTGGATGTCAATCCGATAAAGTATCTGCAGAATATTTTGAAAGGAAATACTAGACCAATGAAAATCACCACCAGAGATCGTTTGAAACAAGTAATAAAGATACCAACGATAAACTGTGCAAACATATTGTCGCGTCAAAACAAACGTCCTGGGTATGACGATAAACTACATCCTGCAGCAAGGCCGTTGATTGGAAGGTTTTAAGGAGCGTTGTTCCCAGGTCCATTCTGACCCGTGGTGGTAGAACCTGTTAGGGTCCCAGGTATGAGAAAAGTTAACCCCCCCCCCAAACTGAGGTGAAAAGACTATAAAAATATAAAGATACATTTTTAAAGTAAAAATACTAGCAATAAACTTTTGAAAAAAAATATTACTATCAATACATTTGACTCTCGACAAAAACACTCATTAGAAATATACCTCAATGAAACCTGATTTCCTCCAAACTGATTTCTTACAAATAATACATATTCTATTCATACGGACCTATTCTAAAAATCTTGTTGGCATTAAATAACCTATTGAAGTTGATATGCCGTAAAACAAAATAAACCAAACTAAATTAAACGAAAAAACAAATAGGCGTTGTCACGCTATAAAATAGGAAGACTGATATGACATAACAGTTCAATACTCTTTCCTAACTAAATTTTCCTGTTTCTTAATACTTTGCTTAGCTTTTGCAAAGCATCTTTCACTACCCCAATACGCCTATCCAATTTTGGTGTCGCTTTTTCCGTCCTCTGTCAAAACACTTCCAGATATTTAAAACATTTGTACTTGCTTTATTTTGGTATCTCCGATTTGTAATTTGCATATTGGGGTGTCCGTTTTGCTGACAACCATACAACACAGTTTGAGATGTGACGTGAGGTAACAGAAATATGGTTCTACAGAAGGATATTGAGAATACTACGGACTAATCATGCAAGTAATAATGAAGTGTTGGATAAAATGAGAATAGGGCCACTTACACATAAAATCAGAAACACAGATGAAATTTCTCGTGCGCGTAATAAGGAAAGAGGGTTTGGAAAACCATGCGATTTGTTTTATTAATTCTTGTGAGGGATTTCCAAATTCTTGTGAGGGATTTCCAAATTCTTGTGAGGGATTTCCAAATTTTGCGTAACACTTTACGTCCATAAATATGAAAGATTTCTCAAAGTTAACCTGTAGAAAAAGACAATATTTATAAATGTAAAAGACAATGGAAAACTGTAATAGTTGCCAACGCGTTTCGTCCGATGTGGACTTTCTCAAGGCTAAACGAAATTAATTTATTAAACGAAGTAACTAATAATAACAAAACTAAATGTCCTTAGCAAATGGAAGAATTTAGAGAACTCTATTTTCATACTGCCAACTGAAATTACGTTGTTTACTCTCACGTGTGGAGATATTGTTTTTATTGCTGTATTGACGGATTCAACCATTTTTGGGGGGGATTTCTTGATAATGTTCTGTACGTTTGTTTGGAAGAGAAGTAATTCTGTTAATAAAGATGAAATAGGGAAAAAGCCTGGGCGTAGATTAATATTTAGGTAATATTCAATGGCGGCACTCTCGAGGATTTTCCTTCTGGGTACATAAATATATATACGCGAATAGGAAGAAACACATAAGAATACACATACAATAGATAGATAGATAGATATGTGTATATGTGTGTGTGTTTGTATATGTATATATGTTTAGGCAGCATATCTTCATTCAAACATTGTTCATTGAATCATATGTACATATTCTGTCAATATTTTTACACTGATCTTCTCCGGTTTTCTAATCAGTTTCTTGATGTTAAGATGAAATCTTAACGTTCATCAAGGAACGTACATATTTTTTTTTTTTTTTAACCCAAGTACTTTCGATCTTTTCTAAGATCATCTTCAGGGGTAAATTACAAAGACAAACTTATTGTAACTACGATAAAATCTGCATTCCGTTGTGATTATGATTTTTAAAAAGCACGCACAAACGCACTCTGCTATAGTTTTTTTTTTTTTTAAATTAATTTATCCGTTGCAGTTATGGAAACTTTTGCAAAACAAGCGTTTCAATATAAGGGAGCTGACCGGAAATTAGCAGAAATGCAAAATGGCGTTAAATATTTGGTATATTCACTTCAATACGTTGCTGTTACGCTTGTAATATCTTTTGGTGAGTGTTGGCTGGTTGATTTTGATATGGAGAGCCTCGAGTATTTGAATCTTTTAGTTATTATTTTCTTGCTGTACTGTTGTTAATAAATATTTTCCTTTATTGTCAAGGTTAAGTGGAATATGTTTCTATATGTTGTGCAATATAACTTCTATCCGACAAATGAAGTGTAAGACATCTTGATAATGTTGTGGTCGTCAAACCAACATATGTGACAAAGATCGAAAGTACTCGAGTAAAGAACTCGGGTAAAGGTACTCGGGTAAATTAATCGGGTAAAGTACTAGTAAAAACTACGGCGCCTTCCTTGATGAATTTCATCTTAACGTTAAGATACTGAGAAACATCAAAGAAAAGAACATTTACCTAAATAAATTGTATCTATTAAAATAATATAAACAGAATGTAAATTATATATATATATATATATATATATATATATGAATTTCATCGTAACATCAAGAAACTGAGAAACATCGAGGAAAAGAAAATTTACTTAAATAAATTGTATCTATTAAAATAATATAAACAGAAAATAAATTATATATATATACATATATATTTGTGTAAAGGATGTAAAATATTATAATAAATACATATAGATATATATTTATTTATATATATTTGTGTAGCGATGTAAAAATACTATATATATATATATATATATATATATATATATATATATATATATATATATATATATATATATATAAAACGTTTACTAAATGGTCTGATCAGCGCGTAAAGCATGGCACGACCATTTAGCATCCAGTTCTGATTTCTATGTCTACACTGTTTTTACACTTGATCTTTACGGTCTATCTCCGTGTCATAGTGTTTAGAACGTTCGCTTTCCAATAAGACCCGGGTTCGAAACACACCATGGTCCATTTGTCAGAAAGGTGACATCTTGGTGTTATCGGCCGGGGGTGAGGCGATCCCGGCGTGCGGCAACTTTGGAAAGTGTTGAAAACTACAGCACGGGTTGGCCTACGCCTCGTGAGGGAAATTTGGTGTCTACTATTTGGGAGACATCTATGATTGTGCTAGAACGCCGTCACGAACCATCGGGATCGCGGATTTGAGCGTAACTGACCTTGTTCAGACTGTTGATCACACGAGATAATATGCTCAATTTAAGAAACTCTGACTAAGATCTGCTTAGTTGCACTATAAAACACAGGTAGGCGCTGAGGGATTTGAACCAACACAAATGCGCCTGAGCAGGCAGCTGCAACAGGGATTGGCTATATAGACAGGCATACTCGGATACAAGCAATTATTTATTATCCGGGATATTGAGCACTCTTCCTCTTATATATATATATATATATATATATATATATATATATATATATTACGTTGAATGGATATGAGTTTATAACCCTGGCTTTCACGCTTACGTGATTCTGAGTTTGTCTGAGGATTACATAAGCGTGAAGCCTAGGTTACAAATTCATATCCATTCAACTCAATACGTTAGCTCTATCACTGATATTGAGCGCTTACCAATAAGCACCACGCATATATACAATATATATAGAAATTATATATATATATATATATATATATATATATATATATATATATATTGGTTGGATAGATGTGAGTTTGTGACCCTGGGTTTCACGCTTTAGCGATCGTACGATCGCTAAAGCGTGAAACCCAGGGTCACAAACTCACATCTATCCAACCAAATATGTTAGCTCTATCTCTGATATTGAGCGCTTTCTAATAAGTACCGCGCATATAATATATAAATAATTATACATATATATATTTATTTATATTTATATACACTTTCACATATATATATATATATTCTGTTTATATGTTATTTTATAGATATAATTTATTTACGTAAAATCTCTGTTTTTAATTAAACTGTAATAAATACATTTACCGGCCTGAACGATTTTTCCCGATCGATCATTTCTGCTCACAAAACATATCTTAATACAAACAATGACAACGTATTATGAAATAGATTAAGTTCGAAAATTATTGTTTATACGTTATTTTTAGATTTTTCGTGGGCAATGATCGATCGAGAAAAATCCTCGAAGGCCTGTCTTTACAAACAGTAATATGGACTTTGCTAATCAAGATGCTTGTCTGTGGCTGAATAGTAACGGTACGTCAGTCTATATGACGGTTCTCATAAATGTTACAGGTTCGATTCCTGTCAGAAAAGTGCATATTTTCTACGAAATTTCTCGAACATTCAGGTTGTGATTAATACTGTTTGAATAAGAATATAAAACAGAAAATATATTAAACCGTTGCCAGACTTAATCCATTTCATAATATATATATATGAATAGAATGCTACTTAACGACGCGTTTTCTCCTCTGAATGTAAAGGCAAATGTAAAGATTTTATTTAGTAAAATGTATTTATAAACAGAAGTAAAGAATATCGTTAGGTTTTCAAAATGTTTAAATTTAATATTTTTAATAATTTAATGTTTTTAATTTTGTGCAAATATATAGAAAAATAGGTAAAAACCGTTAGGTTAATAATCCGAAGTTCTTTAGTATTTTTGTTTTATTTTAAAAAAAAAAACTGTGCTCAATACACAAGTAGAGCCTATATTATAATTATTTTTTTTTAAAATATGATTCCATCGCTACATAAGAGATCTCATGTTTAAAAAACAGAAGCTAAAAACTTCAATTTAATTATAGAAATTAACTTAAATTAAAGCACCTAGTTCTGTTTCATCCTCAAGCGTATTTTGGAATAACAAATTTTGAAATTTACGGAGCTTTAAAGCACAAATATTAATCATTGTAGATACGTAATTTCTTATACGGGGCGCTTGTGCGTAAATAACTACTTCGCAAAATATTAATCTACGTACACTTAATAATAATAATAATAAGAAGAAGAAGAAGAAGAAATTTTCAGGCACAGTAGAGTAATGGACTGGGGTTCGGATTGAGGAATCGGAGCGTCGAGTTCGTTACATTCTCTCTTCAGCTAAAATAAAAATAATAATAGACTGGGTTCTGTAGCCTTGGGTAACAACCTGTCTAAGGGAAGGAAAACTAAATTCAAAACCTTTTGTAGCCCTGGCGAAGCACATAATATACAGCTAAAGAAAAGGATTGTGCGCATTGGCTCGACGATCTAGTCTACAGTCGAGAAATACTGAGCAGGCTTCTGGAATTGTGGTAAGACTTGCTGTCACTTGATTTCCATCTAGAACTAATTCATACAATGAGTGTGATAACACAACGAGCATTAATACTGACCGTATAGTTCTCTCTCTCTCTCTCTGTCTCTCTCTCTGTCTCTCTCTCTCTCTCTGTCTCTCTCTTTCTCTCTCTCTCTATATATATATATATATATATATATATATCTTGCAATATACACACACACACACAGACACACGTATACACACATTCACGCGAGCCTGTATCCAGACACAGGCAATAAATCTGTGCTAAAACTGCACGTGTTTGTTAAACGTGAACGAAATGATTCTTACACCCATTCAGAAAAACAAATACTTCGTACGCATGCGCAAAACGTTTTCATATCTCGAACTAATCGAACAGCAATATTTGTAGCCTGTTTATCAGCCTTCACTCGTTAAGAGACGAGGGCATATCGCTGCACATCACGTGTGCTTTTGTAAATAGAAGGAAGGCATCATATTCACCATCAATACTTCTGGTCACGAGCCTGAATGTCTATTGGACACTTTTAAAAGAAGCTAGGCACAAGCAGGTGGAGACGGCAAAGAAATATTCAGGGTAAAACTAAACCGTGTTGTTTGATTTATTTAAGTAGAAGGCAAAGTCGACATACGGTGGATATGAGATTCAACTGGATCTGGCTAATTGAAATTAAACGCTGTTTCTAAAGAACAAAATTCTCGTATTGTCTTCAGGTATTTCCCTATCGTGTTTTCACGAATTTTCATCACGTATTACCCTAGTAAATTATGAGTTACGAACAAAAACACTTGAAAAAGTTAGAAGATAGTCGGGTTTTTTTTTCCCGGCGGACGAGTGACGGTTGCGCGTCGCCGTCCCGTCCGCGGCGCGCTCACACATGGAGCATCGACCGCGGACTCCCTTCGCAACAGGAGGCGCCGAACCCGGCCGACTGAGCTTGGCAAAGTCCTCTTGCTGTCATATTAGCGAGACCGACTCGTGTAACAACTTTTGCTTTTGTCGATTTTTTCCATTCCAGGTGAATTTTTCATTACTTTCTGTAAACAAGATACATGGACGGCACTGTGTTAATGGCAGACATGGAAGGAAATCTACAAGACCTCCTAGACAAGTTAGTGAAGGAAAACGAGAAAGAAATAGCCATTTTAAGAATTTGTTATTGTCAGCAAGAGAAATAGGCCAAAATCCAAACTACGGATTGGGGAAGTTAAAATTAAACACGTATAGTGGGAAAGTGTTTTTATTATTTAAGACACTGCGTCATTTATAAATATTACTTCCTCTTTTACTTTATATGGAATCCCGGCAAAATATAGTGTTTTATATATTAGTTCTTTATATTTGAAATCCAGTAACCTGGCAATCACTTTCAGTCAAGAATGTTTTAGGTGTTGCCATAAAAGAATTAAGTAATTCAAATTCAACTTGTATTGACAAGACTAACATGTTGTTTGGCGAAATAGTCACCTCCAGAGCGCTAAATGTTTTAACAGAGGTTGGAAAATGTTACACGGAAATCCGAAGTCTCATTGGAATTGAAAAACACCTCGAAAAATCTAAAAAAATTACTAAAAAATAGTAAAATGTCAATAGAAAGAAATAAAAGAGCACTCAACTGTTCATATCAATCCTCTTACATGCCAGTGAATGCTGGACAATTTCCTCACAGACTAAGAGAAGACTGGTACCAACCGGACGGCTTTTCTACAGAAGGCTGTTTAAAATATCTTCTACGTGCCGTGTTCCATCAGGATTTTGGCGAGCATGTCTACAATTTCCTGTCATTTGTAGCACTTAATAAATTTTATCCTTTTGTTGACTTTCCTAAACCTTGTTCAAAAATCCATTTACTCAAGCTCGCTATGTAGGTTACGCGTTTTTCCCTATGTACCCCTTGTCTTCAGTCTGTCCTGTGCGTATCAAATTTTCCAAGCATTCTTTCATCATTATCTGCCTTAGAATTTCAAGTATCTCTTTCTGATGCCCTTTTTTGTTTCCATTTTCTCTAAAACCTCTCCGTTGCTTACATATCCGGTCCATGGTATTCTCAGCATCCTTCTGTAGAAGCTTATTTCTGTTGCTTTAAGTTTTTTTTTTCATCTGTCAGGAGACTGTCCACCATTCACTACTATATAGTTTAGGACACTTTTCTTTTTCTTTTTTTTTTCTTTTTTCTAACGATATTTTCCTGTTTCTTAATACATTGCTTAGCTTTTGAAAGGCGTATTTACCTACCACAATACTCCTTTGGACTTCAGTTTTTCACTTTCAGTCTTATGTTAAAACAATTCCCAGATATTTAAATTCTTTTACTTCTTTAAGTTAGGTATCCCCAATTTGTAAGTTGCCTGTTGGGCTGTTCCTTTTGCTAACAACCATAGAAACTCTCTTCTTGCAATTGATATTTAATCTTTTCTCCTCAGTTTCTTTCATTACCTTCTGTGGGAATTCTTGCAGTTCCCTTTCTACATCTGCTATAAACACAGTGTCATATGCATATTTATGTAGGTAAGACGGTAGCCACAAATAATGAATCGTGGTAGGATTTATAATTCTCACAGAATAATTTCACAGTTTAGGTTGAATAAGTCCGGTGAGAAGACACCTCCTTGTCTTACAACACTTTCTGTTTTTGTATATTTACAGCATTCATTTTCTATCCGTATACATGCATACATAGGTCTTCCGATATATCGCCACTGTTGTGTATATTATCTGTTATATCTGTAATCTAATCAATGCCGGAACCATCTAAGGTTAGTTGTATCTCTATTAAAATTCCACCTGGCCCTGCTGCTTTGTTTCTGTTCAATTTGACCAGTGCTGATTTCACCTGAGATTTTTAATATTTCTTGTCATTCGGTATTTCTGTATATTGCCAGTTTTCCTCTTTCGTCGTGGAAGAATTCTCTAATGTATTATCTCTATCTCTGTAGTAGTCTCTTTCTCTAATATTAGTGTCCCGTTCTTCGATTTTGTGCATCTTTCTGATGATCGTGTCTTTTGTCTTGTTCTCATGCATATCTATTTTATCTGTGATACGCATTCTTCCTATGTGGATACATTTTTCATTGAGTCATTTCTTTTCAGCCTGCTTTTCTTTCTTCTAATTTTCTTTGTGCAGTGTCCTCGAATTAAAACAGAGTAACTAAGGACATTTTGTTTTGTTAGTTACTTTATTTTAATAAATTCATTTCGTTTTTGCCTTGTAAAAGTCCACATTGGACGAAACGCGTCGGCTAATATTACAGTTTTCCTATTGTCTTTTACATTTATATATATATATATATATATATATATATATTAAGAAATGGACAAAGTCCGACAATTTATTTATTAAAGACATTTTTATGTTTAACGTTCTTTTTTATAGATACAAGTATTTAAGTAAATGCTCTGTTTATAATAAACAGTATTAAATAACATTTACCGGCCTGAATGTCCGAGAAATTTTCATAGAAAGTATTCGTCCTTTGACAGGATTCGAACCTGCATCCTATACGGAACCGTCATTTACGCTAACGTGCCTTAACCGACTCGGCCATGACGGTTCCGTATAGGATGCAGGTTCGAATCCTGTCAAAGGACGAATATTTTCTATGAAAATTTCTTGACATTCAGGCCGGTAAATGTTATTTAATACTGTTTATTATAAACAGAGCATTTACTTAAATACTTGTATCTATAAAAAAGAACGTTAAATATAAAAATGTCTTTTAATAAATATATATATATATATATATATATATATATATATATATAAAGAACAATAATCTATATAATCCGGTGTTCTTATTGATATTTTTATTTTTATTTTTACAAAATAGTGCTCAATGTAAATTTACAGAGCATTAATATTATAAATTAACTGATTTAAAATGTTTTTCGCTACACAGTAATAACCATGTTTCAAAAATATAAGCTAAAAGCTTCAAATTTAATTTTGTAATTAAATTAAAAACATTAGTTCCATTTCATCCTCAAGCGAATATGTGTGTGTATGTGTTTTGTGTATTTAGGCAGCAACATCTCTTTTAGGCTTGTTTGATTAAATAAATTACAGATTTTATGTCTGCTTATTTTTAATAAAATCGGTTTATTCTTTTCGGTTGTCAGTTAAATCATAGTCAGAGATGTTCATAAATCTTTCATAGTTATTCGGGAGTTATATAGTTACTTTATATAATGTATTGTGTTTTCTTTGAATACTTAACCTATGCTGACATTCTGATCAGTAATTTATTTTACTCTATTTAGAATGTGTTTATGCTGTTCAGTAGTGGTAGTTGTTTCTTAGTGTGTTACGTATCACCTAAAAAGGACTACCATATCTGAACAGCTTAAATAAATTCTAAATAGACTAAAAGAAAATGCTAACATATCGGAATCTAAACATAGGTTAAAAATTCAAAGAAAAAAATAAGCAGACATAATATCTGTAATTTATTGAATATATATGTGTGTGTGTGTGTGGCGGAGGTCGGATGTTAAGTTATAATTGTTTTTATTTATTGATGGGTGTATTTAGCGTAGGATAATTTGTTCAGGGGCCATACATCTGTTTTTACTATTTGATTTTGATAGTACTTTGGTATACCGATAAACTAAAAGCGCCCGTCTGTTACCCCTCTCTATAGCTTTCATTTACTTTAACATTCGTCCCACACTCTAATACATACACTCTCCCTAAATTTTATTTTTTATTCCCGGAGTTGTTTTTTCTTTTTTTTTTTTTTTTGAATTTGTAGGTCTGATGAATTGGATCGTATTTACGATTCCAATGGAATAAATTATGACCATGGAATATGAGTGTTTAAGCCTTTTTATTATATCCTTACTCTGTCCTGGACATTGAGTTCTACCTGGATTCTATCCTCTTGGAATTATTTTTTATACAAATATATACGTATGTGTATGTATGTATGTATATATATTTACATATTTTAGATATATGATTGCATATGAATGTGTATATTTACTACTAATATTAATATATATATATATATATATATATATATATATATATATATATATATATATAGTAAAGGTAAAATTCCGTTGGTATATAATCCAAGTGGATTCTATTAATAATGTAGAGTAATGGATAGCGGCCGTGATTGAGGTTTGGCAGAGCCAGTCGAATCCATTACATTAACTTCCTTTTGGTTAAGGTATTGATAATCTTCTTCTCCAGCTATGGGTAAATAGCAGAACAGACTGGGTTCTAGAAGGAGTACAACTCTGAATTCAAAACCGGCAGAGGGCCGTTTAGGGACCTGGTGGCACATAGTGCACCAGGTCTCCGTATAAAATGTGGATGGTTCTATACAAAACCTCCACATCTATAATCAAATCTCAAGTGCTGGTGTCGGGCTGTCGGTTTCCTTGGAACTGATCAGCTTGGGCCTCATACGTCGAATTCGACAGAGAGAGTCGAGTATATATATATATATATATATATATATGCATATATACTCGACAGAGAGAATCGAGTATATATATATATATATGCATATATACTCGACAGAGAGAATCGAATATATATATATATATATATACTCGACAGAGAGAGTCGAATATATACATATATATATATATATATATATATATTTGTGTAATTAGGCAGTATTTTATGCATATTTCATTAAAAACGACATATATATATATATATTTATTTTTCTTGTGTTTTTTCTTGTTTTCTAATTTCTTTTCTGGACAAAGAGTGTGTAAGAACTGTCCGAATTCTTTTTTCCGAGCGCTTTCGGCTATACTTTTAGCCATTATCAAGGATGGCTCAATGTTTCATTATCAAACGACAGACTATGTATGTTCAATGTTGTAGCTGTTTTATTTAATTTTTAGCTTGTGTTTGTTCATAATTGATATTGTTAAGTTGGCTTTTCTTTTTTTATTAAAAGCTTCCATTATTTTTAGTCTTTTTTCCGAAGTGGATGCAGTAATATATTAGTTTTTTCTACTAGTATTTTCCTAATACTTTCAGGTAAATATGAGTGTGTGTTTAAATGTGTTCTGATGGAACTTCATCAGATAGGTGTAATGTAAGACGTCTGGATAAACATGTGGTTATGTTCAAAATTACAAAAGAGCGAACATTATCTATGAGTTCAAATGCCCTTTAAGGAACTGCGTTCCGCACCAAACCAGACTCATAAATAATTACATCGGCTTTTTATCCAGACGTCTTACATTACACCTATCTGATCACAGTTCCATCAGAACACATTTAAACACACACTCAGATTTACCCGACACTATTAGGAACATACTAGTAGAAAACACTAATATATTAAGTGCATCCACTTGAAAAAAAAGACTAAAAATAATGGAAGCTCTAATAATAAAAAGAAAAAGCCAACTCTTAACAATATCAATTATGAACAAAGCCACAATGTGCTAACTGTATTCGGAAACTAAAACATCACTACCACACACTGAACATACATAGAACACACACTCTACTTGATAATGAATATCCATCATTGAACCATCCTTGATAATGGCTAAAAGTATAGCCGAAAGCGCTCGGAAAACAGAACATTCGGACAGTTCTTACACACTTTTGTCCAGAAAAGAAAGCTCTTGTCAGAACACAAGAAAAATTAAATAAAAAGCTCAACTGTAGTACCTTGTCTGTCGTTTTTAACGAAACATGCATATATATATATATATATATATAAAAAGTGAACATAGAAATCAACACTTAGAGGCGACAGTCTGTTTCATGCTATATGCAATCGTCAGGCCACGTGTGCTCTGCATATATACGTGGTCTGACGATTACATATAGCATGAAACAGACTGTCGCCTCTAAGTGTTGACTTCTATGTTCACTTTATATTTACACGCGCCCTTCTCTGATATTGAGCACTTTATCTCATAAATATAGCACACCTTAAGACTATATTTCTTCATATATATATATATATATATATATATATATATATATATATATATATATATATATATATATATATACGGTGAGAAAGAGAGAATAAATATCGCTGTAGTTTCCTTATATGATGCAAGTGGATAACAAAAATATACTTAGTCTGTTTTTGTTTGGTTTTTAATTGTCGTATGCCCTCTTATTAATACATTAGTGGATAAAGTGGGAAACATTTGACAACAGCGCATTTGCTCTTCCTGTATTCAGCGTCATCTGACAAGAGATGGGCACTGTATAAAAAATAAACTGCCAACCCCGAACATATTGGTCCCTGAACACGCACACATATTGATTGATTTTCAATAGTCAATGTGTAAACATCTACATTTTGTGTGTTGCTTCTACTATGGTAGATAGACATGGGTAAATGATGATCTTCCTTTCTTCTATGGATGCTATGAGATACGGTCTAGATAATCTGGTGTTAAATTCTAGTCGAAATCTAACTTCTCACTCTCGATGCTTCCGTCGGGGAGAATCCTACGACGTACTTGCGTATGGATATGAATATGGTGATCCGTAAGCAGTTGTCAGACATGTAAATGCATAGGATTCTTACTCTGCAGCCGAGAAGATTTCAGACAGACTTCTCAATATAAAAGGTGTCATGCTCTTTTGAATATATATCCATGCTGTATTGATCATTACGATGCAACACAATTTTGTTCTTAGCCCGAATCCCGATGATTACGCCCAATTGAAACTACGTGCAGTGCAGCGTACCATTTTTCTTTCTTCCTTTTAGTTTTAGAGAAGATAATTCTATCGAGGAATTGTCAGTACAAACTTCAAAAGGATGTATCGAAGAAAACCGCCATATTTATTAATATACATAGTAACACATGACAGCTATTTATCCAGTTAGATATTAAAAGCAAAGTTTAGAAACTTACGGCCATATCACGTTGAAACAACTGTTCACGTTCGATTATAGAAGTTAAGCAAAGTCGGGCCTGGTCAGTATCTAATTGAGTAACCGCTTGGAAATCCCAGGTGCTGTAAAGTTGGATGTAGCGGGTAGGCAATGGATAACGACACGGATTTGTTAATCGGAGAGCCGTGTTCTAATTCCAGTTGAGTTCGTTATATTCTCTTCCACGCAAATGCCCTTGGAAATGTCTGAATCCGTCACTTCACCCCCATCTGTGGGTTAATAAGTAAGAATTCTATAACTAAAAGCATTATTATCTCCCAAAAATAAATAGTGTACGAATCATTCATATTCCGGCATTAAATAACCCATAGAGGCTGATATGATGCTAAACAAATCCAGCCAACAAAATTTTAGTTAATCTCGCACAAAAGAATTTTAGTGAGGAACTTTTAATGTTATGTTAGTCACAACTGACAAGATGAGAAGACTGAATCTTTCATCTCTATCTTTAAAAGGTAGGGTGTGTGTGTGTAACGAATGCACGGCCGCAATTTTCGACGGATTTGCACCAAAATTTACATGCACATGCTCCCAGTTAGTAGAAAGGCCAAGACCGACTTTGCATTTCCCAACTCCTATCGATAGTGAAAATAATCGATTTTTTCATGCGTCTACGGCAGTTGTCATGTAGTTTGCGGCCATTTTGTACTGGCCAGAGTGAAAGCCTATAGCTGGCTGCCACGAATAGGCAAGAAGATTCTATTGGCCTGCGTGAGAGCCAACATCTGTCTGACACGAATGTTACCTAGCATGCTAGCATTAAAAAAAATCGATACCTGCATTCGTCACAAGTGGGAAAAATTTAAATCTCCATGGCACTTTACTCCAATTGGCTCATTCGCTTGCTTAAACTCAACGTTGATTCTGAACTGGCTTGGGTGTGAAAAAGTATTTGTTGTTAACATTCTTTTTTCATTCGGTTTTTCCAGTTACGAGTCCTTTTTTAAAGCTGATCGTTTTGTGTTCATTTTGTTTAGTTCTTTTTTCGTAACAGATTTAATGTTTAGTATAGAGCTTAGAAAAAATTCGCAGTGTGAGATAGGCAAGAAGTAAGGCATGTAGCAACATCAGCACGGCAAAGGGCACTTCTTTAAAGACAAGGAAAGGCAAAAATATTTTAAGTCAAGTGATAGCGATTGCTGTATGAGTCGTACGATTTTTGAATCAAGCACGGGCAACGCCGGGCCATGCTGCTAGTACGTAATATTTTTTATTTAATTCTAAAATACATCAAATTAACTTCACCCGTTTAGTATATGTGGCGTTGAGCCTTTCTTTGAAAATTTAGTCTTCTTCTCGCGAGCATATGGATGATTCTCTGATCTCTCCCTTGTGATTCGAGCGTTTATATTTCTTCCTGATTTACGTGCGCATATCTTAAATTCAGCTGCGGTCACTTCCTGTTTATATGTCAGTGACAGTCTTTGAGAGAATGCCACCATCTTCGTTTCAAATTTACCTAAAAAAAAGAAATATGGCGTCACTTGACCTGAACGTCATGAATTGGGAGGACATTGAGAACGTTCGCCCTCGCCGGACACGGGAAACACAGAGGACTTCAGTGAGGAGATGAGAGATTAACGATTGGAGGAAAAACGCAACCGAAGGGAAGGTACCAACAAATCGATGTTGGATGAGACTGTCCTTAAATACAATCTCAGGTGTGGGTTTATACTCCCACAGAACACGTATCGCTAAAACCAGTAGCTGAATCAAAAATCCCCAGGAATAGATCCATGGCCTTTTGAGACCAATGGCTAACATTCACTCAAATTATACAACGTTAACAGAAAAAAGTATTCCCGTTTTTTTTTAATTTAATTTTTTAATTATAATTATTTTTTAATAATAATGAAAGCTTTTAAAATATAATAAAATTGTTATTAAATTCTTTTAGTTCTTACGTCTTACTTTGCGTTTCAAAATTACGTTAACAAATGATGATAGCATGTTGCTTACCGGGGACAGTCCTCGTGTAATTTTAATGTGTTCTGATTAACCAGAACCTACAAACTGAATCCGTATAGAGTCCCGGTTCGCAATAACTAGATCATTTCCCCTCGAACATCTGCAGTTTGTTAGGATGATTGTTATACCGCCTTTCAACTGCTATTTTCGTGATACCTTTGTAATATTGGTGGCATGGAATACTGCTGAAATATATGATCTGTACCCACCGTCTGTTCGTCTCAATGTCCTCGACAAAATCCAGAGACGGATATGCAATGTAATTGGTCCGGATCTAGCATCTCGTCTATAGTCACTTTCTCACAGACGTGCCGTCGCTTCAATCTGTCTTTTCTACAAATACTTTCACGGTAGCCACTCCGTCGAGCTACTTTCGATAGTTCCCGAACTACATGAATTTAAACGGGCTACTAGATTGGCATCTTAGTGCCATCCTTTTACTGTCGAAGCTGTTAAATATAGCCGTCTCTTCTACTCCAATAGCTTCATGTTCCGCACTTCCTTTCACTTGCTTCCCTGATAGCTATCATCTCCAAATATTCAAATG
This sequence comes from Acanthosepion pharaonis, assembly GCA_903632075.3. Taxonomy (NCBI): domain Eukaryota; kingdom Metazoa; phylum Mollusca; class Cephalopoda; order Sepiida; family Sepiidae; genus Acanthosepion; species Acanthosepion pharaonis. Next base: position 1,969,259 of record CAHIKZ030001101.1, on the reverse strand, counting down.
CAATGTCAATTGAAAACTTCAGATGCCTTGATCTGATATGAGAAAATAGTCACCCCCAACAAAAATAAAAACCTTATGAAAGTATAAAAATAATGTTTTATCGTAAAAATACCAACCATACATTTGTATATAAAAATTACCAGCATTACCTATTTATAGTAAAGTTAACATTAATGTATCAATCAATATGAAAGAATTACATTAATCCATATAATATCCTAGAATTCCTTAAAGAAATCAAACTGTATCCCAAAATATAACTTCAACAAAACTACAACATAAAACATATATATCACTGTGCCATGACTAAACAAACATCTAATTCCTCGTCCTTCTCTTTATCCTTTCCTCTTTTCTGCTTCTTTACTCTTGCTCCCACTCTCTGTGACCTCTTGCGTGCTAGTGGAACTCCCGCCTTGATTGGGGTGAAATGGTTAAAAAAAAATCTGGTTATATATAGTGAATGTGTAAACGTTATTTTTGTCTATTATAATTTACCACGCGTAAAATTCCCAGCATTAATAATAAACATGTACGAGATCCTCTAAAGCAAGCAAGCATTGAAAAATGTCCTTTTCTTGTTTTTTCTACATGGCATTCTAAAAGACCATTAAAATATTTCAAGTTTTAACAAATTAAATGACAAATGAATATATTTTTGGCTATGTTGACGTGTCAGTATTTTAAAAGCAATGCTATTATTCATTTTTATATGATTAATTCGACAGGCCAATGAGAAAACAATATATAAAGCATTAGTGAATATGAAAGTAATTAACGCAAATCATTAATCAAATTAATGGAAAATGGGACTCAACAAATATTCCTAAGTTCCTTTAACTTCCACATTTTATGAAGAATTCGGTTTGAAAGTCCTAGAAATATATTTCATAGAACAAGACTCAAAGATTTTCATTTGTCTTTTTTTTCTGTTAATGTTCTATTGTTTTCTCCCATTCGACTTTCTTTCTTTCTTTATCTATTTTTTCTTTCTTCATCTAATTTTTCTTTCTTTACCATCGTCTTTTTTTTATGTATTCATTCCTATCTTTTTCTTTCTCTGTTTTTCCTTCATTTTTTTTATTTCTTTCTTTCTCGAATTTTCCTTTTTTTTCCTTCCTTTTAACTAACGTTTCGTTTTTTTCCCGATCTTTCATTCTTTCAACATCATTTCTTTCGCTGCGTGTTTTCTTTCTTTCTTTATTTTTTTACCTTCCCTTTTTCTTTATTACTTTTTTCATTCGTTATGTCGGTTTCTTTCTTTCTTTCTCTCATTTATTCATTCTTTCTTTATGTCTTTCTTTCTTTCCTTGTTACTTTCATTCTTTCTTTATCTTTACCTTCTCTCTACATGACTTCCTTCTCTCTTTTTTTTTACCTTCCCTTTTTCTGTCTTCTTTTTTCATCCTTTATGTAACTTTCTTTCTTTCATTCTTTACGCCGTTAATTTATTTTTATCATTCTTTCTCTATTTTTTATCACCGGAGGTTTTCTTTCTTTCTTTCTTTCTTTCTTACGTTCTTTTTTTACCTTCCATTTTTTCTGTCTTCTCTTTTATTCTTTATGTCGCTTTCTTTCTTTATGCCTTTCTTTCTTTCCTTTTTTTAATTAATTCCTTTTTTTCTCTATCGTTTACTTCTCTCTGCATGTTTTCCTTCTTTCTTTATTTTTTACCCTCCTTTTTTCTGTCTACCCTTTTTTTCATTCTTTAGGTCGCTTTCTTTCTTTCTTTCTTTCTTTCTTTCTTTTCTTTCTTTCT
>CAHIKZ030001101.1:1900000-1962500 GCA_903632075.3 Acanthosepion pharaonis | reverse complement strand
TGACCCATAAGGAGTTGATATGCCGCTAAACAAACAAACTAAAATGGACGCTTCCGTCTACACATGAACTCAAATAAAAGATTGGCCTCTCGATTAAGTGTAATTCCTTAAGAGAAATGTAAAGTTCAAAGACGTGTCTTCGGATAAAGATTTAAACTAAGTTGAATGATAAATGGAATGAAGTTTTAGATTAAGAGACTGAAAAGGAAAATATTGAATGAGAAAGAAAGAAAGAAAGAAAGAAAGAAAGAAAGAAAGAAAGAAAAGAAGAAGATTTACGAGAGGATGGATGGATTCGAGGAAGAATGAAGAAAAGGAAACATTGAAATAGTATTTATCATAAGGTACTTTAAAGGAAGGAAGAAAGAAAGAAAGACGGGGGTGATATTACGTTAAAGATAAATGAATAGGAAAAAAAAAATAAGAATGCTGTAAAAAAGAAACAGGAAAAAGGAAAAAGAAACGACAAAATAATAAATAAAAATCGATTACAAAATTGAAAAGAAAATATGTCAAACGATGTGAATAATAATAATAATAATAATAATAATAATAATAATATAGAGTCAAAATTGAATGGAATACTCGAAGAATAAGATAAAGGAAAAGAAAAATAATCGGGGAATAAAACAATAGTAGAAAGAAAATGAAAGTAAAGAATAGTAAAAGGATAAGCCTGGTTGCAAAGAAAGAAAGAAAGAAAGAAAGAAAGAAAGAAAGAAAGAAAGAAAGAAAATATGCGTGAGGGTGGATGGATGGATTGGAAGAGAATGAAGAAAAGGAAACAGTGTAATGTTATTTATTATGAGGTAATTTAAAGAAAGAAAGAAAGAAAGAAAGAAAGAAAGAAAGAAAGAAAGAAAGAAAGAAAGAAAATATATTTGAAAATAGATGGATTCGATGAGGAATGAAGAAAAGGAAAGATATTCTTATTTAAAGAAACAAACAAACAAAGAAATAAAATATAAATCTGAATAGATGGAAGGTTTGGATGAAGAATGAAAAAACAGTGTAATACTATTTATTGAAAGAAAGAAAGAAAGAAAGAAAGAATCAGTCAATGAAAGAAGATATGCGTGAGAATAGACGGATGGAATGAAGAAAACGAATCTAATGTTCATTATAAGGTAATTTAAAGACAAAAAGAATCAATGAATGAAAGAAAGAAAGAAAGAAAGAAAGAAAGAAAGAAAGAAAGAAATTAATCGGACGAGAAAAAAAGAAATAAAAACAGTCGGCTGTTTAAGCGATGATCAAATAAGATCGACATTCTTGGAACGCGAGAGTATAATCAAGTTCGATAATCAAATGCTTTAGTTGGTCATAATGGTGTTGGGTTGAAATCAGTCAAGTCAAGGAGACACAATCAAATTTTGTGTAAAAGGTATGGCCTGCAAGGTTTTATTTTCCCTAAGCCATGATGGTGAATCTGAAAACGGAGTGTTCGGACGAATGGTTTTACTACGCACTATCCCCGATAAGTCTCAGAGAAAGCTTCACTCGTAAAAGTAAAGGTAAATTTATTGACGAAACCTTAAAAATAAACACTTTCACACCTTTCAGAATGGGCAGATTGAATTGATTTTATAAGTGTATTAACGTACAGGCTTGAATTTAACAGCCTGTTTAAGAAACAATATCTTAAACTTCAATCTGGAATAGGCCTCTGAATGCTTTAAGCATACTACACGAATTTAAATTTTAACATACAAGTCTCGGCATCGAGATGTGTACATAACGCTGTGGTTGTCAACGCGGAAAGTCGAGTCGGTGTGCCATGTTCCAGCACGACCGAATTTGTTAGAAACATGTTATATTCCGTGCTAATAGGAATATATACATGAAAAACATGGTGGATAAAAAAAAAGTAAAGGTTTACTGTAAAAACAAAATCAGTAGAACAAAAATAAAGGTAACAGTTATGCACAAGGTCGTCGCAAGTCAATCCAGTAGTGAGTGCTACTATTGGAAGGTCCGTAGTTCCCGCGTAAGTCTGAGTCGTACCCAACAGATACCAGCTAGTATATTTACCAACCTCCCCACGGAATAGGATGTGGCACAAGGCCGAATTTAATGAGACAATTCGAGCCCGTTAGCTCGGCCAAAAATTCCCCGTAAACCCCGCATAAACGGTTTCGGGTCGGTCTACCTTCACGGGCGAGACTCTGCCCTTCGGCATAGCCTTGTACGGGGTTCCTCCCTGCCTGAAGGTAGAGAGTTCGATAACAGCTAAGAGATGAGTAACAGATCCCAGCTAGTGAATTTACTAACCTCCCCACGCGATCAGATGTGGCACAAGGCCGAATTTAATGTGGGGCAACCGAGCCCGTAGGCTCAGCAAAAAGTTTCCGTAGAAACCCTGTAAAACGGCGTCGGGTAGCTGTTTCCCGAGACGAGACCCTGTCCTTCGGCATAGCTTCGTCTGGCTATTCTCTCTGCTCGGAGGCAGAGAGTTTGACCAGCACAGCTGGAAAAGATTCCAGCTAGTCAATATTTACTAGCCGCCCCTATAAGGGTAGATGCGGCACAAGGCTGAGCATCGTCCGGGTTCCTCTCTGCTCAGAGGTAGAGAGTTCGACCGTCTAGCTGAAAAGATTTTGGGTAGGTTCTGTAGTCTGTTGACTTACATATAGCCACATGAGTGACTACACCTATAGTGTAGTCACTCATGGATTTGACAGGTTATTCAATTACATCAAAACACTTTCACACAAATACCATTAGCCAATCTATGAGTTCAATCACATGGCTATGAGTTTAACAGAAGAGAAGCCAGGTTTTCTAGATATGGTTAGCAACGCGTTTAAAGGACAACTCCGAATGCAAAATCTACTGCGCGTGGGACTGGCAACTTCTTTACCTCTGAACCTACATATATGGTGATTCTCTAACCGTAGCTTAGTGTCGCACAAAGCGGAAGTATGGGGTACCCAGTGACGATCGAACTCGCTATTCAGTAGTAACTGATCTTGATTGTTAACTATTACACCACGTTGAAGTGACCAGAAGCTTCTTGTAAGTGTGTATTCAGACAGCTGCACACACAGAGATCACACACACACACACACACACACACACATATATATATATATATATATGTGTGTGTGTGTGTGTGTGTGTGTGTGTGTGTGTAATAGCTGAACACCCAGTATTCAAGAATATCCGTCTATTAGGGCGGCTAGCCAATCTCTATTGCAGGCGTTCATTCAGGGACATTTGTGTTTGCTCAACACCCACAGAGCCCACCTCTAATTTATACTGCAACTATGCTGAGCAGACATTAATTACAGTTTCTGGGAAAGAGCGTGTTATCTAGCGTGATCAACAATTTGAACAAGGCTATCGCGCTTAAACCCTCGGCCACGATGACTTGTGGCTTTGTGCTAGCAGAGCTACCGACGGCCCCCAAGAGTTCTGTCTACCCAATTTCACTCAAAAGGCTTGGTTCAACCGTGGTATGGTTTTCAGGCACATTTCAAAGGTGTCACCCGCCGGGATATATAATTATTCAAACAGGTCTGGTTAAAGAATTTATACATACTATGTGTGTTCATTTTTTGTTTTAATTCTTTCAAGTCCAGAAATCAGTTTCTTGTAGCCGTTTAAAATTGATTAAGAAAAATACCAGAATTTTCTTTCAAATAATTTTTATCTCATTTCCATCTCATTTGAGACCATTTTCGGGTTGGGGGTTTGGGGTTAAATAAATCTATCTTTAAACGTATCGAATAAACATTATGCAGATTAGTTAGAATAGTACAATAGACTACCCAGAATTCATTACCGAATGTATATATAAATAGTCGAATTAAAACCCGATCTGTATGGCCTGACGATTGTGCTTATATATGCAACAGACTGTCGCCTCTGGATGTTGACTTCAGTGTCCACCTCAATATTGCATACGCTCATTCCCTGATATTGAAAACTTTAATCCATAAATATAACATATCTTTAATCGATATTTTCTCATTTATATATATATATATATATATATATATATATATATATATATATATATATATATATATATATATATATATATGTATGTATGTATGTATGTATATTTAAATAAAAGAAAGAACAGTAAGATATGTAATCCGTGTGGAGAGGTACTGAGCTTAATGAGCCAAAACTTTGATGAAGCACGGCGCTCAGCTGGTCTGAAGCACTTGATGTGTACTTGTGTTCAATATATATATATATATATATATATATATATATATGTATGTATGTATGTTTTTAAATAAAAGGAAAGATCAGTAAGATATGTAATCAGGTGATCTTAATGATATTTTTATTTTTTACAAAATAGTGCTCAATGTAAATTTACAGACCATTAATATTATAAATTAACTGATTTAAAATATGTTTTTTCGCTACATATGTGTAGCAAAAAATGCCAAAAAACATATTTTAAATCAGTTAATTTATCATATATATATTGAATAAATTTAAGCAATATAGAATACATAAACAACATCGCTCCCTTAAAACACTTCTCGCAATTAAAGAATGCTGGTAATACAGCCATTATTACGTGGGATATTGTAGCTAAAGACAATTCTTACAATAGGAAAAGCAACAGGTATATGTCATATCCTGCTGAAAAAAGCACTCAAATAATCCGAGCTTATTAAACAAGAGAAATGAATTGATGGTTACATGTAGGAATAAAAATAAATAGCTACTCAAATACGTTGATTCAGATTATTTTTTGATGCAAATTATGGTTTCTTTGGGTTTTTTTTTAAACGGACTAGTAAACTGTCTTTATGCTTAAAATAAAGAAATAATATTCTCAACTCTACAATATTTTTTACATATACATATATATAAAACCCGTTTATTTTAAATTCCAAATATATTTTTTTAAATAAAAAATTGTAACCCACGTATAATATATGGACTGCGCACAACATTGCGGTAATCAGTTACCTTTGTTAAAATTTAAACTGCATAACGGTCAGTCTGTACGCTTCACCTGAAAATTGTGTTGTGCATGAAATTCCGAGTCATGCTACCAGTGAGAGGTAATGTGTATATTTCTTAATATATACTTAATAACTTTGTTTTATTACATCGAGCACCGTTTTATTAACACTATATATATATATATATATATATATATATATATATATATATATATATATATATATATATATAGGTGAACTTTCCCGTCGTATTCGACACAGGAGGGTTAGCAAGTCAACCAACAGCCAGACACGAACACATATCATTTGATTATAGTGGTGAAGGCTTTGTGCAGAGACATGAGGCACTACGCTCCGTAAGGTCCCCTAACAACCTTCCGCAGGTTTTGAATTCAGAGTTTGCCTTCTCCTAGACCAGTTGCAATCCAAGGCTATAGAACCCAGTGTGTCCTGCTAATTTACCCATAGCTGGAGGGAGAAGAAGAGGATTCATACTTTTTACAAGGGTATTAGCACATAAGTGAATGTAATGGATTCGACTTGAATTCGAACTCGGCTCTCAGAGCCTCAGTCCGAGCCGCTACTCCACCGTGCCTCCATATTAACATGCGGAATGTGTCTATAAATATATATATATATACACATATACACACACACATATATAGACACACACACACACACATATATATAAAAATTGCATTTTTTCGTCTTAAAACATTTTGACATTGAATGTTAATTTCACTGTTCTTAATATATATCGAAAAAGGGCATGTCATTTCAAAATCAATAAAATCATGATCGCCTTCGTCCTGAAAGGACATTGTATTGCATTAGAAAAAATAACGATGTTTTATTGCTGACAGTTTTTCAGCAATACCGACATCTTCTTGACGGCTTTTAAATAACGGAAAAAAATTTGACCGCTTTTAAATAACGAAATACTTTGTATATCGCTATTCAGTCGTAATTGAACTAGTGAGACAAACTGGTTAACAATTACATCACTTCGAAGTTTTCAAAATGATTTTCTAAGCCTAGCTTAGATGTTGCCCATGGGCGAATATATGTGGGAACCCAGTGTTGATCAAACTCACTATTCATTCGTAACTTATCTAGCGAGACAAGTTGTCTAACCATTACACAACGTCGAAGTGACCAAAATGATTTTCTAAGCGTAGCATAGATGGTGGCTACGAAGGAATGTATGGGGGAACACAGTGTTGATCGAACTCACTATTCATTGTAATCGATCTGGCGAGACAAGCTGGCTAACTATTACGCCACATCGAAGTGTCCACAATGATTTTCTAAGCGTAGCTTAGATGTGGCACAAAGCCAGAAGTATGGGGTACCCAGTGTTGATCGAACAAACTATTCAATTGTAATTGATCTAGCGATAAAAGCTAGCTAACCATTACGCCACGTCGAAGTGCCAAAATCATTTCCTAAACTTAGCTTAGATGTCGCACAAGGCCGGAAGTATGTGGCACCCAGTGAGGATCGAACTCACTATTCAGACGTAATTGATCTAGAGAGACAGGCTTGCTAACCAATGTACCACGTCGAAGTGCCTAATTCATTTCAGCCGTTGTCGCCACCGGCTTTATTCAGGAGATATACGATGGAATTTCAATCCGAACCCGTTATTTATTCCACGGGGGTAGATTGTTCGAATTCTACGTACCATATTTACATTATTCGGACTATTGTCCTCATCTTTGTCGCCATATTTATTACAACGTTTTGGTCGTTGTAGGCTCCGGCCTTCTTCAGGTGGTTGGAATGTCGAACTGAACCCTTTATTTCACTCACTGGGGTAGACTGTTCTAGTTCGACGTGCCATGTTTGATGGATGTCAGTTATCAGTTATCTCCTGTTAAATTCCTTCTGAAAGTTCTCCACTGCCTTAACCGGGTATTGAACTCACACTCTTTGAGTACTGTCACTGGATCTAACCAACGCCTTTATCCATGTGTCCTTGAAGGGTTCAGTTCGACATTCCAACCACCTGAAGAAGGCCGGAGCGTACAACGGCCGAAACGTTGTAATAGATATGATACAAAGATGAGGACAATAGTCCGAATAATGTAAATAATGTTCCACGTACCATTCATTTTTTTTTTTTTTGTTCTTTGATATTTCAGATTCAGTTAATTTCCTTTAGCAACTCAACTCTATAAACTTTTATTCTGTCTGTTGTGGCCAGGTATTAAACTCAGAACTTTTATCCACTAGGCCTTTATGTGTGTGTGTGTGTGTTCCTAGTTTTAAATAACATGATACAATCTCAAAATTATAATAAAGATTTTGTTTGCACTTTCATTTTAATAAAGCTAAATTTCGCCCTCGATACAGGGATACTTTTTTTTTTTTTAAACTGTAATCTTATTGTCCTTTTCCTGGTTGTCAACAATTGCATCCATTAATCATGACTTTATTAGCCATCGGCAAATCACGGTTGATTGTTTCAATTTAATGTCGACAGTGTTTGATTTTCACTTGCAGTCTACTTTGGGATTATTTCCGTCCTCTCTAACTGAAGACAAATTCACATCAAGAAGCTTATGCCCAAATCGCTATTTTGTGCGTGGCTGCCCCGAGGTTATAGAACAATAGTTGGGACATATGGCTGCAGGCCACGATCTAGGTACTTCCGTTTCGGAATATTTTCCATGAAGATCAAGGATAAGGTCATAGACGTGAAGTGCCAGTAGAAAGGAATGGCGGCAGTAAACTTCGATTCGATCACCAAATCAAGGCAAATAAACCAAATCCAGCGATTTGAAGCAAGAAGGAAAACTCCAAACTGTGGGCGATCATAGCCCTCCCCAACATCCTCTGCTAGAAATAATTGCTGATTTTTATTAATATCCTTCCCATTTAATATTCTTTCATCCATTTACACTCTTGTGCAAAATTAATTTAAAAAAATAATTATTATTTACTTTTTCGTATTTTAACAATGAAACATGACCCAATACACGTATTAGTACTTCGTATATCCATTCCACGAAATCGTTCCTTGCAGATTGACCACAGATTATCGACTGGATTTAAATCAGGAGAGTTTCCTGGCCAGTCTATAGTACTTAGACTTGCTCACCGGTAAGTCTTGCTAGTGTGTTCATGCAGGGTTACACTTTTCGTACGCTTCCTTGGAGTAACGTCCATGGCAGACAATAGCCGTAGGACAACTAATAGACAGTTGAGACAATAATGCCTGGGCGTGATATAAATCTGATGCAATCTCGTTTGACGCAATATCTTTCAAGGCCAAACAAATTTCATCATACACCCCGAAAATAAATTCATATTACTGCACATCATTGCAAATGTTTTAATCTGAGGAAAAATAGAAATCGATTACACCCTGTCACTGTAGTGGGTCTAAAACTGACCGTATGGTGAAAGAAAGAAAACTAAAGCGGTTGTTTCAATTAATTTGCATAAGGATGTATACGAGCTTGTTGGGTAGTTTGCTTGCTGAGTTCTTCTGTGAGTTATGCCTTTAAAATGTCTTGTGAGTGCTAAATTTTCTTGTTTCCTTATTATGCGTCTTAGAAATTTCAACAGTCTCGTAATAAAAAATACTGTAATCGTGAGAGAATGAATTAGTAATACAAAGAAGAGTTGAAAACGTTGCTGGTGTGTGGAGATACAGAGAATGGAGGACCTTTCCTGCGATGAGGGCTCTCGCTGTCAGGATGGAAAAGTCTGCAGTCACCGAAGTATGAATATATGTTATAAATCTGAGTCACGTGGGAAAACAAATTATGTTTTTAATGTTACCTTTTCAGAAACGTACGAACTTTTGTTGCCGCCCAATCTTTTGAGTTGTATATGTTTGAATCTATTTCTGCACTGAGGTTTCAATGCGTGACTACTTCAAAATAAACAGTTGCGAATTGAAATACTTCGGTGATATCTGAAGTTTGCACACAATCAACTTCAGGATGTATATGCATGTTTTGCGCTCATGCGCCTTCCATATAACATCACAGAACCAGTTTCCTGTTTTTCTCTCTCAACTTTCTATCAGTCTCTCTCACGGCTTCTCACACATCCTTTCCTTTTTCTCATCTTTCCCGGATTTATTTTTTTTTTATCTTTTTTTATTTTTTGCAAAGTTCTTTATTTTCAAAACCAAAAATAAGAAAACGTACAAATTAAAAAGAAAAGAAAAAAAAGAAAGAAAGGAAAACCCATCTAATAACTAATTTCCAACTGTAAATTCACGCAACAGCGTGAACAGAATCAAATTATTGTCACGTGGTACGACAGAGGTAAAGCGCATGCGCCGGTGATTTTAATTTCGGCATTAAAACTGGAGAGGAGCTCCAGGGAATTATTAAACTAATCAAGCTATTGTGTACAATGAACTAATCAATTGCACATCATTACCGACATTTTCCTGCTACCACTACTGACACAACTGCACTACTGCTAAATTCGTCTTTTTCTTCTCTCCTCCTACTCCTCTCCTCTCTTCCTCCTCCTTCTCATTTTTCTTTTCTATCATCTTCTTCTTCTTCTTCTTTTCCTTCTTCTTCTTCTTCTTTTTATTCTTCTCCTCCTCTTCCTACACCTATTCCTCCTACTTATTCTTCTACGCCACTCTTCTCTTCCACCTCCTCCTCCTCCTTTTCTACTTATTCTTCACTTCCTCTCCTCTCTTCCACCTCCTCCTCATTATTATTATTCTCCTCTTATCCTCTCTATCTCTCCTCCTCCTCCTTCGTCTGCTTTTCTTATTATCCTTCTCCTCTTCCTCCTTTTATTCTTCTCCTCCCATTCTACTTATTCTAACTGTTAATCTTCTTCGCCCACATCGTTGTCTTCTTCTTCTTCTTCTTCTTCTTCTTCTTCTTCTTCTTCTTCTTCTTCTTCTAGTCACCTTCTTTTTTTTTTGTCGTATTCATCATCATCATCGTCATCATCATCTTCTTTTTTTTCTTCTTCTTCTTTCATTGTACCTATTCTTCATCGTCGTCTCTTTCGTCATTTTCTTCTTCTTCTTCTTCTTCTTCTTCTTCTTCTTCTTCTTCTTCTTCTTTTTTTCTTCTTTTTTTTTGTCACCTATTCCTCCTCATCATCTTCATCATCTCTTCTCTTTTCCTCCTCCTCCTTTTCTACTTATTCTTCATTCGTCTCCTCTCTTCCACCTCCTCCTCATTATTATTCTTCTTCTTATTCTTCTTCTCTCTTCTCCTCCTCCTTCGTCTGCTTTTCTTATTATCCTTCTCATCTTCCTCCTTTTCTTCTTCTCCTCCCATTCTTTATTTAATTGTTAATCTTCTTCTTCATCGTCGTCTCTTTCGTCATTTTCTTCTTCTTCTTCTTCTTCTTCTTCTTCTTCTTCTTCTTCTTCTTCTTCTTCTAGTCACCTTCTTTTTTTTTTGTCGTATTCATCATCATCATCGTCATCATCATCTTCTTTTTTTCTTCTTCTTCTTTCATTGTACCTATTCTTCATCGTCGTCTCTTTCGTCATTTTCTTCTTCTTCTTCTTCTTCTTCTTCTTCTTCTTCTTCTTCTTCACCGCCTTTCATTGTACCTCTTCTTTATTGTCGTCTCTTTCGTCATCTTCTTCTTCTTCCTCTTTTTCTTCTTCTTCTTCTTCTTCTTCTTCTACTTCTTATTCTTGTCCTCTTCTGTTCCCTCGTCGTCATCGTCTTCTCCTCCTCCATTCTCTCCCAATTTCCTCGTCCACGACTCCTTTTTCGTCCACGTCCTCCTCCACCTCCTCTTCTATTTCCCTTTATTCCTCTTCCTCCTTATCATTGTTCGCCTCTCACTTCCCCATATTGAGGCTGTGCTCTTTTATTCTACACAGAATTCATCGGTCGAACTCACCATTTCTCAACATTTCTTATCAATACTCTTTTTATCTTTCTATTTCACATTCTTTCGCATTTTCTTTCGCTCGTTCCAGTTTCTCGTTATTGCTATCATCGGCGCCTCTTTACTGCACTTCTTCTCTTAACGACTGATCTTCCCTTATCTTTGCAGCTGGTATTATTTATCTATCACCGTCTCATTTCTCTTGTTGATAATCACATTAGAAGGATGAGATTTTCTCCATATGTTCTCCGTCCTTCTTTACTGTCAATCATCGGTCACTGAGTTGCGCCTCATATTTCTCGCGGCCACCAATCTTTCGCTCTATCACAAATACTTATGTATTCAACATAAAGAAAAACCTTAACAACGAAAGCTATTCAAAAAGAAAGCTGATAAAGATGTTATTAACAACTTTTGCACGAACGTAAACTCTTGAACTGTATCAAGTTTGGCTCAAGTCCACATCAATAAAGCCTTCAGAATCAAAGGCATATATTCACAAAAAAAAGAGCACTACTTGCATTGTTCGGACTGTTGTCCTCATCTTTGTTGTCATGTTCACGAAGTTTCGACTGTTGTACGCTTCGGCCTTCTTCAGGTGATTGGAATTTCGAAAACGGAACCATTTATTTTGGCCACCGGGGTAGATTGTTATAGTTCCACGTCCCATGCCTGTCCCGGATGTCTCAGTTATCTCCCTTTAACACAACTCTCCTTTTTTCTTTTTTTTTTTTTTTTTTGACACTGCAGTAGCCAGGTATTGAACCCACAAATTCCAGTCACCTGAAGAAGGCCAGAGCGTACAACGACCGAAACGTCGTGAACATGACAATAAAGATGAGGACAACAGTCCGAACAATGTAAATAATATAAATAATTACAATGCCTCATCTTAGAAATAGAGACAGACAAATAAAGTGCAGTTAATCAATATGGTAAGAAAGGAAAAGGGAAATGAGTATTTTCTTTTTTACTAAAATAGTGGACACCGTTTGGCTTACGGCTATGTCCTTTTGCAAAAGTTAAGCAACGTCGAACCTGTTCAAAACATAAATGGGTGACCGCTAGGGAATACCAGGAGGTGTGAGTTTGGATGTCTAATGGAGAATTGTTCAGAATTGTTAATCAGAGGGCCGAGTTGCAATTACAGTTGCGTCCGCTATATTCACTTACGTACAAATACCCTTGGGAAAGGTTTGAATCCACCTCACCTCCCTCTAACTCGAGGTTAATTAGTAAGAATTGTACCACTAAGCCATTATTATCTCAAAAAGTAAATTCTTACAACCTAAAAAGTATACTCTGGCTTTAAATAACCTGCAAAGTGTTGATAAGCCGTTAAAAAACGAATCAGCCATATTTTGGAGTTCAGAGTTAATGGTTTTTACAGTGTCTCGAAGTAAGTGGAGTAAAAATTTTAAATATACTGGATTTACTCAAACTGAAGTGCTCAGAATTTGGACGCTTTTCGAAGATTTCGTTCGCTGTGGCGTGAACCGTTAATCTAGCCACAATATTTTATGACTTTCTCTAAGACTTCATTAAAATGAAAAGGTATGGATCCACCTCTTCTTCATCCAGCTATGGGTCAATTTGTAGGACTTGTAGCAATCGATCATTGCCCCCCCCTAACACACACACACACACACAAATCTTACAATATAAAGGATTTTTTGCTGGGTTTAAATAACTTGCAAATTGTTGATAAGCTGTAGAAAACGAATTAATCAATAAACACTAGACAGGTCGATTTTGGAACACTGGTATTTTGCTCAATTTCAACGCTGAGGTTTGACATAATAAATTAAGATATAAAATATTTCTTTCCAAATCGTTAAACTTTTTTGTGGAAACAAATTCAATTATTAAGTTCATGTTCAAAATCGTAGCGTTGGAATTTCATTCCGGTGATCAGTGAAAGACTTAAAGCACGGCCTTATAAAATATATAATTCACTATAGTTTTACAAATTTTATATGGACAAAATGCATGGCGCAAACACATTATTATTGAATCATTTTGCCATAAAAAAAATCTACAGTTACTTCAAAGTGAAATTATACTCGGCACTTTAGCTAAATTATGATGTAATATTTTATATAATGCAGTAATTTTAGTGTGATTTTCAATAAACAATGCAAATTTAAAACCTTTTGTCTTGTAATGTGGGCCCAGCAGTATAATGGTGTTATGTACACTTATATCTAGTTTTTTTTATTCATTATGATCTGACAAATGATCTAACTAATCTTATTCAGATTAGAGTTATTCAGATTATTTCCGTAATCTTTTACAATTATTTTCAGTTTCTGCTTATTTAATACAGCACAAAACAGCGTAAATTGCTTCTGGTGATTCATAATTACAATTCTGGTTTTAATCTGGTTTCCACTGTATCTAATGTAAAATATATCAAATTCCTTTGGATTTATTCTTGAAATAGTAAAACTTTGAAGGCAGTTTTTTCAGACGATCTTTGAAACTATATGCTCAACATCAATCCTCATCTTTTGTACTGCATTCAATAATGATTTTCTAAAAATAAAGTGAAATATCAACCAGCCTGGCTCTAAAAATGTCCAAGGGAATTCGAGAAGATCATGAGCAGGAATGTCTGTGTCTTTTAGTTTCCATCAAATGTAATCTGCAACCATTTTTGCAGGGTAGCATTTTCCAGCGAAAAAAAAATGTGGTTTTATTAAAGAGACACGGTATGTTTTGCTTTTTGGTTCAGTTAATTTTCCCCAACAGCATTATTTGTCAATCTTCCTTCCCAAATAACGGCGGCATTTTCTCAGACTTCTATTCATGTTTCATGATAAGTTTTTTTTTTTCTTTTTTCCACGAGATTTAGATAAACTTTCTATACACGAAGTGCTAGCCTTAAGATAAGAGAATACCCTGAGAATGGGAATAAATATACGGCTTTTATCCATTTACCTTTGTCAGCAGTTACCTATTGTGAATCTTTATTCAAAGAGCAGACAAACGACTCCCTCCAACGAGAGCGTTGTAATTAAGCTTCAGGACAAGTGATCGTTTCAGCGACATTTTTTTTTTAACTTTTTATAAAGTCAAAATATATATCATGGCTTTGACTCACAAGCGCGAATTCCGGATTAGTATTCTCGTCTGTCGATGTCGATGATGGTCAAGACCTGAACGAGTCAGTTATTTACAGTGGCGATCGCATAGAAGGAGAGTTATTAGTGTCTTGAAAAGAGCCTCGCCTCCTCCTATCTATCTATCTATCTATCTATCTATCTATCTATCTATCTATCTATCTATCTATGTCTCTGTTCATCTATCTATCTATCTATCTATCTATCTAGCTAGTAGAAAATACAAACATAATACAAACATAATAACCTCAGTCACATTTAAAAAAATAATAAAATTATTAGGAGCCATAATAATAAAAAAGAAAAAGCCGACACTTAATAATATTAAATACTAACATTGCCACAATGTGCTGTGTTCGGAAAATAAAACATCTCTATAACTCTAAAAACATACACACAAATCCATACACCCAAATAAACAGCTAAAATAAAATCATCCAGGATATTGGCAAAAGGTAGAGACGTAAGTGCTCGGAAGTATAGAACATTTGGACAGACTGTGTGTCCAGAAAAGAAAACACTTATGGAAAAATTAAATAAAAAGCCTCATCGAAGTTCTTTGTCCGTCGTCATTAATGAAATATTTATAAATGAAGGATTGCTGCCTAAATACTCAATATATATATATATATATATATATATATATATATATATATATATATTATTCTTAATAGAAATCTTATGAGTATAAGAAATTATACTCGCTCGAAAACCTTCGGTATATTGATTTGCAAATAAACAAGCCAACACCAAAGGGAAAAAAGGTATAAAAAAAAAGAATCAAGAACAAATTCAAGGCCCAAAGAAAAAAAACCGATGCGAGTACCCAGAACAACTGAATAAAGTGCTCAATAAAATGAGTAGGGCAGCCTTCCCTGACGATCCGCTTAGGTGAAACCTTGGTAGGTTTTGCCTGGATCTCTAGGTTTATATATATATATATATATATATATATATATATATATATATATTATACACTAATAGGCTGCCTCGAAGTTGTGTAATGGTTAACAAGTTTTTCCCCTTGAATAATTACTATTTTCGGCCTTGTGTCACATTTAAGCTAGGCTTAGAAAATTAACATATATTACGCCTAAAGTGATAATCGCATGAATCGTGAAAATGAGTCACAAGCATTGCGTGCTGTATCTGACCCGTTTTCTCTATGTCATACACACACACACACACACACACACATATATATATATATATATATATATATATATATATATATATATATATATATATATATAAAAAAAGGTGAAACCTTACAACTACCATAACGTCTTCAACCTTTGCCAACAAGAGAAATTAGCAATAATGACATTTCCAGTTCCAAAATCCTTTTGAATCAAAGATCCGAAATTATGAACCATTGCATTCATGCAAAAACATATCCTCTGAAGTTCATATGAGGCTAGATAAAAAAAATGTACATTTGAAATAACCACCTCCGATGCATTTCCAATAACCTTTCTTCTTCTTCTTCTTCTTCTTCTTCTTCTTCTTCTTCTTCTTCTTCTAATTCTAATTCTTCTTCTTCTCTTACCCAGTGTCTTGCGTTTGTTTATTTTTTTTAAATAATAAGGCGTTCATTAACAATATTTTCAAAAATAAAGCGTTGGTAAATCAATTGATACAAACCGCCTGACGATACCGAAAGGTTGAAACCAAGGTAGCGGAATCGACTGGTCTCCGAATATTTTAAATCTAAAAGCGGTGTAAACCAACTTTTACCATTAACCTCTTCAGTATCATATATATATATATATATATATATATATATATATATATATATATATATATATATATAAGCACATGCATCTACGTTTATAGTGCAACTTAAAGTTTCATGGTTTCCTAAGTCGTCATGCACAAAAAGCAAATAAGCCATTTATTACAGTTGTTTTTATCTGTACATTGCTCCTTTAATATTTAGCTTATATTGACATAGATAGATAGATAGATAGATAGATAGATAGATAGATAGATAGATAGATTAAGCATTTCACCCAGAGCAAGGACGGAAAGCCACTAGCACGTAGGGTGTTACAGAGAGTAAAAGTGACGGAAAAAGTCTATGTTTCGAAGGGATTGAGGAAAGGATAAAAGAAGAACGGAAATCATTGCAACGAAAGATTGCGATTGACGTTGCAAGTAAATTTTTGAAGATTTACTACAATCTTCAAAAATTAAATAAATTAAAAGGAATAAAGTAAGAGGAAGGGAGTTCCACTGTCGGGAAGTGCGATAAAATAAACTGGAGTCGAAGCGGTGGTTGCATTTTACTATTTCAACTGTGAAAGGATGAGACCTAGATACCAATGTAGTAGCGCGCTTAAATTCAGAACAGTTGCCGTGAAAGTATTTGTAGAAAAGGCAGTAACCCAACTTCAGTCACCCTCTCATAGACGTGATATATATATATATATATATATATATATATATATATATATATATATAGTCATCCATAGGCAGCCTGTTTCGCTGTATCACAGCTCATCAGTGTGGCTAGACATCCGATCGCGTCAAGCCGGGATCGAAACCCTACCAATTTGTCATCAGTCAGAGACTCTGCCCGCAAGCTGTCGTCAAACGGTAGAGAATAAGGGAAATCTTAACTTTTTTTACTATACTACAGATGTCATGGATAGGAAAGCTCGATTCTAGTTGAAGAGCCTTGCATTAGCAGCAACAGCCACTGTTTATAAAATCATCCCTTCCTCTCCGACCGATTTGGCATCAGTCAGTTATTTACAAACACGTTTGATTAAAAGGAACCGACCAAGTCTCTCTGTTTAATTTTTTCACTTTTAGGATAAGTTGTTGAGACTTTCGCAGTCATTATCAAGAAACGATGTGATGTCTACGTGGTAGTTATATGTTCTTTTGTCTATATCTTGGTTTTCTTTGGGAACCTGGACGTTTGAAATGGTCGAAAGTGACGTCATGTGCAACGGGGACGCACAAAATGATTGCGTTTTTTATTTTATTGATATATTTTTCTTTTAGTTTCTTTTTATTGTTTATAATATAGATTAAATATTCGTACACATTAATTATATACGTCAAGATACTTTCTGAGGTAATGATATTTTATTTAATCATACCACAACCATTGTAATAGAATGCATATTTTCTAGGAAATTTCTCGTACAGTCAGACAGGTAAATGTAATTAATACTGTTTAATTAAAACCAGAGCATTTACTTAAATAAATTGTATCTACAAAAATATATATTAAATAATTAAGTGATAGATTTTTATTAATTAAATAAATTATAGCCAGTGGACCCTTAAGGTTCTCTGACTTATATTTAAATTCAATTAATTGATATATATATATATATATATATATATATATATATATATATATATATATATATATATAATTATTTTATAAAAAAATTATAACATAAGTATGTTATAAAATCACTACAAAAATAGCCATTTTGTTTCAACACACTCTGTGTCTTATCAAGTGATGATGTTGAAAAGAAAATAAATGGTTTTAAAAGTTTCAGATTAATTAACGATCCTACACTGGGGGGAAACATTGTTACAAAAGCTAGAATAACCAATCAAAAACGAAGTATAGAAAGATTCAAAAGCTTGACAACGAAATCCTGCTCTAATAGCTATTCATATCTTTAAATACGTGTAATATTAAAAATAATTTATACTAACTAATAATTATAAATTTACATGATAGAATTTAATATTGAAATTAAAAACTGGCAATTTTTAAAATCCAAATTTAATCACTATTAATTTTAAAAACTACAAAATTATTGATAAAAGAAAAATATATATGTGTTTATTCAATTCATTTCTTCATTGAAATTACGTTCGAGAAGACTAGACGCTACAATACATCCGGTCATTTGATAATACATGTATATATATTTTTTCTCTTTTTCCCTTCTTTTCCGTTTTTATTTTAAAGTTTGTGAATATGGTCTTAAACTCACGTGTGACACAACAAAAACACAATCAGATTATAATACATAAGCATCCAGACATAATTATATACACACACATATACACACATACACACACACACACACAAACATACACACACACTAAAAAAAGGAGAGGTGTGGGGAATACATGAACATCTCTACAGCCCTTTATGAAAAAAGGAGACGTGGAAACTAACACTTATACACACACAGATAAATGTGAATACACTCTACATACACATAGACATCGATATATACACATACATACATCCACAGACAATGGCATAGACATTTAGAAATCACAACCAGTAAATATTTCAGACTTAAATAAATGCTAACCACTTATCGAATTATAACTTACTTTATACGTTATTTTCTAGATATAATCAATTTAAATAAATGCTCTGTTTTTTTAATTAAACAATATTAATTACATTTACCCGTTTGAATTCTCGAAAAATTTCGTAGAAATTATGTGCTCTCAGTCAGGAATCGAACCTGTAACCCTGATGTGAACCGCCACTTGATCTGATGTAATATTAACCATTCAGTTTGATTAAAAATCAGAGCATTGACTTGGATAAATTGTATCTATAAAAATAATGTGTAAACAAGTAATATATTAAATAATTGTCGGACTTAATCCACTTCATAATATATTGTCACTGTTTACGTTAAGATACGTTTCGGGAGCAGAAATGATTGATCGAGAATTCGTTAGTTTAAATTGTCAAACACATAAGATTTAACTCGTGTCAGACGGCTTTCAAGGATGCGGCACGCAAATTAATATTTTGTTAATTAATTCATTATTTTCTGGTTCATACTATTTGATAAACGGTCGTAGAATGTCTAACCGACCTAAACGTCGCGAAAAGAGAGCATGCCTCATGAGACAGAAGATAAAACGAGTTCAGAAATTACAAGGATTAATTTCAGAAACTGGAACAAATTCTAGACTTTTATGTAAATCATTAACTTAAATAAAAAAAGGTAATCACCTGCGAAATTTGAACTCGTATTCCAAATAATCAGAGGCGCGCGTGAGAGCCTAGAAGGTGTCAAGGAGAGCGAGCGGTGATGTTGTCTATAGCAGCGTTGTTTGGAACTCAAACTGGAACCTTCAAGCTGATTTAGTCAAAAAAGCCAACGTCTTCATCGTTATCATGGACAAGAGAACGGTTATACTGATCAAGAAAATTGTTATCATGATCAAGAGAATGATTGTTATAATGATCAAGAGAATGATTATAATGGACAAGAGAACGGTTATAATGATCAAGAGTATTGTTATAATGATCAGGAGAATTATTATAATGAACAAGAGAACTGTTATAATGATCAAGAGAACGTTTATAATGATCAAGAGAACTGTTATAATGATCAAGAGAATAGTTATAATGATCAAGAAAGTGGTTATAATGATCAGGAAAATTGTTATAGTGATCAAGAAAGTGGTTATAAGGATCAGGAAAATTGTTATAATGATCAAGAGAACTGTTATAATGATCAAGAGAACTGTTATAATGATCAAGAGAACGGTTATAATGATCAAGAGAATGGTTATAATGATCAAAAAAATTGTTATAAGGATCAGGAAAATTGTTATACTGTTCAAGAGAATTCTTATAATGATCACGAGCATTGTTATAAGAACTGTTTATTTGTATCATTTATTTCTTACTTTCGTCCTATTTCGTTTCATTGTATTTTCCTACGTTAGACCAGCTACCAACTCTCAAAGTGACGGCTTGTCTCTCTCTCTTACCCCTCACACATTTTCTATCTTACTACCCCCTTTTTCTCATTCTCTCCACTTTTTCACTTATTTCTCTCCTCCTTTTGTTTTCTACTTCTTCCTCCTCATACCCCTGTGCTTTTGTTTCTTTTTCTTCCTTCTCTCATGGCTTACGACCATATGATGTTGAAACACTGTTAGTCTTACTATCACCGAAGTTAACCAACGTCGGTTCTAGTCAGTACTTAGATTGGTAACCGCTTCGGAATACCAGGTGCTGCAAGCTCCCATGTACGGGTGGTGTAATGCATAACGGCTCGGAATTGTTAATCGGCGTGCCGAGTTCCAATTCCAGTTGGGTTTGTTATATTCACTTACACGCAAATACCTTTGAGAAAGGCATGTTTTGACCTCTTTCCCATCGGCTAGGATCAGTAAATTTGTGTCATAATCGTTATTATGGTTAATAATTCTTATAGTCTAAAATATTTTCTGGTTTCAAAATGATCTGCAAAAGGTTGATAAGTCGTAAAAAACAAATCAAATCAGTCAATCAATCCTTCTCTAGTTACGTCTCTATCTCACCCATTCTCTTTCGTTTTCATTTCACTTTATATATCTCTTTTGGTGTTTCGTTTTAGCAATTCTCTCCCTTTTTTTTCTTTTTTTTACTCTCTCTCTCTCTCTCTCTCTCTCTCTCTCTCTCTCTCTTCTTTTGCTCATTCTCTTCCCTCTGCTTCTTCTCTTTTATTCTCTACTTTTTTTCGTGTTGTTTTTCACTTTCTCCCTCTTTCTCTTTCTCTCTCTCGCTATCGCCCTCTCTTTCTTTCACTCCCTTCTTTCAGTGTTATCCTTACTTTCTTTATTTTTATTCCCTCTTTCTTTCCTACACTTACTCTTTCCCACCCTCTCTCTATAACCTTCTACTGCCCGCTTTCTAACAAATTTTTTCTACATCCGTTCTTCGAATTTTCTTTCAAAACGTCCCCCCCTTTTTTTCGTATGTCTACTGCGACTATTTTGTTTCTTTATTCACTTTCTGGTTCTATTTTCTATTTTTTTTCCTTTTTTTTATTTCTCATTTTCTCGTTCTTTTTTTTTCCTTTGCCCTTTCTTCCCCTCGTCTTCTTCTTCTACGTGTTTTTCTTTCTCTTTGGCTAACGTCTCTACGTCTATCCTTTTTCCAATCAATCAATTGCGTTCCAATAATCAACGCTATTTTCCCACAGACTTTACAACTTCCTGATGCTGTTTATCGATTCTGGTAAGTCGCCACACTTCCGGTCTGATAAGATTCCTTTGTGTTTCTGATTTCCTATCAAAGAGTTCCTATATGACCAAAAAAACAAAAAAAAAACAAACAAAAAAGAAAAAAAATTACAAGTTAACAATGCAAAGGTCAAAGAGTCTGGAATAATATCATATGATAGTGGTTATAACGAGTTGTTTGGAATTCACATTCTTTAATTCTGTTATTATGTATATAATTAATTTTGAATAGAATTAAAAAAATATCTGTCTAAATTCCTGAGATGAGGTATTATATACACTATCTAAATTATTCGGACTTGGAGAGGGGAATTAACAGGAGATAACTGACATCCATCAGACATGGCACGTGGAACTAGAACAGTCTACCCCAGCGAGCGAAATAAAGGCTTCAGTTCGACATTCCAACCACCTGAAGAAGGCTGGAGTCTACATCAACCGAAGCGTTGGGATAAATATGGCAACAAAGATGAGGACAAAAGCCCGAATATTGTAAACAGTGTAGAATTAAAAACATATAGTCACCTACCGTAGAGCAGCCAATAACACGACAATCTAAGCGGCTGTGTAGCGATACACTTTTTTATGATTTCTTATGTTCTTATCTATGTGCCGTGTACCTTCAGGACGTTGGGGATCATGGCTCTCCACAATTTCCGGTCCTTTGTAACTCTAAGTAAATTTTTGTCTTTTTGTTATTTTTCCTAAACCCTGTTCTGCCGTCTATTTACTGAAGCTCTCTAGGTGGGTTACACGCTGTTTTCCTTTGCCCTTGCTTTCAATCAGTCCGAATGCTTCTTTAGAAAATTTATATATAGGCCACTGAGGAACTAAGTTAAGTGTAAAAAGTAGAAGACCGCCCATTCACTATCCTTTAAACCAAGGGTTAATAGGGTTAATACTATTTAGCATTTTCCGTTCCGGACGTTGACGATCAAGGCTCTCCGCATTTTCCTGTACTTTGTAGCTCTTAATACATTTTTTATTTATATGCCATAGAAAAATTTAACTGTCTCTTTTTGTATGTCAAGTATAAGTGTCCCTTCTGATTCCATTTCTCTAAAACTTCATCGTTGCTCACATGTTCAGTCTATGGTATTCTTAGAATTCTCCAGTAGAGCCAAATTTCTGTTGCTTCAAGTTTCTTCTTTTTCTTAGACTAGATTTTCCAGTATTCACTGCCATACCTTTACAAAAATATGCTAACATAGAGAACGCACTCGAGAAGTTTAGGAATTTTTTTCAAGAGAGACTTTGATTTATTTCAAAACAATACATGTGCCTAATTTCCTTCGAAGATTATTTTATTATATAAAAAGTTACTTAATTTTTAAATATCAGTTTTTTTGTTGTTTTCCTCGACTTCGAAGTTTCTTGAATTATGAATTTAACGTTCTTTTACACGCGCATGTGCAGGAATTTTTGCTTTTCTTTACGTCTTCATTTTTTCGGCTCTAGATTTTTCTTCAAGTCGTAATTTTTTATTCTTCGAAATTAAATTTTTCTTCGAATCCACTGTAGACTTATAATTCTGTTGCTTCAAGTCTCTTCATCTTATATGAGATTGTCCAGTAATCACTACCCTACCTTTACAAAAATTTGCTAAGATAGAAAATGCACCCTGGAAGTTTTGAGAATTATTCAGCAGACTTTGATTTATTTCCAAACTATACAAATCCCTAATCTCCTTCGGAGTAAAAAAAAAAAACTTCGAACTTCAGCGCTCTTGTTGTAGTGATACAGTCATTTCTTGAAAGCCTCACCATAGTCCTTCAAAGGAAAGATGTCTAGGGTCCTAGTCACAGCCAATTCCACTTCCGCCACCTCCTCAAAACGTTCATCCATAAGAAGTTTTGTTCATTCAATAGGTTCTTTGATAAATTTCTATGTTAATCTTTGTGAAAACGCACCAGAAATACGTAGTATAAACTATGGAATATAAAAATATGGTGTGACGGACGCAGATAGCCCAAACACGCATACACGCATATATTAAGGTTAATCTCCGCCTGACAACAGAAGAGGTCACGTGGAAGTCTTGAGACATTTTGGGAAAGCAAGTCAAGAGGTTGACTGATCCAATTACCCGTAGCAACAGATGTCTAGACAGAATCTAGAGAAGGGACTGATGTAAGCTGGAATTCGCGCCAAAACGCAGGACACGTGAGAGTTAGAAAATTACTTGGGAGTCAGTTGCTGTCTTGTCTTTGAAGGAGCAAGACTCGAAATCGAAGCGCTGATAACTTATGAACGGAAAGATGAGACTCATTTGATAATGATGGAACTTGTCCGATTCATCCCAGGCAACTCCGGACGAGAAATATAAGAACATGTATTTCTGTTCGATCACCCCAAATTGAAGACGATAACCTGCGTTATTTATCACAGAAGACGCAAAGGAATTTGTACGCTGAGAATACAAACTGTGTTTGAAGAAAAGAGAAAACCAGAGAGGAAGAAAGTATATATCTATGTTACAAGCTGAATTGTGTAAAGAAAGAAAGAAGAAAAACAGAGAGAGGAAGAAAGTGTATATCCCTGTTGCAGTTGAATCGTGTTTGAAACTGAACTGTATACAGAAGAAGAAAAGAAAAAAGAAAACCAGAGAGAGGAAGAAAGTGTATGTCTCTGTTACAGCCGGACAGTGTGTGAAATCGTATTTGTGTCAAGAAGAAAAAAAGGGAAAGAAAAGAGGAAACATGAAAGAGAAAAGAAAGGACAATGATAAAAAAAGAGAACTGAATATAAAGATAAGTAATCATATATTTTGGACCCGTGTTAGAAAGATACACATGCATCCATAAATATTATGTTCTTATAAACACCTTTCCACATGTCAAAATAATAATATGTAACTCCTATCCCATCTCTTTTGGTTATGTGTTGATTTCTGCATTCGTAGTTATTCATACTTATATTTTTTTATCCGTTCGGGTTCAGTCGAATCCATTTGGAGTTAGGCGAATTTTGATATCCCAACATAAGTCTTGAGATCTGGTCGTCGGATGTTTTACTCATGCTTATATTTTCTTTTATTTTAATATTTTGTATATCTGTACATATTAAAGTTCTTATGTGAAAATTCACTACGCCTTATCGTTCATCCTTGAATTGTGGATCAGTATTCGTGTTGAAACCGAAGCGAACCTGGGAAAAGATTACTGTTCGATTATCCTAATCGTACAGGGTTCTTTAAAATATTTTTTTGTTTACTAATTGTCCATTGTCATGATCTGAGAGAGATAGCCTGTATCTCTCCACAGGTGTGATAATGTATATATCTTCTGGTCGGCGTATGATCGCCTTATAAACCCATTCGTCGACTAGGGCATATGACAATGGTTAGGAAGAATAAGCTGAAATCAAAGACATACTATATATATATATATATATATATATATATATATATATATATTATGCAGTGTTACATTAGAACATGCATATACCCACTACAAAACTGTAGATCTTGTTTCAACGTTAAAAATTTCTTTTAACGTTTCATCAGGTGGAAGATCACGATGCTAACCTGATGAACCCTTAAAAGAAATTTTTTAACGTTGAAACAAGATGTACAGTTTTGTAGTGGGTATATGCATGTTCTAATGTAATACTGCATAATAAATTAATAAATAATAATAAATATTTATTGCTCTAGATTTGTACTGAACTCTGTTTTAAATTAATGCTTTGAACGCTGAAATCTTACTCTTCGTTCTTTTACATATATATATATATATATATATATATATAGCATCCATGATCTCGAGAGATCATAGATCTGTGCAGAAACAGTTATGTCTCGGCTGGTGATTGCGGCTCAACATCTGTTATGGTTGTACAGGCCCACACAGTAGTCTCGGTTGCAACGGATGTGTGTAAAGATGCTCTCCCCGATGTTGCCTTGTTTTCTTTTGTTCGAACACGTTTCTCTCCGCAGGCAAGCATCCATTTCTTCTCTCCTTGCTCCAGCCATAGGTTTAAATCGCGTGAGCAATCGTTGATGACGTCGTCCCACCTTTCGATGTCCATGTACATCGCCCTCATGACACGTTTTCAGATGTTCTTGAAGCGAAGATGAGGTCACTCTGGTTCCCCGTACAGAGGGGCCTCGAACTGCTCGGAGGACAGTTGCTTCCCGTGTTTTTGCACTGAGACGAAGTTGGAGTGTCCTCTCCAGGATTCAGACCTGGTCAGGATTTTATGAGAGATCGGCGGTTGCCCCTGCAGCATGCCTCGGCTATCCTCGCTACCGATGTTATCCAAGAGTCCAATACAATTTCGCACCGACGTACTCGCAGGAGTTACCAGAACGAAAATGAATATAACATCGGACTGTCTTAGAGACTGCGGCTCCGGATTTGTCATCAGGGTTTACTCCCAAAACATTTCCCATGATTGTGTATAGCAGTGAATGTTTAACATCAGAGTATCCCTTCTTTTAGATGGACTACTCTTCCGG
Source organism: Acanthosepion pharaonis (assembly GCA_903632075.3). Classification (NCBI taxonomy): domain Eukaryota; kingdom Metazoa; phylum Mollusca; class Cephalopoda; order Sepiida; family Sepiidae; genus Acanthosepion; species Acanthosepion pharaonis. Next base: position 1,937,175 of record CAHIKZ030001101.1, on the reverse strand, counting down.
GCTAAAGAGTTACATCTACTTGAATTGAATGCATATATACATCCATATATATATATATATATATATATATATATATATATATTTTTATAAAAAAATTATAACATAAGTATGTTATAAAATCACTACAACATCATCACTTGATAAGACACCGAGGGTGTTGAAACAAAATGGCTATTTTTGTAGTGATTTTATAACATACTTATGTTATAATTTTTTTTTTTATAATTAATAATTATATCTGCTCTACTTTGTATTGAGCACTCTTTTAAGAATAGTAATTTTTGGTTATTGAATTCATTCCGTATATACCAATTATATACTTATATATATATATATATATATATATATGAAGAAATATAGTTTTAAGGTGTGCTATATTTATGGGATAAAGTGCTCAATATCTGACATAGAGCTTATTTAAATATAAAAGTGAACATTGAAGTCAACACTAAGAGGCGACAGGCTGTTTATGCCAGACGCATGACGGCTTGACGATTGCGTCTAGCATGAAACAGCCTGTCGCCTCTGAGTCTTGGCTTCAATGTTCACTTTTACACACACATATATATATGTGTGCGTGTGTGTGTGTTTATAAAATCTTGTTTTCACAATTCGTCAGGCACATATTGCGATTGAACGACTTATTACAGTTGTTTTTAAAAAAATACTGGGTCCTATGTGAGGAACACTAAATATACTCAGATTCAAAGCTGAAAGTTAATATAAATCCAATATATTTGGGAAAAATAAAGCCCCCAAAAAAAAGAATGATGTAAGCTTAAAGCTTATATGGTACATGTTCTTCTGTTGAGGAAAAACGCCATATTTAAATAATAAAAATTATAAAGCGTAAGAAGCAAGCAATATGAATAATATGGAGTGGGTAGGTGCAGTGGATTGCATATTGTTTATAAATAATGTCTATGTTTCCAGGGTGTAACGCTGCTCAGTATATAAATCTAATGTTTAATAATATTAGGATAGAAATTTAAGAAATAAAAAGTGTAGATAGAGAAGATAAAAGGTGAGAAAAAAAAGTATATTTAAAGAAAAGGGAACCCCGTATAACCCGCTACATATTAATAGACGCTTAAATGTTTAAAGGGGTGTAATAAGTATTTAACCTAATGTCATGGGTCCTTACCTATAACTACAGAATGAACTCGTCCTAACACTATGTATACTACGCCTCTCCAGAGAGACGGACGAATCGAGTCGAGCCGATAGTAGTTCACTCCAAACCAGACTGGCAGTCATGCTAACACCTTCCACATCTTGTATTATTATTTCGTGTAATATACCTTCGTTATTTCTACTCTTGAGTTCGTGTTGTTCTTCCTTGGTCCTAACCTGGGCCATAACACCTAAAATATTTAATCGGCAGTTGAAGTTGTATAAAAAGATTTATGCAGAATCAAAATACTTTAGGAGAGTGATCTTTTATAGGTTTAAGCTACTATGAGTTCACGGTGTTTGTTCAGCAGGTTGAGTCGTTAATATTTTTGAGAATGCATCTTTTACCAGCAATCACAGGTTACATCGGTCGCCGTAGTCGGAAAAGGTTGTAGTTTTGGCGACAAAATTCCAATTTACCACACACACACATACACACACACATACACACACACACACACACACACATATATATATATATATATATATATATATATATATATATATATATATAGCTCCTAGCGGCTCCTACTGATATCAACCATTACTCTTCAAGTATGAATTTAGTTCTCCAAGTATTCCCTTCTGCCGTGCGACGATGGTCTATAGGTAAGATAAGTGATTGATGTCAAATCAGTTTGGTTTCGGAGTTCACAATAGACGACTATGGGCTTCGTATTTGGGGGCTGTTAATGCCAGAGCAAATGCCTCCAAATACGAAGCCCATAGTGTGGGACAATAGTCGGCTATTGTCCCCACACCACTCCTTTTATCAACTATTGTGGCATGCACATAACGAGACATTTGTCAAGATATCTTGCAATTTAAAAGAGCGCAGAGAAAAGCAAAATAATTGGTTATCTGACATGAAGCATATACACATATCAGCAAACGACTGAAACATAGATAAGAGAGTTTGTTGACATAGATTTAGAATAGAGCATTTTATTAGTTTGGTTTGGTTTGTTTTGTTTTACGTCATATCAACCTCAATGATTCATTTAATGCCGACAAATTGTTTTCCTCGTAATATTTTTGTTTTGTCAAAAATTTATTTCTGGTAATATTTTTTTCCTCAAAATTGTATAGCTGGTAATATTATTTTCAAAAGTGTATTGCTGGTAATATTTTTTTTTCAATAACGTATTGCTGGTAAAGGTTTGTTTTTTGTTTTTTTTGTTTTGTTTTTTTTCAAAAAGGCATTGCTGGTAATAGTTTTTTTTCTTCATAAATTAATTTCTGGTAATAATTTTTTTACAAAGTATTTCTGGTATCAAAACCTATTTTTACCCTTTCAAAATGCTTTTTTACCTCAGTTTCGGGGTTAACTATTTGCCTGTAGCTGGGACCCTTACAGGTGCTACCACCTCGGGTCAGGGTGGACCTGGGAAACATCAACAATTAAGAGGTGGTTCAACGTTCCTCAAAGCTTCCTGATCAGAGGCCTTGCTGTTGGACGTAGTTTAACGTCTTACCCTGGACGCGGATGTAGTTTAATGTTCTACCCTGGACGGAGCATTTTATTACATGGTATCCGCATGAACGCAAGATTGCATGGTGGGCTATCAAAAATCCTCTGTTTCCAAGGTGAAATAACGCAAACATTGAGATGTGCACTTAATTTTTTTTCTTTTAGGTTTTTACATGTCTCGATAGTAAGCCTGATCAATTCGACAAGGTCAAAATGGCAGCCGACGTCGAAAACGATCTCCAACCTGTCGTTAACTGGGACAAAAGATAGCTTGTTCATTTTAACGCCTCCAAAACTAAAGACATCTCCATTAATCATCAGAGAGACCCTTCACATATTTCCACCAGCTTGGCTAATGCTAAACTCCAGGAAAGTAACTTGTGCCTTCTTAAGCTAACGTTCACAGCCGACATGAAATAGAAAGACTATATTAAATCCATTGTTAGCTCACTATGTCTTTTTTCTTTCTGTGACAATTTTTCTCTCTAGAATCTATCTGACAGATCTCTAAGTCTACCATTCGTCCATGCTTAGAATATTACTGTCCCTGCTATTCACCTTGATGAGATTAGAAGAAGAATCAGCAATATTATTGGTCCTGATCTGACAGCTCGGCTTTAGTCACGTTCCCAAGTGTGGCCGCCCTGTGACTTTCTATAAATACTTTCATGATAATTGTTCGGGTGAGCTCTTCCCCCTCCCTCGTTAGATGGTCAGTGATGTTCTCTGGGGTATGCGGGGTGTCTTTCGTTTCGGGTGTGTTTTTCGTGTTTGAAATAAGTGGATGTTTGAGTGAATGCATAGGATGAATGAATGTTTTATATTATTATAGTCCCGCATTGATTTTGTCCAGTTAACTGATGTTTCTGCCACATTTAAGGATTGTTGGAGAGGGGGGATATTACAAACATTATTTTATTTGGTTTCTTTTAAATAGTTTTGTTTTTCACATTGTAAATAATCATCGGGGCTAGTTTTTAAACTGTTGTTTTATTCCCCTCCCCCACAGACAATGAATTGTACATATGGGAAATAGTTAGGATTTTTATAGAGACAATGAATTATTATGGGGATCTAGTAAGAAAGATAAGTACGAATACATTATTTTGTTAGGAATATTGTTGTATGATTGGGTCAGTGTTGGTAGCTAGCTAAGTTTAAAAGTTAAGACAGATGAAGACCGTCCTTTTCTCTTTTACCCATTTGGCCTTGTGCCAGATTTTGTAATTATTTAAAAATAAATATCGTTCTTCGCTATAGTACCTAGACATTTTTTTTAATTTACGCGCAGTACTAGATTGGCGTTGAGGTCTCATCCATTTACATCTGAGCTAGCTAGGTGTAGCCGTAAGTTTTATGCTAACACTTTCTTTACTCGCACTACTCGCTTTGGGAACTCCCTTCCAGATCCATGCTTTCCAGCTAACTGTAATCTGAAAAAAAATGCAATGTCAATCGCTATCTCCTGTCCTCCGCAATTTACTATTTCCGCTCATTATTAATGCCCGTTCTTAATTCTTCCACACTCTGTAACCCTTTGAGTTTTAGTGGCTTTATTGCCTTGCATGAAGTGATGCCGATTAAAAAAAAAAAAGATTATCAGGATGCATTTTTAACTATATTTTCTATTTATCAAGATATTTGTGCCGACCAACAAGTAGAATTAAAGCCAGCCTTATGTTTCCGCTATGACTGACTCTAGAGCTGTTTGTCGCAAACCAGATCAGCCAAGAAGCAAGAAAACATTCTAGTTACGTGCTACTATTACAAATCACTTGTGCTTATCAGACTTCATATTTGTGTGTCGACCAAACATTTAATGACACCAAAAAGCAGAAAAGCAATAAACATATATGTGAGAGAATAGTACCTTAGAATCTCTGAATATAAGTATTGACCATAAATCAAATTAAAGTAAATAACTCCAATGTCCAGACTCTAGAGAGCATTTGTTTGATTATTTTATCTATATCAGTGGCGATTGGTGTTGTTATATATATATATATATATATATATATATATATATATATATATATATATATATATACACGTTTCATTAAATAATATAGACAAGTGTTGTCTATTTATTTTATGTAAATTTTTTTCATAACATCTGATAAGTTTAATGACATTATCGTTGAACGAAGAAAGAAATTCACAATATTGATCCATATTTTTTTAATATAATCTAAACTTTCGGCTTACTTAAGCCATTATCAAAGATGTCAATTACAACATATTAAACAATATACGGACAAGACAGTGTCTGTCAATGTTTACATAGATGATTTCTAAGCAACGATAAACACGCGTATATAAGACGCTAGAAGCGAAAATCGCACTGCATCTCATTACGTCACACATGATCACACGAGAGTGAATTGGAGAATGAAGTATGGAAAGCCGTTGGTATAAACCAATGGCTTCTGTTACCAATTATAGACATTTAAGAATATTTGTAGAGATGCCATAATTGATTTATATAATAAATTGATCTTATAAATCCAGAACAAATAATTTAAATAAAAACAGACCACTTTAAGGTTCGTTCCATGTAATATTCCGTATACAACCCTATATATATATATATATATATATATATATATATATATATATATATATATAAAATAAAAAAAACAGACCACTTTAATGTTCCATGTAATAAATTATTTCACCACAGCCCTTTTAAAGGATTGCGGATCATCAGACACAGGTTGAAACAATTTTTTTTTGTTTCAACCTTTGGAAGTTAAGTCTGATGATCCGCAATCCTTTAAAAGGGCTGTGGTGAAAATAATTTATTACATAGAACATTAAAGTAGTCTGCTTTATTTAATATATATATATATATATATATATATATATATATATATATATATATATATATATATATATAGGGTTGGTGTAATAAATACCAATAACCAAAAAAATTTAACATTCTTTCTACTTTACATAAATGAGGTACCTTATGTGTATACTGTGATTATTTGTGAATATATATGCTTTTGATACAATGGTATATGGGTACACGTCCAAAATACTACATAACCAGAGTTTGGCAGCTGATCAATCTTCTGGCCTACCTGTGTGAACTAAGTGTAGGAAAAACTGACTCGTCACATTCAATCCCTCGAAAAACAAACTAGTGACATTCCATCATGACCGGTCGTACCAAGACCTGTCACCAGTCACAATAAACGGATATTCCCTCAAGGAGACCCCGTACCTTGAGAGCTTATTTGGACTTAGACCTAGACCTCAAGTGGAACCGGTGCATACGACCCATAGCTAAAGTGTCTGGGTAAATGGTTGATTCTCTGTATCACTCCAGTAAGTACCTTCCTGCTGACCTCTAGCGGATCAGGCCTAAAATGGAGTACTGCTGCCATGCATGGGCAGGAACTATCAGTCTTCACTTTCTTGTCCCGATAGAGTCCAAAAGCGTCTCCGCGTCATTGTGGGTGAAAAATTATTATTATTTTTCACTTTAAAATTTCTTTCAATATATCGCTATTTCCATGGAAAGTACTCAGACGAAGTAGATTCCTTAATTCCGCCTGTTCTTATCTTCACGACTAAGACACGCCATACCAAGCACATTGCAGCAAACCCACTTCATTCTCTTCACATTATTTTAATAAAATGTAGATTCCACTTGAGCGCTGCTTTGTGGAACCAACTCCGTGATCACAACAGACTTAACCTTTTCAAGTCTAGGGTTAACCGTTACTTTTCCTACATATCCTCATAATCTATGCCGCTTACTCTGTATGCCTCTAGCTTGAGAGGCTCCAGGGCCATAGAAATAGCGAATGCGTAGCAATAAACTTGCAACGTTGGGTCTGTTGAAAAGAGGCAGCAGAGTGAAAAATAATGAATTCCCTACAAAACCTTGCAAAGGATTTTTAAAACTATCAAGCCTCATAAACAAGGTTTGAGCAGCTCCAGGCCAGCCATTACGGCGATACTCCACAACTTTGACATAAAAAATGCTACGGTGATCAAAGGATAAAATAATTCACTACGACATAAATGTCTAGAGAGTGCCTTATTCGCAAGGTCATCTACAGAAAATTTCTTACAACATTTCCCCATTGCTGGCAGATCTTCTAAGTGTGGAATACCTACTTACAAATGTGAAGAAAAGGAAAAAGAAAAGACGCTAAATAAATCCTAAAATTCCCAGCACCCTCTGTCGTGCGCGTGTGCAGTACTACCAACATGAGAAAATTTAGTCCAATGAAATAATGAAGGACGAACACGAAGAGGTAGCTATGAAGAGATCAGAGTATCGTTCCAGCTGCCATTCAGGAATAATGCACCATCAAGAAGTAAGCATCAATCAACTTCGAGCAACACAAAAGCAAAATAAGACAGTTAACTGTGTTCCAGCTGAACTTGGATACAATATATTCTCCTGTATTGCTTGTGTTCTTTTGTGAAATTATCGAGACGGTCTCAAAAGTCATGCCCGTCATAGGCATGCAGATAATTTGTTCGCGGTCGTCGGAACCCCATACGTCGAACTCGACGGGCGAAACCATCATATATACATATATATATATATATATATATATGCATGAAGAAATATAGTTTTACGGCGTGCTATATTTATGGGATAAAGTGCTCAATATCAGAGAGAGAGAGAGCGTATGTAAATATAAAAGTGGACGTTGAAGTTAACACATAGAAAACCACAGGCTAGACGCAATCGTAAGGCCACGTGTGTTGGTTTCAAAAACTGAAAAGAATAAATAAATATATAAAATAAAAAAATAAATAAAAAACAAGTAAAATAAATTAACCAAAATAAATAAACAAAACACTCCCGCCAAAATAACCACCAGAATTGACTACCCACAATTCCCTGCTAGACCTGTATAGTCGAGAAAAATCCAAAAACACGTGGCCTGACGATTACGTCTAGCATGAAACAGCCAGTCGCCTCTGAGTGTTGACTTCAATGTTCACTTATATATATATATATATATATATATATATATATATATATATATACATACGTTGTTCTGGTTTTAGTGAGAAAAAGAAAGTATATGTAATAACAACAAACAAACAAAGAAAAAAGTGAGAAAAGGCGATTTCGTTTTCATGCGTTAATCTCTTCTTCAGTGAAATTGAAAATCTTATCAGTTTTTAATATTTACCCTCTCTTACATTGTAAATGTAATATTTTGTTAAAGTTGTTAAGCGCATGTTTCAACGGGAATTTTAATTTTTACAGCGTCTATTCAGTAATTAATTAAGAATTACAGTTCTTCACAAAATTCAAATAGGAAATCCATGAAATTTCCACAGTTGCTGCTAGGAGACATATAAATACGATTAAAATTTTTACACACAAACACATAGAAAGAAAGAAAGAAAGAAAGAAAGAAACAAACAAACAAACAAACAAACGATGCGGACACAGAAATCAACAGTGAAAGGTGATCGGACTTAAGTGCTTATCAGACCCCTGGTTTTTGTATTAGTTGTATCAGTAAGATGGTCATACGTATTAAAGAAAAGTTTCATGTTCATAGATATAAATATAATTCGAATTACAACACACATTGATAGATAGGTATATAGACGGATAATGAACATAGATAGATATATAGATATATAGATAAATCACTTAAGGTATGAGAATTATGTAGTGTTGGTTCTCCACGCTATTTCTAGCTATAAATGCTCTATACCTGATACTGAGTCATCTTTCCTCATAAATTTAACAAATTTTAAAACAATATACAAAGTCCGACAATTTATTTATTAAAGACATTTTTATGTTTAACGTTCTTTTTTTTTTTATAGATACAAGTATTTAGTTAAATGCTCTGTTTATAATAAACAGTATTAAATAACATTTACCGGCCTGAAAATTTCTCGGATATTCAGGCCGGTAAATGTTATTTAATACTGTTTATTATAAACAGAGCATTTACTTAAATACTTGTATCTATAAAAAAAAAAAAAGAACATTAAACATAAAAATGTCTTTAATAATATATATATATATATATATATATATATATATATATATATATATATGAAGAAAAATATACAGAAAAATAAACAAACATCTTAATATGCAATTATGCTGTATTAATCTTAATATAAAGTCAACATTAATACAGCATAAATGCATATTAAGATTTTTGTTTGTTTTTTCTGTATATTTTTCTTCATACTGTCGGATCTATATCCATATATTTGCTTATATATATATATATATATATATATATATATATATATGTCTGTGTGTGCGTCTGTGTTCGTGCATGTATATGTGTGCGTGAGCACACGTGTGCGTGTGTGCATGCGTCCTTGCCTGTGTATGTATGTACATAAAAAACCACAGATACACATATTAAAACAAACTTTCAAATATACGCACACAAACACGCGCACGAGCATATATATGTGTGCGTTTGTATAAATGTATATTTGTGTGTATGTATCAGTAAAGCATGCATTTATATAGATATTTATATAAACGAGTATGTCTTCAGTATCTGAAACCTTTCTCAACAAAATAATATTATGATTTAATTTGGTTAAAAGCCATTTTTTCATGGTGCCTGTATGTAAGATAAACAAACTGACCAAGGATCCCAAAAAATCGCTCCACTGATCATGTTTTGAGAAAAAAATATAGGAAAATCCATGTTCTTCTTTTTCATGTAGGGCAAAACTCTTGCAAAAGCGAAGATTATTGATTAAGCCTAGAGAATTAGTTTCGGTCCGTAGCATTTTCTGTCGTGAATGGTTTCCGAAGTTCAAGGAAGGTGCATTTATCTTGTTGGACAAGCCAAACGGCTACAGACTGCACGATTTTTTTAAAACGATTACTTTCAAAATCTTTTTTCAATGATGACCCCATTCGATTTGCATTTGTCTGGAAAACTTTGTGTTGATTACTAAGCACAGTTTTAAGACGTTTACAAAGAATAAGTTTTGGGGTTTTTTTAAAAATCGGTTGTACCTAAATTCTTTTGAGAAAAAAAACGAGACGGCATCTCACTACGAGAAATTTCAGACATGACTTTCAACATGTAAGAAAAGATGAAAAAATGATTTCGTTACGATTATCCGTAGTGTCAGAAATTATATTTGTCCTCCTTTTCCACTGTTACTCTCTACATTGTTTGGAACATACATTCATTTCTAAATAAAGACATCTGGCCAAATGGTTTACTAGCTAAACATGTCAGACTGAAGTTGTTCAAACTGTCTTAAGCATTTTCCTATAAATATATACGGTATAACTAATCCGCAGTGTCGCTAATATAGTCATGTATATACACGTGGATGAAGTCATTTTCTCCAACCTACAACAGCTTTGCCACAAACCCAACATTGCAAGGCTGTCGCTACTTCCATGGCAAATGTTCAAAGGAAGTGAATTATTATTTCCAGAGAAGCAGTCTCAAATAATTCCATTAACCATATTCTCGATAAATAAATTAAACTATATTTTCAAAGGAATTTTTAAAAGCAATAATACAAATAAAAAATAACGTTAAAATACTATTAAATATTAAAAATACTATTAAACTGTACCAGCGGAACCAACTCAGTAACCAGAAATTACGTGAAACAATTATGAGACGCCTAATACATAGATACATTTTTCCTGAACAAATAAACAAATTAAACTCATCACCGAATTTAAAATGCTAAAAGCCTCCATGATCATCACCAACAACACAGCAAAAATAAATAAAAATTCAACAAACCAATTTTGTCTGAAATTTGCTCGTAAAAATAATAATTCATAGATATTGGTTTCACAACAACCGCATTATCGCGTCGTTGAGGTGCCATTTATCTGGTTATCGTTCAATCAAATCCCATATCTCCAACCAACACAAACGATAAACCCAGACAATGTTTAACGTTTAATACTGACATGAAGTGGAACGATTATGTCGAATCAATTACTAAGTCTGCTATTAGTAAAGTTCGTTCCCTATGTGATTCTGGATAATTTTTCTTTGTCAAAATTTATTTTACATCTATATAAGTCTGTCTGACATTCATCAGCGCATTGAATACTGTTGTTTGCATATGTTCTTGGGCTTCTGGTATATATCTATAGATTCGTCACATAATCCAGATAAAAATCGGCAATATTATTGGTCTTTACCTGTCATCTCGCCGTTATGTAGCTTCCATGGATAATTTTTTTTATAAATATTTTCCTTGTAATTGTTCTATTGAGCTTCCCTTTTTTTTGGTAATTCATGAATTTAAGCGCAGTACTATACTGGCAGTTAAGTCTCATTATTTTTACTTTGAAATTGCTAAATGCAACCATAAGATTGTTATGGTCCGGTTCCTTGTACCACGGTGATAGACCAAGGTAGAACGAATAAAGAAGAACTCGAACACAGATGTGGAATAACACAGATATATTACAAACAGGAATATATACAGAGAAATAGAAAAGTGTTAGTACGAACAATCAGGTTTAGTAGGGAGAACAATGTAGTCTCGACCAGTATTACTATTCCAATGTCTTGTAGTAATTGTCTGAACGCGACTCTGTTTCGGACTGGCTCTGACTCGACTGACTACTGACGGACTTCACTCCAGACTTCAGACTGAACTCCAGACTTCAGACGGAACAGTATTTAGTCAACCCCACGAGGACATCATGTGGCACAAGGCCAGTTTAACGTGGGATCTCCGAGCTCGTGGGATCTCCGAGCCCGTGGGCTCGGCCAAAAATATGCCCTTTGAACCCGTATAAAGGGGTTCACGGTCCGTTTACCTCCCCGACAGAGACTCCGCCCTTCGGCGTAGCGTTCGGGTTTCTCCCCGCCCGAAGGCAGAGAGTTCAGCCGGTCAGCCGGTCGCACGACTTCGAACTGAACTCTCTGCTTCATCTTGAGACGCAGTATTTATTACGTATGGAATAGTCCATTATGTTATTATGGGTAAGGTCCCATAACAAAGACCTATGCTAATAGTTTCTTCATTCGCACCCATCGATTATGCAAATTTCTCCCCCTTCGTGATTTCTTGTTAACTATGATCTTCGAAAATTCTATCATCTGTTCTTTTAGTGCCTTTTATCCCCATTTTTTCTTTCACATTCGGTAGTCCCTTTAGGTCTTAGTAGCTTTATCGCCTTGCATTGGGGCGAAATGATAAAAAAAAATTAAAATTCTGTATAAATTCCTAATTATCTATTAATGACTTCAGCCGGGATTTAAATTGCAATAATGACCAAGATTTTTAATAATTTCCATCAATCTATTTAAGCAAGATACCGAGAAACGGGAAACTTCATTAGAAAAGGAGAAAAGAATGATAGATTACTATGTGATATCTATCATCATACGTGGGTGTGAATGCTGGAAAATCTCCCCAAGAAAGAAAATTACAAAACTAGAGGCAGCAGAAACCTAGTTCTACAAAAGAATACTGACAATTCCATGGACGGAGCGAATAAGAAACAAGGAAGTCTTAACAGAAAGAAAACTCAAAAATCACGAAAAAACAGCTGCATTTCCTTGGACGCATAATAAGGAAGAAAGGCTTGAAAAACTCAACACTCATGTGGCATGTTGGAGGCAAGGATAAGACAGCGAGTCAATTGCCTGACAAGCTTGTGTTATTGGAACAAGGTGCGGGATATTTCGCAAAGGGAACCGCATACGACAGAAGGTTGTGGAGGGTCATGATCGCGCACATCCTGAAAGGACTCTACACAGAAGATCGATCTATCTATCTATCTATTTTCTAAGGATGATCTATCAATCTAAGTATGATCTATCTATCTATTTTCTAACTATGATCTATCTATCTATTTTCTAACTATGATCTATCTATCTCTATATCTATCTATTTTCTAAATATGATCTATCTATCTATCTATCTATCTATCTATCTATCTCAGTCTGTTCACTTTCTGTGTTTCTATTTATCTCAGTCTGTTCAATATGTATCTATCTATCTATCTATCTATCTATCTATCTATCTATCTATCTCCATTCATTCTTTCATATCTATCTATCTATCTATCTATCTATCTATCTATCTCAATCAGTTCATTATCTATCTATCCATTTCTCTATCTATCTATCTATCTTTTCTAAGGATGATCTATCAATCTAAGATCTATCTATCTATTTTCTAGGTATGATCTATCTATCTGTATATCTATCTCAGTCTGTTCAATATCTATCTATCTATCTATCTATCTACCTCAATCAGTTCATTATCTATCTATCTATCTATCTATCTATCTATCTATCTATCTCCATTCATTCTTTCATATCTATCTATCTATCTATCTATCTATCTCAATCAGTTCATTATCTATCTATCTATCTATCTATCTATCTATCTAAATTTCTTCCTATCTATCTACCTATTAGAATATCAGGATTGACTACATATACATTCGTGTTCTCGTACCTTCTGGCTCATATAACAATATTTTAAGTGGTAGATATAAATAAAAGAAAACTATCCTGCAAAGAAATAATATCATACTTTTACGGCTTTGATATATTTCACAGAGAGCGAATATTATATCCTTTGTCACAATTAAGGTTTTTATTGCCATTGAACGAATCCTGATGCAATGTTTCCAGCGCCCTCTACTGGTCACTAATAGTACATCAGTGACAAGAATATTGAATTTTCCATCTTTATACGCATTGTTTTATTATTCGGGACTGGAATTATGTGGCTGGTTTTCGTTTTAACACTTCATCTTGCTATGGAATGTATTTTTGTCCTGCAATGAATGTGCGTAAGGTGAACCGTTTTCCATAGCTAGGTATGTAGAGCCACTTCTTTATCTTCACAGATAGATAGATAGATAGATAGATAGATAGATAGATAGATAGATAGAAAATGAACTGATTGTGAGATAGATAGATAGATAGATAGATAGATAGATAGATAGATAGATAGTTAAAAAATGAACTAATTGTGAGATAGATAGATAGATAGATAGAAAATGAACTGATAAATAGATAGATAGATAGATAGATAGATAGATAGATAGAAAATGAACTGATTGTGAGATAGATAGATAGATAGAAAATGAACTGATAGATAGATAGATAGATAGATAGATAGATAGATAGATAGAAAATGAACTGATTGTGAGATAGATAGATAGATAGATAGATAGATAGAAAATGAACTGATTGTGAGATAGATAGATAGATAGATAGATACATAGATAGATAGATAGTTAAAAATGAACTAATTGTGAGATAGATAGATAGATAGATAGATAGAAAATGAACTGATAAATAGATAGATGGATAGATAGAAAATGAACTGATTGTGGGATAGATAGATAGATAGATAGAAAATGAACTGATAGATGAGATAGATGGATAGATAGATAGATAGATAGAAAATGAACTGATTGTGAGATAAATAGATAGATGGATAGATGGATGGAAAAATGAACTGATAGATGAGATAGATAGATAGATGGATAGATAGATAGAAAATGAACTGATTGTCAGATAGATAGATAGATAGATAGATAAAAAAATGAACTGATAGATAGATAGAAATTGATAAAAAATGAACTGATTGTGAGATAGATAGATAGATAGATAGATAGATAGATACATAGATAGTTAAAAAATGAACTAATTGTGAGATAGATAGATAGATAGATAGATAGAAAATGAACTGATAAATAGATAGATAGATAGATAGAAAATGAACTGATTGTGAGATAGATAGATAGATAGATAGATAGAAAATGAACTGATAGATAGATAGATAGATAGATAGATAGATAGATAGAAAATGAACTGATTGTGAGATAGATAGATAGATAGATAGATAGATAGATAGAAAATGAACTGATAGATAGATAGATAGATAGATAGATAGATAGATAGATAGAAAATGAACTGATAGATAGATAGATAGATAGATAGATAGATAAAAAATGAACTGATTGTGAGATAGATAGATAGATAGATAGATAGATAGATAGATAGATAGATACGATGGTAGGCTGAAAAGTTCATAGGCTGACTATAGCTGTGGTATCTTACATGTATTAATTTTAACTCTTCTTGTTAATGAAGTAATGCTTTTTCAACCCAGTGCGTCGTGTCATTAGACCAAAGTGATCCAGAATTCGTTTGATAAGCATTCTGCAGACTTTCAGCGAATGGTGACCCCTATCAAACCATTTATGGGGCGTCTATCGCACGCAAATATGAGAGGAAGACGTGGAGATCCCCGCGACGACATAGCTCAATAACTCTGCTGAGGAATCCATGCTAGATTGCAGCAACTCACCTTACTAGAGGGCGTCCAACGCCATATTAGACACCTGCCGCATGACTTTTGAAATTTCTGTAGAAATTTAATTTTTTTATACCTTATCAATATTTTCAGGTTATTTAAAGCCAGAAAATATTTTTTTTAGATAAAAAAATTTACTGATACAGATCCTACTAATTAACCCATAGCTGGGGGAGAAGAGATAGATTCATTACCATTTTTTCAAAGATTTTGAGCGGAGATGAATGTAATGAACTCGATTGGAATTGGAAGTCGGTTCTTCGATTATCAATTCTTACACTATCAACATATCCAAACTTACAGCAACTGGTATTCCCAAAGAGTTCTCTCTACTTACTGACCAGGCTTGATGTTGCTTAACTTCGGTGATCTTAGGTGAACCGGCGTTTCCCCATGATGTGGAAATAAGCCTTTATATATATATATATATATATATATATATATATATATATATATATATATAATTGGAATTAAGATACCATTAGTTAATGACCATTTTCACTTAAGAGTTTTAAAATTAAAATTCGTATGTGAAAATGATCATTAACTAATAGTATCTTAGTTCTAACTGAAAGAAAAATGTTGCTTTGTTTAATGAAAATAAAATTTGTGAGTCATTTTCACATGTAATATCTAATATTTCAAATTCTATGTACGAATCCTATGTAATAACTTTTAACCATGGAATATTAGTGTTTGAGCCTTTTATATTATATTCTTGCTCTGTCCTGGACATTGAGCTATACCTGGATTCTGTCCCCTTGGAAACTTATATATATAGTTATCTTTGTCATTGTTTTAAAAATGTAATGTTTTTGAGCCAACCGTTTTCATTGTAGGTTTCCCATGCTCTTTCCAAGATGATCTTTTTAAGAATTCTAGATACCTCCATAAATCCTAAGATTCGAGCCTTGGGGTATCACTTGACTTTACACCGAATAAATAATTTTCATTAGATTTTATTTTTATTATTTTTCTACTTAAATCGATTTTTCTAGAGGATTAATATGGGATCATTTGGAATTATAAGGAGAAAGGATTAAGAAAGAAAAAAAATCTATCTAAGCCTAATATATTTATTCTTTCCGCATCGGCTTTTGAAAGTTTTACTTAGATGATCGCAAATATTTATAAGTTAAATGAAAGCAAACTCCCAAAATATTTCTTACAAAAGGCAGATTTAAAAAGACGCTTACCTTTTTCTTTTTTTTTTTTTTTTTCGCTTTTAAATAGGCTTTGCTTAGGACAGTATTCATTCATATCAAATAAAAATGACGTCTGTAATAGTCATGCCGGTTGAGATGTTTTCAAATCAAAATAATCGTTCCCGAGTAACAGCCTAGTAACTCTCAGCCCATACATCTGATATGAATTAGGCTACTTCTATTCTTGAGTATGCTGGCGATCATGGCTCTCCACAATTTCCTGTCTTTTGTCGCCCTTAATAATTTTTTTCTTTTTCTTATTTCTCCTAAACTTTGTTTCACCATCCATTTACTCAAGCTCGCTAGGTAGGTTATGTGTTGCTTTTCTCCGTACTTCTTGCCTTCAATCTGTCCTATGAGTATCAAATTTTCCAATCCCTCTTTCTTCATTATATGTCCTAGGAACTTCAACTGTATATTCCTGATGTCATTTTCCATTTTTTTCTAAAACCCGTTAAGTAAACAGAGATTTAAGTGCCAGCAATAATATCATATGGTATTTGTTATAACAAGTTGCTTGGAAATCACATTCTGTACTTCCGTATTTCTTTAGATATATTTAGTTTCGAATAGATATTAAAAGATACATGATGGCCATCTACCCACGGAAATTTCTAGTGTCAACACCCATCCTCAATTTTATTCTGATTCCTTGATTCGCGCCTTCGTAATCCTGACTCTTAGATGGCTATTGAGTTTGTTCAACATATGATTGCAAAATGGTTATTTTCATGAATGATCACTGTTGTTTTGTTCGTACAGTCTACAAGTTCCTTTTTAGACACATAGGGACCTGTTTACAGCAGGATGTCATATCAGCTATAATTTCGACTTTGTAGACCTTTTTACCAATGAAGTTCCCATTGTACAAGGCCCAAGTGCCACTGGAGATAGAAGGTTACAGTATAAGAGGTAGAGTTTATGGGGATATGCCGGGGAAAAAAAGGTTAACCCTAAACTTGAACTTGATTGTTGTGATCGCCTCCCTGGACCGATAAGGTCAAGATGTTGCCTTCCTTACAAAAGCGTAAATCGGGTAATTCGAAATGATGACAAAGCGACCATGGGGAGATTCAAATAGCTAATAAATCAAAGATGGTGAGATCGTAGAGTTGACAAACTGACCATGATCAGAATCGAAGAGATGACAAATCGACCATGATGAGATTCGAAGTGATGACAAAATGATCATGATGAGATTCAAAGAGCTGACAAACCGGCCATGGTGAAATTCAAAGAGCTGACAAATTGACTATGGTGATATTCGAATTGCTGACAAACGGACAATGTTAAGATTCGAAGAGCTGAAGACTGTATACATACAGACATACATGCATGCATAAATACATACACACACACATGTAAGTATGTATGTATGCACCTTTGGAGAAATCGTCAAGTCAAGTTCGAATTCCAGTCTTCCGTTATATTCCTTTTCGAGCAAATACCAATGCATTGTTTTGCTTATTTTGGACGCCTATTCATTTTGGTAAAGATATGATTGTAAAATGGCCATTTCTGTGATTGTTCACAGTTGTTTTCTTCGGACAGTCTACAAGTTCTTTTGTAGAAACCTAGATACCTGTTTACAATCGAACGAGTACATTTTAACGAATTTGTAGACTTTCCTTATAATAATGTCCACTCTATATAAGACCCAAGAGTCACTCGAGGTAGTGGGTCACTAATTAAGAGGCACAGTTTATGAGGTGAAGATAACGGTTAACCCTAGACTGAACAGGCTAATAATGTTGTGATCGGGGAAGCATCATCTTGGGAGTAGGTTCCACAAAGCAGCAGTTCGTGCGAATAAGCTGCTCGAGTGAGATTCACCAGAGCAATACGAAGGGAACGAGGGTGGTTCGTTACGATGTGCGTGGCATGGATGTCCTTAGCCGTGAAGGTTAGAAAATTTCGAACTATGGAATGTAGTTCGTTTATTTTTTCGGCATTTAGACGACAATTTATCCATCGCACCCTATATATTTTATATTTATATATATATATATATATATATATATATATATATATATATATATATATATATATACCCTTTGGAGAAATCCGCAAGCCGACTTCGAATTCCACTCGTTCGTTACATTCCCTTTCGAGCAAATACCAATTCCTTGGTTTGTACATTAGTAAACATAATTCTTGGACGCCTATTGATTTTGGTAAACATATGATTGCAAAGTGGCCATTTCCGTGAGTGTTCACTGTTTTGTTCTTACAGTCTACAAGTTCTTTTTTAAAAACCTAGATACCTGATTACAGTCGAATGAGTTATTACCATTTTACAGGCTGACGCTATCACACAAGCATTTTTGATGCTAAATAGCAAATAAAAGAGCTATAAAGCACTCGAGGAATTCGTATATTTTATTTATACACCGAGATAAAAAGAAATGGTCTAGCTTCAACTATAAACTGGAATTTATTCCGAGCTAGGTTAAACTACCCGGGTATATTCTGGGAGGGAATTGATCTGGGCTACTACAACAGTACAAACTAAAGTTTCACAGGTAATTGTTACAAAAGTTTAATAAACGTGGGACCATATAATCCTGCAGCGAAGTATTGCGTTTCGTGTCGTGCCTGGCTTTAAATTCTTTACGTCTCCAATGCTATATTATAGTGTGCATCAACGACGCAAAAATTAATTTCTTTGTCTCACTTTATTATATAATGGACAGTAGGTCATCACCACGAACTAGCTTGCCTTACTGAGCAATCTGGGTGCGAGAGGCATGTTGATACTTTAAATTCTTCCAGCCATTTCTGTCTTCGTGATTTTTGAAATTATATATTAAATAAAACAATCGATTACTGTCAGACTTACACGACTACGCTTTTTTTACCAGTAATTTTTAATTATCGGCCAACCTAAGCCGTCTGTAACAGAGTAAAATTATTTGTAAAAAAAATTAAATAAAAATTATATTAAGACGATAATTTAATCTTACCGGAACTTTTTTTTCGTACACGAAAGTAAAAGATTATTATTTAGTACACGAAAGTAAAAGAAAGGATAGAGGAAGAATTTTGATATGTTTGTGTAGTGCGTATTCGCTACTCTTTGAGTCTCACCCTTCGATTTCTTTCCGATATAAAAATTACTTTTTGCTGTAAAACGACTGTATTTCAAGAATTCGATGACAGCTGAGCAAATGATCAACTCTCTCCTTATTCCCAGAGTCTCAGTGAATGAACTGCCAGTCGACTCAGTAATGCTATCAGCCCATTTTTTCCTCTATCAACCTCTTCTTCTTTTACCTCAATAGGATGACATTGGAAAGAAGTAAATATCAGCTAGATGCTTCCTCGAGCATTATGTTCTTCACGTGTTCAAGTCTCGGGCCAACCGCTATCTTCTGTACAAATCCCCTTACACAGTGCTTCTTACTTTGTAACTCTCTAGCTAGTGTGGCTCTTGGGCCTTTTAGGGAGTAAACTTCATTGTAAACAAAAACAGCTTTTAATAACCTTAATACTACTACTACTACTACTAATAATAATAATAATAATAATAATAATAGTGGAGTCACAGATTGGATTTAGATGCCAACATGAATATTAATATACTGGTGTCGTATATTTTCTTTCAATATGTACATGAGATATGCTATGAAATAAAAATCTGTAAAGGAATAAATACCGTTGATACATTTTTGCCTGAATGTCTAAGATGAGGAGCTATCATTTACATTACCGTATTTTCCGCACTATAGTCCGCAGCTGTATATAACCCGCACTCCTATAAACTCAACCATCTGGAGATAACTAGTTCGACGCTGGCGACCTGTTTTTATGAAGCTATGTTCCCCTAACCCTAACCCCGTCCACTCAAGGTTCGAAGACACAATTCATATATAACCCGCACCGTTATATAACCCGCACCCTATATATTTCGAGAAAAATGTCGCGGTGTATAATCCGGAAAATACGGTATTTATATTTATGTATGGAGAGGAAGCGATAGTCATCAGCCTCTGTGGAATGAAGTGAAAATACTGACGAAAGGAGAACAAAGCTAGACGTTGTAGAAAAATCACGTGGTAGAGATAAACACTCAGTTGTGGAGCAAGCTAAGTGAATAATAATCCAACCTTTAGAAAGAGAGCTATTTATGTTGCCATGGAGCATCTCATTGTGCTAAAGTGGGATAGTCCATTGCTTGGGCTGTGATTGGCTGCTGGTACCTGAGTAGAGGTATTTCTATATAAATACCAGCTTGATTCATCAGTTAGTTTGCAGGGTTTGTATTAAGTTACAACCTGCTTTATTTTTGTCTGCCAGCTGGACGCTAGCTGAGACCTTTACGCCGGTAAGTGCTGTTTATTATTGTTATTCTACAGACGTCTGAAAGAATCAACGCATATGCGATGATATGAGGGGTCCTAGGCCTGGCATAAAATTAAATATCTTATGGGAGACGCTAATAAAGAATAACAAATGACATCAAGTCTTGAACCCCCCCCCACCACCACCAGCAATCAAAATATGCACCGCAGCTACAACTGCAGTAGTCAAAAACATGACAGACGACATTTGCAACCTAATTTGCAGCCAATAATACGGGACAATGGTAGAGTAGATAAAAAAACCTTGGTATGTGAATTTGATGATACAGTGATCGTAAGGGCCATCTCGGCGTGGTGTAATGGTTAGCAAGCTTGTCTCCCTAGATCAGTTACAACTGAAAAGTGAGTTCGATCCTCACTAGATGCCCCATACTTTCGGCCTTGTGACACAGCTATGCTTGGAAAATAACTATAGTGATCGTAAGTTCAATTCCTGGGTCGAGAAATAACTGAATAGTACTGAATACGAACTAGATGACATCCCAAGCGAACGAAAAGGGTTCAGTTCAAAATTCCCTATCAGATCGATATATACCAGCGGAAGGCCGGGGGGTACAACGACCGAAAAGTTTTGGTAACAAGGATGAGAATAATAGGCTGACCTTTGATACATACATCTTATTAATAATAATAATCATCGTGGAGTCACACAATGTCTTTAGATTTGAACATGAAATATTTGTAAAATCGAAAATAAAGTAAATGCCTGTAAAATCGAAAATAATCTTGATATAGCGTTATATGTTATCTTTTCAGAGTCTGTCTATATTTCCGAGATGAGGTATTATGTACACTATTTACATTATTTGGACTATTGTCCTCATCTTTGTCGCCATATTTATTACGGTCGTTGTATGCTCCAGCCTTCTTCAGGTGGCTAGAATGTCGAACTGAACCCTTTATTTCACTCACTGGGGTGGACTGTTCTAGTTCCACGTGCCATGTTTGATGGATGTCAGTTATCAGTTATCTCCTGTTAATTTTCCCCCTGAAAGTTCTCCACTGCCATAGCCGAGTATTGAACTCACACTCTTTGGGTGACTGTATCTAACCAACGCCTTTATCCTCAAGGACACATGGCACAGTGGATAAAGGCGTTGGTTAGATCCAGTGACAGACCCAAAGAAGGTGAGTTCAATACCTGGTTAAGGCAGTGGAGAACTTTCAGTGGGAAAATTAGCAGGAGATAACTGATAACTGACATCCATCAGACATGGCACGTGGAACTAGAACAGTCTACACCAGTGATCGAAATAAAGGGTTCAGTTCGAAATTCCAACTACCTGAAGAAGGCTGGATATCACAAGAATGAAAGAATATTTTCACGGTATATTCCGTTGAAACAGATATATTGAAAGATATTCCAAAATTTCTTTATTGTGTCAATCACGAAGTGAAAGACAAAAACTGCAACGATATCTGATGTTTTCTTGTATTTTTGAAGCTTCTGATATTTGTTTCCAAAGTTTTGTCCATAATTGAATGATTTGCATAATCAACTGGCCTAACTTTCTCTAATAATACTCAAGATTTTGCTCTGATAGCCTTTTTCGCCATTATATTTTTTTAATGATTTCACCCCAAGCAAGGCGATAAAGTCACTAAGATGCAAGGGTTTTCTGGGATTGAAGGAAACTGAGAAAAGCATACTGAGAAAAAAGAAGTAAAAAAGAACAAGATTTAAGTAGAAAAGCGATTGACGTTGCCTTTAAATTTTTGAAGATCGTAGCTGATACAAGAGCAAAAAGCTACAAGATAGTTCCACAGGCGCGAAGTGCGAAAGAAGGAACTATTGCAACAGAACTTACGGTTGCACTTAGCAATTTTCACAATAAAAATGGTGAAACCTAACCAACAATCAATTACTACCCTTATATTCATGACGTCGAGGCACTGCTATGAAAATATTTATTTTTTAAAAAATCACAAGAAAACTACATTACATCAATGGAATAGCGAGTAAAGACGAGAAAAATCAGGTCAGGACCGATAAAATTTTGATGGATTTTGTAAATTATTTTTAGATACACAGAAGAAGCATCAGACTAAATGTAGCTGCAATATTCAATTTTATGTTATGTTATATATGACGGGATTTATTTGTTCTGCCATGAAGTAAATACAAAATTGAATTATTAGCCACAAATGTCAAATTAAAATCGTTACAGATAATCTGCTTTATTTATCGTTAGCTTCATAATATGGAATCAGAGATGCTTTGTTTAGTGTTCTCTACAATTTATTACTAAGGACAGCTTAGACTAATTAATGTCGCGACTGGATTTTCATCATTAACTCTGATGATTGCATTTATAAAAGCAATTGGAATTTCGCTCTATATATTTCACGCAGTATAATATTGGATTAAAAATGGAGGCACAAGTTCATCAGGAAATAGAAAATGGCGATAGCTGCAAAACGTGCAATGAACGCGGAGAAAAAAACATACATTTGAAAAAATAAAGATGGCGGCCTGTTACATCTGAATTAAGAATGGCACGAAAGCAAGATAAATATTGGAGAGGAAAGAAACAACTGAATGAACTCGAATAGAGAAATGTTACCACACTTCTCTAACTTACATAAGTTCGTTAGGTAGGTTATTCTCTGTTTTCATCTGTCCATCTTGCTTGCATTTGGCATTTCCTGTGAGAGCAAATCAAGGCTTGGGTTTATGGTTTAAATGATTATTTTATTTCATAACATTTACGAATGAGAAATGGTAGGAAAAATGTTGCTATTATAAGGATAAAAAGGATAATTTACTCTCGACCCTTGAATTGAAAAAAAAAGGTTAAGAATGGATGTTCTAAAGTATTCACGTGATTTTACAGAACCTAATTTCAACTCGAAACCTCAAAAATCTTTTGAGCCCACCCCTAGAATGTCAGATTTTTATAAAAATTTCCCGAATAGTTCCATTTAGGTGTAAATAATCATGCTGAAAATAACGAGAAAATAACAAAAATATTTTGATAAAAACAATCACCGTTTTTAGTTTTTGCACAATAAAATTTTGAACTCAAAGCGTCGAAAAATTAAATATTTCTCGTTTGTTCCGAGCAGAGTTTGTAATTTGAAATACTCAATTTTCGGCCATAATTGAAATTTCGGCACAAATCAGGAAAAGCAGTTTGAGCGACATTTTCTCCTTAGAATACGGTGGAAATGGCAGTGGAGTCACTCAGCTCCGTGGAAGTAGCGTGTCTGAATAAAGAGAACTGAAGCTCATCTAAACTTATCTCTTAGAAAAATAACACTAGATTCGAAATCTACCCTCGACGTTGCCCCAGTAGATTTTGAAGTTTTCCTCCTCCAGACGGCGTAAAAAATCACTGAATTATTCTCAAGAACTGGAAAAACATTAACTTTGTTTTTATATACACGACGTTTCAAGTTTCCTTTCTTCATCCTCTTTTGCCAAAAATATAAATCTGAAAAAACTTTTTTAAACATTTAGACTGTTAATCTAAACTGAAACAAGTGTTCAATTACTTTTTTAAAATTCTCGTAAATCGCCTTAAATATGTCTCTACATTCACTTCTTTGTGCCATGTTCCTTAAGGACGCAGACGATCATGACTCTCCACAATGTCTGTCCGTTATAGCTCTTAATAAATTTTACTTGTTTTTGTTATTTCTCCTAAGTCTTTTCCCGTTACCTATTTACTAAGATATGCATTGTTTTCTTCAGTACCTCTTACCTTCATTTTGTCTTGAGAGTATAAGATTTTTCTAAGCCCTCTTTCCTCATTGTGTGCCAAAAAAATTTCAATTGCCTCTCGCTGATGTTAAGCATAAGTTCCCTTTTTGTGTCCATTTTCATCGTTGCCTACGTCTTCGATCCATGTTATCCTCAACATCTTCCTGTAGAACAACATTTTTGCTGTCACAAGTCTCCTGTTCATCTTTGAAGAGACTGTCCAGCATTCACTGTCATACAAGAGGAATGAAATCACGTAACAGTTCAATACTATTTTCTTTGTTTCTAATGTTTTTCTTTTTTTTTTCAGTTTCCTAATATTTTGTTTAGCTTTTGGAATTGATCTTTGGCTATCCAAAATGCGACTTCGGATTTCAGTGTCGCATTTTCCGTCCTCTGTTAAACTCTTCCCAGAAATTTAAATGTTTGTTTGATTTTTGTATCCCCAATTTGTAATTTACATATTGGGTTACCCATTTTGCTAACAAACATGTTTTTTCTTACAATTGGTCTTTAATCCTTTCTTCTCGCTTTCCTTCTGTAGGAATTCTTGTAGTTTCCTTTCCGTATCTACTACCAGCACTTTGTCATCTATCTTACTGTTGTTAAGATTGTGGCCGCCAAGAATGAATCCCGATAGGACTTCTAATTCTCTCAGAATCCTCTCATTGTATAGGTTGAGTAAGTCTGGTGAAAAGACACCACTATTACTAAATAGGCAATTTTACTATTAATAACATCTCTATCTATAAAAGGCAGGATGTGTGTGTGTGTCTGTGTGTGTGTAACGAGATGAGGTATTAATTTTCGACGGATTTACACCATTCACGGACATTGTCCTCAAGTTTGCGGCCAAAGGCCAAGACGTTTTTGCCTTTCCCAACTCACATCGATAGTGGAAATAATCGATTTTTCATGCTTCTACGGCACTTTTCATGTATCTTTCTTGTCATTTTTACTGGACAGAATTTGAGCCTATATCTGTCTATATTTCTGAGGCAGGAAGATTCTATTGGCCACATTATAGCCAATATTGACACGAATTTTATCTCGCCATATTTATTACAACGTTTGCAAAAAAATTAGATATCTGTCATTCGTCACAAGTGGGAAAAATTTTAAACTGTATGGCACTATTGTCCAATTGGCTTATTCGGATTGCTTAAACTCAACGTTGATTCTGATTCCGGAACTGGGTTGGGTGTGAAAAAGTCTTTGTTGTTAACA
The DNA here is from genome assembly GCA_903632075.3 of Acanthosepion pharaonis. NCBI lineage: Eukaryota > Metazoa > Mollusca > Cephalopoda > Sepiida > Sepiidae > Acanthosepion > Acanthosepion pharaonis. Next base: position 1,911,729 of record CAHIKZ030001101.1, on the reverse strand, counting down.
TTCTTTTTCATTTACATTTTCCAGACAGTCCTTTTTAAAGCTGATTGTTTTGTGTTCATTTTTATTCAGATCTTTTTTCGTTTCAGATTTAATGTTTAGTATAGAGCTTAGAAAAAATTCGCAGTGTGAGATAGGCAATTGTCCTAAGGCATGTTGCAACATCAGCACGGCAAAGAGAACTCCTTTAAAGGCAAAGAAGGGCAAAAACCCTTTAAGTCAAGTGATAGCGATTGTTCTGTATGAGTCGTACGATTTTGAATATCAAGCACGGGCAATTCCGGGCCATGGTCTAATTCTATGTTAAACCTCATTGATTTGTAATCATTAGGTCCTGTCAATTTACTGAATATTCTTTAAATGAGCCTTTCCTCAGGACATGGCACGGGTTATACAGACAAAGATTCCAATGAGAAATAAAAGGTAATCCGTACGTATCAACCTTGAACGATAACCCGTAGAACTCAGTTTGGAAACGAAGAAAAAAATTTGATCAACATACGGTAAATCTTACTTTGCATTGATACGGAAACGAAAGCGTTCAACTGTTCATAAATAAATTTCGATAAAGGACTACACTCGGAGAAGACAATTGTGTAGAACGTCTTTTTAAGACATTTCAGTTTCTGAAGATATTGGTCTTTAAATCACGCTAAATTAAATTCTTTCCATTTTAGCTCATTCCTCAGTCAGTCCATTTAGTACAAAAGTTAATATTCTTGCGTATTTGTAACGCGCGTACATAAACGCATACATGCATGAGGCATATATACACACACACATGTGATATATATATATATATATATATATATATATATATATATATATACAATATATATATGGAATATATATATATTAAAAATAAGTTTTCTTTGTAACATATTTATATATATATATATATATATACATATATATATAAAAATAAAATTTCACATATTTTTTATTCATATATATATATATATATGCATACATATTTCAATATATTTTTTTTTTTATATGTATGTATATATATATATATTCAAATAAAGACAACTTACATTTATTTTTGGATATATATATACTATAAGATTTCTTTGTCTTTATTCATATATATATTAAAATAAGTTTTGTCTTTTTTATTCATATATATATATATATAATACTGTATATATATATTAAAATAAGTTTTGTCTTTTCTTTATTTATATATATTTGAATATGACGGCACAGAAGTGTGTGTGTGTGTGTGTGTGTGTGTGTACGAATGGTAAGACAAAGAAAAACTTATTTTAAAAGATGTCTTGACTTATAAATCTCTTCAACCCAGTCTCAGTATTTCATGATCGTTTACATAACCGAACTATGAATCTTTTCAGGTCACTGGCTGAAATATATTCTATGTATTTTGAAATGTTTGTTAAAGCCACCAGCTGATTTACGGACGAAGCCTCATGTTGCATTGTTATACTTTGATAATCATGGCGGCAAATATATTCGCAATATATATATATTCCTTCTATATATATATATATCAATAGCTTTAACAATACATACATACATACAGTAGCGTCCAAAACTAAGGGACAAAATTTTAAAACCTAATATGTGTTAGAAATAACAACTGTGAAAAGCTGAAATTTTGACAACTGGTAGTCGTTATTATCCATAATAACATACTAAAATTTGAATCATTTGCAAAGGATAGAAAAAGAATTATAACAATTATTTATTTATTTATTTATTTATTTTCAAAAGTAAGGGACAAAATTGAGAAAAACAATGTAAACGGCAAAAAAACAATAAAAATACATGTACAATCAATATTTAGTAAATGAGCCCTTGCTCTCAATGACAGCTGCACATCTTCCACTACAAGAACGAATCAGTTCTTGACAATCCTCGATACTAATTTTAGACCATTTTTCTTGAAGCCTCACCCACAAATCCTCCGTGTTAGTGGGATTTCTTTCCATAACTTTCACTCCTAAGGTCTTCCAAAGATTTTCTATTGGATTTAAGTCAGGACTTTGCGGTGGCCAATCCATAATTTCCAAATCTTGCTCGCTAAGTTAACTCATTACCACCTTTGCCTTGTGACATGGGGCATTATCTTGCATAAAGGTAGCCCTATCGAAACCTGAATTCTGTATGATTGGCACATGATCTTGAACAATGTTTTTATAGATCTGCGCGTTTACACGAGTTTGTAACCGGACAAGAGGCGTTGTACCTTGGCTAAAAACATTCCAAATACCATGACGCTTCCGTCCCCAAACTTGACAGTTTTCTTAGTACACTTTGCATTTAATCTTTCACCAATACGTCTCTTTACATTGTTTTTTCCATCATTTCCAAATAAATTAAACTTGCTTTCATTAAAAATACTTTTGCCCAATTTTCATATGTCCAAATTACATACCTGTTTGCAAACTCTAATCTCTTCTTCTTATTCTTCGAACTAACAAGTGGTTTCTTCCTGGGGTTCGATTAAACAGCCCTATTTCTTGAAGTCGTCTACAAACAGTCTGTCTTGACACATTAACACATGAGGTACTATTCATAACCCTTTTAATTTCTGTGCAAGACTTAAAACGGTCCTTTAATGACATACGCTGCATTATTCGATCTTCTCTTGCCGAAGTTTTGCAGGGTCTGTCGGTTTTAAAAGCACTAACTTTTTTTGCAGTATCATTGTAGGGATTTAACAACCCTGCCTACAACACTCTTGGAACGTTTCACTTTCTCTGAAATCTCTCTAATGGTGTGCTTTTCCTTGTGTAGCTTCACAATAGCTTGTCTCACAGAGTAATCAAGTTTTTGGCGTTTCGCCATGGTGCCGGCTGATGCAACGTTTACAAATGACTAAGTAAGACTTATTCCTTAGAGGAAATCAAAAAATTTGAATATAGCATACTGTTTACATTGTTTTTCTTAATTTTGTCCCTTACTTTTGGACGATCCTATTTTGAAAATAAATAAATAATCGTTATAATTCTTTTTCTATCCTTTGCCAATGATTCAAATTTTAGTATGTTATTATGGATGATAACGACTACCAGTTGTCAAAATTTTAGCTTTTCACAGTTGTTTTTTCTAACAAATATTAGGTTTTAAAATTTTGTCCCTTAGTTTTGGACGCTACTGTACATATATATATATATATATATATATATATATTCATGACTCGTCTAGATCCTTTCATACTAAAGAGCTCCATCCTTGGCCCTAACCAGTTTTAAATTTTCATTAATGACCTTCCCGATGATTATCAGCTCCCAACTTGGTATCTATGCTGATGAGACAACCATTTATTCCTGCCTCGATTGTAAGCCTGATCAATCTGACAAACTCAAAATGGCAGCCGATGTCCAAAATGACCTCAACTCCGTCGTAAAGTGGGGCAAAAGATAGATTGTTAATTTTAATGCCTAAGTTAAAATTAAACTTCTCTCATTTGAGAAACCCCTCACTGCCTTCCATCATGGCTGATGCTAACTTCCGGGAAAGTGATTGGTTGTGCCTTCTCGGGCTAACGTTCTCAGCTGACATGAAGTGGAAAGACTATATTGAATCCATTGCTGGGTCAACTGATAAGAAATTTGGTTAACTGTGTCTTACGAGACATTTTTTCCTCTCCAGAGTCTATCTTACATATCTATAAATCTACCATTCGTCCATGCTTAGAATATTGCTGCCACATATGATCAGGTGCCCCTGCTATTTACTTTGAGATTCTTGATAAAAGAATCAGCAATATTATTGGTCCTGCTCTTGCGTTTCGGTTTCAATAACTTTCCCACCATCATAAGGTTACCTCTCTGTGTCTTTTCCATAAATACTTTCATGGTATTTGTTTCGATGAGCTCTTCGCTATGGAGGCGAGAAGTTCACCTCTTTTCCAACTGATCTTGTACTTTAAACATCATGCAAAGTCAAGATTAAGACAGAAAGGCGCCTCACTTCATCAGAATTCAACAAATTGCGCGCTTGTGTCTTGTGAAAGGGGCTGACCTTTGGTGGCACATTGATGCCGTTAGGCATCAGGATATTGCTCTTCCTGGGTTGAACTTGGGCACCCATCCTCCCATTAGGCTAGCTTAGGTTTCCTTTTTTTGATGCTTTTAGTTTACTTTTCAGTTAACTTAGCTAGGGTATCTATGCTCATTGGCCTCTTTTATTTCTGTCCCGATTTTTCTTTTAAGTTTAATTCCCCATCCCCTCCTCGTTAGGTGGTCAGTGATGTCAGTTCGCTGGTGGATGCACAACGCCTTTCGTTTTGCGTGAGTGGTATTTTTCGTATTTGTTGTTGTGTCTGAATGAGTGCATGTGCTGTGGGGTTTATGTCAGAGTATATTAAATACTCATTGTTTATTTTTTAAATTGTTGTTTTATCTCTCCCCACAGACTTGGGATGAATGAATGTTTTTTTACTATTATAGTCCTATTGTTTCGCATTAATTTCCATCCTTTCCATTTTTAAACCAATGTTTCCCTCTTCTATTTACTTGTTGAGTCATTGTTCAGTTGTGTGACCTGAGGGGGTCATTACTAATCTTATTTTTTTGATGCTTTAGTTTCTTGTAAATAGTTTTTTTTCTATTCATATTGTAAATACTCATTGGGTAAATATTGCGTTTGTCTTTAACAGACTGTCTTTTAGAATTGTTGTTTTTTTATCCCCCCACAGACAATGAATTGTAAATATGGGGACTAGTTAGTATTTTCATAGTGACAAAGATGTATTTGGTGTTTGTAGTAAGAAAGGTACGTATGAAAGTGTTGTTTTGGTGTAAGGAATATTGTTTTGTACGATTGGGTCAGTGTTTGCGGCTAGCTAAGTTATAGTTAAGACAGAACAAGACCGTCCTTTTCCCAATCCCCTTTTCGGCCTTGTGCCACATTTCTGTAGAAAACAGAATTAATATCGCTCTTCGCGATGTGATTGTGGCGGTTTTATTACTAACATTATTTTGTTTGGTTTTCTTATAGTTTTGTTTCTTTTTTGTAAATACTCATTGGGGCTAGTTTTTTTAGAATTGTTTTATTTCCCTCCTCCACAGACAATGAATTGTAAATATGGGGACTTGTTAGTATTTTCATAGAGACAATGAGGTATTATGGTGGATGTCGTAAGAAAGGTACGTAAGAACGTGTTGTTTTTGTGTAAGAAATAGGGTTTTCTATGATTGGGTCAGTGTTTGCGGCTAGCTAAGTTATCGTCAAGACAGAAGAAGACCGTCCTTTCCCCAATCCCCCACTTCGGCCTTGCGCCACATTTCTGTATATATCAGAATAAATATTGCTCTTCGCTATGGTACCTAGACTTTTTAAAATTTAAACACAGTACTAGACTGGCGTCGATGTCTCATCAATTTACAACAGAGCTGGCTAGATGTAACCGTAAATTCTATGCTGACAGTTTCTTTTCTCGCACGTCCCGCTTGTGGAGCTCCCTTGCTTTCCAGCCAACCTACAAAGATTTAAATGCAATGTCAATTTCTATCTAAGGTCTTCCTGTTTAATCTTTTCTCTTCCCGCTCATTATTAATGTTTCTGTTTCTAATTCTTCAACACACTGTAGCCCCTTGTGTCTTAGTGGCTTTACTCCCTTACATGGGGTAATGTTTCCCCGTGATTTTTACCTCATATATGTATATGCATATATAAATGTGTTTTAAACTTATTTGTATCCTCGTGCATTCAGAGGTTCTTAAAATTATTTCGGTTTTCACATTCGAAACATTTTTTACATATTTTTTGTATTGATATTGAAATACGTCTCTTTCACGAAGTCAGTCTTTTCTACCGGCTTCGTAAACTCATTTCATTCTTTTGTCCCTCTTGCCTTTAATATGTCCTCCGATTGTCAAATTTTCTAAGCCCTCTTTTCACATTATATACACTAGAAATTTCAACTGTCTCTTATTATGCTAAATATATATGTCGTTATTTTTACCATTTTCTCTAGATCCTCTCACAAGTTCAATCCATGGTATCCTCATCATCATTCTGTTGAACCACATTTATTTGGCCTCACGTCTCTTCTTCATATGTGATGAAATTGTGCAGTATTCAGTGCCATATAGAAGGACCTATATTACATAACAGTTCAATACTCTTTTTTTTGTTTCTGTTTTTTTTTTCTGTGTCTTAATACTTTGCTTAGCTTTTGGAAGGCATCTTTCGCTATCTCAATGTACCTTCAATGTCACGTTTTCTACCATTTGTTAAACCACTTCCGATTTATTTTCATTTTTGTACCTGCTTTGCAACCTCAGAACATGACTTTAAATGTTTCTACTTGCTTGATTTTGACATCCCCAATTTGTAATTTGCATGTTGAGCTGTCCATTTTGCTGACAACCATACATTCTGTATTCTTAATCCTTAGAAGAGGAATTAAAACACTGATTCACTTCGCAAGTATTTCCTGAGAATTAAATAATAAAAATAGATGGAACGCACATGTCTATTTTTATATTGCACACCACCGCTTTCAAAATATTAAATGCATATCACTCGTTGGTCGCCGGCATTTGTAAGTCCACCCACTAAATTCTTTTTATATACCTCTCTCTCTCTCTCTCTCTCTCTCTCTCTCTCTCTCTCTCTCTCAAATGCACGCACATACACAGAGAAAGAGAGAGAAACGTGTGTGCGTGAAAATATTTTTTAATGGCGAGCAAAAATTTATGAGAATATTTATTCGCGTGCACATGTGTTCTTATATCAACAATGTTTAGATTTATAAAAAGTATTCATAAGCGATTCACGTCTTCATTTCTTTTTTTTTTTTTTCAACTCGCAGGAGATGGACCTAGAAATCTCCTAAACGGTTATGAATCGAATTTTGGAATATAAAATCATTAAAAATAAATTTTAGAAAAACAGAAAAAAAAAAAAATTAACGTGATACTATAGATCTATGACCCCCACCCCCACTCCCCTGTAAAAAGAGGCTACTTACCGAGAAGAAGCTCGGGACAAACAAAATGTGCCTACAGCCGTCATTTTCTCTCCCATGACCGGGTGTGATCGTAGAATCAATACTCAGTTGAGAACCTCACCATTTCCCACATCATATCTGACTTTAAATTCACTTAGGCAAGTAGACCTGGTAAAAACAAGCATCTACAAATCAAATTACAACCGATGTTTTTTGGGGGGTTTTTTGTTGTTTTTTGAGGTTTTTTTAATCGTTCCACCCCAAGCAAGGCAATAATGCCACTAGAAAGCAGGGGTTTACTGTTGGAAGTTTTGGGTACCCTGGTGTGAGCCAGCCAAAATGAGCTGACTCATTTTATAGTTCACCAATAGAAGGGTTAACCAATCAGAAGGCTCAAAATATTCAATGCGCCGTCTATAAAGGCGGCCATGTTTTTCCCGAATATTCACTGCCAGCCTTTGATAACCCGGACGAGCCTCCACCGAAGGGCAGAGTCTCGTCTGGGGAGGTTGACTGCCCCCTGGCTAAATATCACTGCCAGCCTTTGATATCGAAGTCTGAAGAATTACGGAACAGCTGCTGATGGTATTGGCGATATAGTCAGATTCAGTAGAGTGTCTGACTCATGAATGTTAATTTTTAACGTTGTTTCATTGAACAGATTAAGTACTGTGCTGTATTCTATATTGATAGACTATGGCGAACATGGTCAACATTTACAGGGAGCAAAAGTGAAAGAGAATGAGAAGATTGAAAATGGGGAGATCTGAGGAAAGAACAACAAAGGAACAGGACTCAAGAAGACAGTAGACGGCGATTGACGTTGCGTTTAAATTTCTGAAGATTGCAGTTATCTGGGAAGCGAGGAATCGGAAGGGAGCTCCACAGGTCGGAAGTGTAAGAAAAACAAACAGTTGTAGTAAAATTGTCGTTTGCATCGAGCTAGTTCAATAGTAAAACGATGAGACTTAGTTGCTAATCAGATAAAAGATAGAACAATGAATTAATCTATGTGGGGGGAGGTTCTTATCGACCTGCTGTTTATTAATTATTTACTGATTTTCATTCTTTAATTAAAATTGTTAATTCTATCCAATATAAGGCTCGAGATCTACTCGAGGTAGAAGTTTACAATAGGAGTGGCATTGATGAATAAGGCTTGAGATATGAATGTAAGATGGTAAGAAGTAGAGATTATGAAGACAAGGAGGATGGATAATGACTGTCGTCGGACCCTGGAAAAGATCAAGAATAAAGTACCCAGGAAAACCGAAAACCTTTTTTTTTTTATCCTTTCGCCCTAAAGGAAGGCGACAATGTCACTAGAAAGCAGGGGGTTACAGGGAATGAGAATGAAAGAGAAGAAGACGATTTAAAATGGGGAGAATTGAGGAAAGGACAACAAAAAAAGAGGCTTCAAGAAAACAGAAGATGGCGATTGACGTTACATTTAAAGTTCTGAGTGTGAGTTATCAGGGAAGCAAGAAAGGAGTTCCACAGGTGGGGAGTGCGGGAAAAGAAATTGTTAGAGTAAATGTGGCAGTTGCATCTAGCTAATTAAACAGTAAAACGATGAGACCAAGTTTCAAATCTAGTAACATGCTTAAATTCATGTAGACGGGGCACCAGCAAAAAAAGCTCATCCAATCAGTTGCCATGATAAGAAGAGACAGAAGGAAGCCAAGCCACGTCGGTAATAATGTGAATGGAGACAAGATGGCTGATCAGTATCGATAGCAATTCTTAAGAAGAGGCTGCCTGAGTTGAACTTTCTTCTTGCATTTGAAACACAGGGGAAATAATGGTGAATCGACTCCTTGGAATTAGCAGGACATATCCTAGCAGTAAACGTCTGAACTGATAGGACTGTATCAAGGCTAGAAGGTGATAATTAATTGAACCCGGCCAAGGAATTGTATCAATATGATATATTTGTCCCAATCTGACATTTATGAATATATAATATGACAGAAGGAGTCGGATGCTTTCTTAGAGAGACATAATGAACCGAGTATTTATCTCCCTACAATGGACTGTATATATGAGATCTGAAATTGATACCCAATACGCATTCAAATTATGGAGCCTCATTGGGAACCTAACTGTTCATCGGGTAGGACGTTAGTAGTTTAGGAATTATTTTTAAAAAAATGATAGGAAAGTTGTGCTCTATGGCCTTCTTAAGCCGTATTTCGATCTGTGTAACCTTTTAGGGAATTTCGAACTGGATTCTTGAATTAATCTATCGGGGCGTAATGACAAAAGTACGCTGGCGTAGGCTTTAAAAAAAAAAACTTTATTCAACTGAGAAAACAAGGTTCTCGTAGAGTGTCCTTTTATAGTCCCAGTAAAAAGAAATAGCTCTCTCAAAAAGGAGAGTAACAAAACAAGGGGAGATCACTCTGGATTATTCGTAAGAGGAGGAAGGTCTTTATCGTTCCACTGTTTATTAATTATTTACAGATTTTCATTTTTTTTTAATTAAAATTGTTAATTTCAATCAATGTAAGGCTCGAGATCTACTCAAGGTAGAAGTTTACAATGGGAGTGGCATTGATGAATGAGGCATGAGATATGAATGTAAGAAGCAGAGATTATGGAAACAGATGTTAGATAATGACTGTCGTCTGACCCTGGGAGAGATCCAATGTATCCAGGAAAATCGCAAACTATTGTTTTATGCTTTCCCGCTAAAGAAAGTGAACAATGTCACTAGAACGCAGAGGGTTACATACAGTGAAAATGAAAGTGAATGAGAAAGTTGAAAATGGGGAGGATTAAGGAAAAGGATAAAAATGAAGCCTTCAAGAAGACAGAAGATGACGATTGACGTAGCATTTAAATATTTAAAGATTCTAGATATCTGAGAAGCCAGAAATCGGATCTAGTTACACGGGTGGAAAGTGCGAGAAAATAATCTGTTACAGTAAAAATGACTTTTGCATCTAGCTAGTTCATTAGATAAACGGTGAGACCTAACTGCCAATCAAGTACCACGTTTAAATTCGTGTAGTCGGAGTACCAGGAGAACAAAAAAAATCTCGTCCGACGAGATACAATGAAAATATTTGTAGAACAGACAGAGGGAAGCCACGTCACGTCGGTGAGAAAGTGGCCGGAAACAGGATCAATTGCATTGAAAAACCCTGAAGAATTCAGACTGGCTTCACAGGGAGCTAGAAAATCCGCCTGAAAGCCCGATTGATCCACGGCTTACAGCCACATCACGTTGAAAAACCGTTCCTCTTATGATCACCGAAGTTAAGCAATGACTAGCCTGGTTGATACCTATATGGGTAACTGCTTAGAAAAACCAGGTGCTGCAAGCTTGGATGTGTGGGTGGTGTAACGGATATTGGCTTAGAACTGTTAATCGGACAGTCGAGTTCAAATTGCGGTTACGGTTGTTAAATTCACTTACGCGGAAATACCATTTGGAAAATTATGAAACCATCTCCTCTCCTCTCTGCTATGAGTTATTAGGTCGGTGCAAAAATAATGTCGTTTTTTGACGTTAAGTTGAACGTCAAAAAACGACATTATTTTTGCACTGACCTAATAATTAGTAATACTTGTATCACTAAATTATTATTATCTTCAAGAAATTTTCTCACAACCTAAAGGAATATTTTCTGGTTTTAAATAATTTTCAATTCGTAGAGAACGAATCAATAAACATCTGTCTACATTTTTGAGATGTAACTATTAGCTATTATGTCGTTTTTTGACGTTCAACTTAACGTCAAAAAAACGACATTATTTTTGCACCAACCTAATAATTACACTATTCCCATCGTTCGGACTGTTGTGCTAATCTTTATAGCCATATTCACGATGTTTCGGCCGTTGTGTGCTTTGGACTTCTTCAGGTGATATACATTGGAAGTTCGAAACTAAATAAAGGGTTCGGTTCGAAATTCCAACGTATCACCTGAAGAAGGCCATAGAGTACAACGGCTGAAACGTCGTGAATATGGTAATAGACATGAGAACAAAAGTCCGAACGATGTAAACAGTGTAAATAGAATCAATAAACAATAAAAAAAAAATATCTCTATTTAACAGACTGCGTTCTATGCCCAACTTGTAATAAACGCTGTGTTTGAGTTTCGATAGAGAAGTAATATGAAGCGCCATTAGCGACAACAGAAATGACATGGTCGAAAGTTCCATTACCAAAACACGGATTCCAATGATGAAGTTGAAACGATAACAACGGAAACCTCTTGACCTGAACACGCTGCCCACATAATCAAATATATATCCTTTTTTTTCGATTTTGACGTCCCAAATCCATAGTTCACACCTTGAGCTCTCTCTCTCTCTCCTTCTCTCTCTCTCTCTCTCCCCCTCTCGATGAAAACTGTACATTGGTTCTTCTTTACTTTTCTTCTTAACTGTTTAACCCTCAATCTAGCAATGGACGCATATTTTTTTTCAAGGCTATTTTTTTACTCTTATAGATATTCTATACAAATTATTTTTGTAACTGTTATTTTTTTCTTCATTTTCTATCATCTACATAAAGGAAATAAATTTACAACAACAATAAAAAAAATGGTGAGAGATTTCTATTACGAAGTGGATCTATTAATTGAATAAAAAAATATTTTCCTTTCTAAAGAGGTGCCATTTTTTTTTTATTAGAAGGCTTATCAAGTTACACTTTTTCTTCGCTATATTTCAAAACAACGCTTTTTACGCACAATGTATTCTTCTCCTACAATGGAGTCATCAGATTCTAAAAACACTGAATTTTATGTTACAATAAGACAAAAGGAAGCGTAGATACAATTGATAGGATACT
>CAHIKZ030001101.1:1840000-1892500 GCA_903632075.3 Acanthosepion pharaonis | reverse complement strand
ACTGTTAACGCTGCATGAGTTTCCGTCTTGATAGCTAGCTAGCTATCGAGACGGCAATATAGACAGATAGAAAGATAGATGATATGAATAGATAGATAGATAGATCGATAGATCGTAAGAGATAGATAGATGATAGATAGATAGATAGATGATAGATATAGATAGATAGATAGATAGATATAGATCCGAAGACAATAAATAGGATACCTGACTGAGATGAATAAGATAGATAGATAATGAAGAGACTGAGATAGATAGATATAGATAGATAGATCTGAAGACAATAAAATAGGTAGGCCTGAAACACAATAAGATGAATAGATAGATAGATTGATAGATAGATAGATAGATAGATCCAAGAAGAAAATAGGTATACCTGAACAAAATAAAGATAGATAGATAGACAGAATAGATAGATGAATCCGAAGACAATAAAACAGGTATGCCTGAACACACAAAAAGATAGATAGATAGATAGATAGATAGATAGATGAATAGATAGATCCGAAGGACAATACAAAATAGGTATACCTGAACACAAAGATAGATAGATAGATAGATAGATAGATAGATCCAAAATGACAAAAATAGGTGGTAAACCTGAACACAATAAGATAGATAGATAGATCAAGACAATAAAATAAGTGTAGACAGATAGAGGAGATAGATAGATCCGAAGACAATAAAATAGGTATACCTGAACACAATAAGATAGATAGATAGATAGATAGATAGATAGATAGATCCGAAGACAATAAAATAGGTATACCTGAACACAATAAGATAGATAGATAGATAGATAGATAGATAGATCCGAAGACAATAAAATAGGTATACCTGAACACAATAAGATAGATAGATAGATAGATAGATAGATAGATAGATCCGAAGACAATAAAATAGGTATACCTGAACACAATAAGATAGATAGATAGATAGATAGATAGATAGATAGATACGAAGACAATAAAATAGGTATACCTGAACACAATAAGATAGATAGATAGATAGATAGATAGATAGATAGATAGATCCGAAGACAATAAAATAGGTATACCTGAACACAATAAGATAGATAGATAGATAGATAGATAGATAGACAATAAAATAGGTATACCTGAACACAATAAGATAGACAATAAATATAGATAGATACCTGAAGACAATAAGATAAATAGATAGACACAATAAGATAGATAGATAGATAGATAGATAGATGAATAGATAGATAGACAGATCCGAAGACAACAAAATAGGTATACCTGAACACAATAAAGATAGATAGATAGACAGATAGATCCGAAGAGAATAAAATAGATCCTTAAGACAATAAAAATAGATAGATGGAATAGATCCGAAGACACAAATGGGTATACCTGAAGATAGAAAATAGAGATGATAGACAGATCCGATAGATAGATAAAACAGGGCATAGATGAACAAAAGACAATAAGACAGAACACAGATAGATAGATAGATAGATAGATAGATAGATAGATCCGAAGACAATAAAATAGGTATACCTGAACACAATAAGATAGATAGATAGATAGATAGATAGATAGATAAGATAATAAAATAGATAATGAACACAATAAAATAGGACAGGATACAGAACACAATAAGATAGATAGATAGATAGATAGATAGATAGATAGATAGATAGATAGATAGATAGATCCGAAGACAATAAAATAGGTATACCTGAACACAATAAGATAGATAGATAGATAGATAGATAGATGATAGATCCGAAGACAATAAAATAGGTATACCTGAACACAATACAGATAAGATGATAGACAGAGATAGATAGATCCAAGATAATAAAATAGGTAGATCTGAAACAATAAAATAAACACAGATAGATAGATAGATAGATAGATAGATAGATAGATAGATAGATCCGAAGACAATAAAATAGGTATACCTGAACACAATAAGATAGATAGATAGATAGATAGATAGATAGATAGATAGATAGATCCGAAGACAATAAAATAGGTAATACCTAAGATTCAATATAAAATAGATAGATAGATAGATAGATGATAGATAGATAGATAGATAGATAGATAGATAGATCTGAAGACAATAAAATAGGTATATAAACAATAAGAAGATAGATAGAGATAGACAGATCCGAAGACAATAAAATAGGTATACCTGAACAATAAGATAGATAGATAGATAGATAGATAGATAGATAGATAGATAGAAGAAAGAAAATAGGAAAGAAAGGTATCCTGAAACAAAACAATAGATAGATAGATAGATAGATAGATAGATAGATCCGAAGACAATAAAATAGGAGAAGGAAAACAAGAAAGATAGATAGATAGATAGATAGAATGATAGAAAGAGATAGATAAAGATAGAAAAGGATCCAAAGAAACAAAATAAGAAAATAGAAGGTTAAATAATGATATGAGAAGGAAGATCAAGACAATAAAAAAGATAGAAAGAAAAAGATGATAGATAGATAGATAGATAGATGATAGAAAGATCCGAAGACAATAAAATGAGAATATACCTGAACACAAATAAGATAGATAGATAGATAGATAGATAGATAGATAGATGAAAGATCCAAAGACAATAAAATAGGTATACCTGAACACAATAAGATAGATAGATAGATAGATAGATAGATAGATAGATAGATAGATGGAAATAAAGACAATAAAAAGACAAATATACAGACGAATAAAGATAGACCAAAGATACAAAAAGATATGAAGAGATAGACAGATAGATAGATAGATCCGAAGAGAATAAAATAGGTATATGAACACAATGGATAGAAAGATAGATAGATAGATAGATGGGGAGACAGATATATAGATGAAAAAGACAATAAAATAGGTATACCTGAACACAATAAGATAGATAGATAGATAGATAGATAGATAGATAGATAGATAGATAGATCCGAAGACAATAAAATAGGTATAGGATAAGACACAAGAAGATAGATAGATAGATAGATAGATAGAAAGATAGATAGAAAGAAGACAATAAAATAGATACCTAAAACAAAAGAAGATAGATAGATAGATAGATAGATAGATCAAAGACAATAAAATAGGTATACCTGAAAGACAACAAGATAGGGATAGATAGATAGATAGATAGATAGATGAATGAAGACAACAAAATAGGTATAATGAAACAGAAAAGATAGATAGATAGATAGACAGAAAGACAGATAGATCCGAAGACAATAAAATAGGTAATGAAACACAATAAGATAGATAGATCCAAAGAAAAAGGATAAAGATGACATAAAATGACAATAAAAAAGTATAACTGAATATATATAACATATATAAGATAGATAGATAGATAGATAAAGATAGATCCGAAGACAAAAAAAATTAGGAATACCTGGAAAAAAACAAGATAGAGAGATAGATAGATAGATAGATAGATGATAGATAGATAATCCGAAGACAATAAAATAGGCAGGTATACAGATAACTTAGATAATGAAAAGAATAGATAGAATAGATAGATGAAAAGATAGATCCGAAGACAATAAAAAATAAGAATACCTGAAGACAATAAAAATTGATAGATAGATAGATAGATAGATAGATAGATAGATAGATCCAAGAAATAGAAAGAAATAAAGAAAGACAAAAGATAAGAAAGATAAAGAATTATAAGGAAGACAATAAAATTAGAGAAGGAAATCCTAGAAGACAGATAGATAGATAGATAGATAGATAGATAGATAAGATAAATAATAAAATAGGTAATAGAAAGGAATAATAAGAATGAATAGAAAAAGATCCGGAAGACAATAAAATAGGTATACCTGAACAAAAAGAAGATAGATAGATAGACAGATAGATAGATAGATCCGAAAAAAGAAAGAGGAAAGAAAAGAAAGAAATAAAATAGGAATTATAGACACAGATAAATTATAGAAGGAAATCCAGATAGATAAGAAAAAAATAAGAAAGAAAGAAAAGATAGAAAGATCCGAAGAAAAGAAAAAAATAATTATAAAAGAACACAATAAGATAGATAGATAGAAGATAGATAGATAGATAGATAAAGAAAGAAAAGAAATAAAATAGGTATACCTGAAACAAAAAAGATAGATGAGATAGATAGATAGATCCGAAAGACAATAAAATAGGTATAGGAAAAACACAAGAAAGATAGATAGATAGATAGATAGATGACAATAAAATCTGAAGAAAGAAAGAAAGGTATAACTGCTCGAAATAAAAGAAAGATAGAAAGAAAGAATTAGATAGATATGATGCAATAAAATTAAAGAAGAAATCCAGAAGGTTAAAAAATGAAACAAGAAGAAAGAGAAAGAAAGATAAAAAGAAAGATTAGGAATAATAAAATTACGAGAAGAAAATAAAGAAGGTTATACCTGAACAAAAAAGATAGAAAAGATGAAAGATAGATGAGATAGATGAAAGAATTATAAAAAGAAGACAATAAAATAGGTAAGGAACCTGAAACAAGAATAAGACAAGAAAGATAGATAGAAAGAAAGAAAAAAGAAAGAAAGATAGAAACAAAAAGAAAGAAAGAATTAGATGAAAATAAAATAAGTACAAGGAAATCGGGGAAGGTTAAATAATAAGAAGAAAGAAAGATAGAAAGAAGAAAGATAGTAGAAAGACAATAAAATAGGTATACCTGGAACACAATAAGATAGATAAAAAGATAGAGAAAGAAAGAAAGAAAAAAGAAAAGAAAGAAATAAAAGAAAGAATTATAAGGAAGACAATAAATAGATAGAGATAGATGAAATAGATATAAATAGATCGAAGACAAAAAAAAGAAAGAAAGAAATAAAAGAAGATAGATAGAAAGATAGATAGAAGGAAATCCAGAAGGAAAACAATAAAAATAGGTAAAGAAATACAAAAGATAGATTGATAGATAGATGAATTATAAAATTAAAAAAAAATAAAATAAACAAAAAATAAGAGAAATAAAGAAAGATAGATAGATAGAAAGAAAGAATTATCCAAAGACAATAAAATAAGAAAGAAAAAATAAGAAATGAAAGAAAGAAAGATAGAATTAGATAGATGATAGATAGATCCGAAGACAATAAATTAGGTTTAAATAAAGGGAAAAATAAGAAAGAAGATAGAAAGAAAGAAGATAATTATAAGAAGACAATAAAATAGGTAGAAGGGAAACAAGTTTTAGATAGGGATCAGTAAGAAAAGAAAGAAAGATAGAAAGAAAGAAAGAGAAAAAATATAGAAGGAAGATAAGATGGATTATTGATAATTTTGTTTTACAGAAGGTTAAATAGGTATTTAAAGAAACAAAGAAAGAAAGAATAGATAGAATAGATGATGACAAGAAAATTTAGAAGATAAATAAGGTTATTTTTGACACAATAAGAAAGAAAGATAGAAAGAAAGAAAGAATTTCTAGATCAAAGACAATAAAATAGGTAGGAAGGAACAATAAGATTATTTTGAGAAGATAGATAGAAGGATAGATAAATCCGAAGAAACAAACTTATTAAATAACACAGAAGAAGGAAAGATCAAAGATAGAAAGATAGATGAACAATAATAGAAAGAAGATAATGCCAAGAAAGAAATTTTAAGATAAAGAAAGAAAGAAAGAAAGAAAGAAAGAATTATAGGATGGGAAGACAATAAAATAGGTATACCTGGGAACAATAAGATAGATAGATAGATAGAAAGATCCGAAAGAAAGAAGAATAAAAAGGATGATGCCTAAAAACACAATTAGATTTAAGATAGATAAAAATAGATAGATAGAAGATGATAGTTAACGTCTTAAGAAAGAAAGAAATAGTAAAACACAATAAGATAGATAGAAAGAAAGATAGAAAGAATTGTAAGAATAAGACAAAAAATAATAAAGGAAATCCAGAAGGTTAAATAATGCCTAAGATAGAAAGAAAGAAAGAAAGAAAGAAAGAAAGAAAGAAATATAAGGAAGACAATAAAAATACGTAAGGAAAATTACAACAAGAAGATAGATAGATAGATAGATAGAAAGAAGAAAAAAGATAGATAAGAATTCTTTTTGAGAAAGAAAATAGGTATAAGGAAAGAAAGATAGATAGATAGATAAGAAGATAGAAGATTCTCCGAAAGAAATAAAATAGGTAAGAAAGAAAAAAGAAAGAAAGAAAGATAGATAGATAGAAATTTTAGATAGATAAATTAAAGATACGAGAAGGAAATTAATAAAATAAATAACTGAAGAAAGAAAGAATAGATAGATAGATAGATAGATCCAAGACAAAGAAATAGGTATACCTGAACACAATAAGATAGATAGATAGATAGATAGAAGGTAGATCGTAAGACAAAAAAGGTATGCCTGAACACAATAAGATAAGATAGATAGATAGATAGATAGATAGATCCGAAGACAATAAAAAATAAATATACCTGAACACAATAAGATAGATAGATAGATAGATAGATAGATCCGAATGACAATAAATTGATAGGTATAAAATAAGAAAATATAAGAAAGAGAAAGAAAGATAGATAGAAAGAAATCTCATAGATCTGAAGACAATAAAATTAACAAATGAAGGAAATCCAGAAGAACAAATAACATAGATAGATAGATAGATAGATAAGATAGATAAAGAAAGAAAGAAGATCCTGAGACAAAAAATAGGGATACCTAAATTTAAATAAGATAGATAGATAGATAGATAGAAGATAGATAGAAAGAAAGACAATAAAATAGGTAAAAAAGAAAACTCGTTACATCAGATAGAAAATTATAGATAGAAAGATAGATAGATAGATAGAAAAGAAAAGAAAGGTATAGAAAGAAAACAATAAAAGGAGATAGATAAATAGATCCGAAGGAAATAGAAGGTTATAACGAAGAAAGAAAGAAAGAAAGAAAGAAAGAAAGAAAAGAAAGAAATGGAAATGACAATAAAATACATCATAGAAATAGATAGAAAATAAATCTGAAGAAATAAAATAGGTATAAATAGATAGATAGAAAGATAGAAAGAATAGATAAGATCCGAAGACAATAAAATAGGTATAAATGAACACAAAAAGAAAGATAGATAGATAGATAGAATAGAAGAGAAAGAAAGAAAGAAATTTTTTTAGGTATAAAGAAACAAAAAGAAAGATAGAAAGAAAGATGAAAAAAATAGATGATGAGACAGAAAAAAGGTAAGAAAATAAGAAATAGGAAAGAAAGAAAGAAAGAAAGAAGAGAATATAGATAGATAAAATTATAGATAGATAGATCTGAAGACAACAAAATAGGATTCCTGAAATCAACAAGAAGAAAAGAAAATAGGAGATAGAAAGAATAAGATAGATAGATAAGAAAGATGAAAAGGAAAGAAAAGAAGAAAGAAAATAGATAGAAAGAAAGATAATAAGATAAGATAGATAGATAAATAGATAAGATCCAGAAATAAAATAAAAAAGGAAAGAAAGAAATAAAATGGGTATAGAAAGATAGATGAAAGATAGAAAGAATAGATCCAAAGACAATAAAATAGGTAGAAGGAAACACAGAAAGATAGATAGATGAAAGAAAGAAAGATAGATAGAAAGAAAGAAAGAAGACAATAAAATTACAGAGAAGGAAAATGAAGAAAACAAAGATAACGTAGATAGAGAAAGATAGACAGATCCGAAGAAAAAAAAATATAAGAAACAAAGAAACAGAAAGAAAGAATTATATAGATAGATAAAATAGATCCGAAGACAATAAAATAGGTATAAATGAACACAATAAGAAAGAAAGAAAGATAGATAAAGATAGAAAGATAGAAAGAAAGAAATCCAATAAAATAAAATTATACCTGAACACAATAAGATAGATAGAATAGAAAGAAAAGAAAGAAAGAAAATAATTCACAAAAAAATAAAATAAAATTACAGAAAATTAAAGGAAATAAGGTTAAATATAGATAGAAAGATAGAAAGATAGATAGAAAGATAGAATGAATGAATCCGAAGAAAATAAAATAAGGTAATCCTGAACAAAATAAGAAAGAAGAAAGAAAGAAAAAAGAAAGAAAAGAATAAAGATAGATAGATAGACAGATAGAAAGAAATAAAATAGGAATGAAAATAAACACAATAAAGAAAGAAATAAGATAGATAGATAGAAAGAAAGAAAGAAAGAAAGAATTATAAGGAAGACAATAAAATATTATGCCTGAAACAAATAAGATGAATGAGATAGAGAAAGAAAGATAGATGAGAAAGAAAGAAAGAAATAAAATAGGTATATGAAAGACAATAAAATAGATAAGGAAAATCCAGAAGGACAACAAAGAAAAAATCTAAGAAAAGAAACAAAAGAAAGAAAGAAAGAATTAAAGGAAGATAGAATTAGAGAAGATCCATGAAGGTTAATAAAAATAGAAAGAAAGAAAGAAAGAAAGAAAGAATTAATAAAATATAGGATAGATAGAAATAAAGAAAGATAGATAGATAGATAGAAAGAAGACAATAAAAAAGAAAGTATACCTAAAGACAATAAAAAGATAGAAGGAAATAGATAGATAGAATAATAGATAGAAAGAAAGAAAGAAAATAAAGATACCTGAACACAGAAAGAAAGAAAGATATAGATAGATGAGAATGATACTAAATTAAATAAGATAGATTAAATAAAGAAAGAAAGATCAAAGAAAGAAAGAAAGAAAGAAAGATGACAAATAAATACATAGATGAGGAAAGATAGATAGATAGAATAACGATAGATAGAAAGAAATAAGAAAGAAAAAAGAAAGAAAGAATTATAAGGAAGACAATAAAATACAGAAGGAAAAGATAGATAAGAAAGAAATGATAGAAATGGATAGATAGAATCCAGGAGACAATAAAATTAGAGAAGGAAATGAACATAATAAGAAAGAAAGAAAGAAAGAAAGAAAGATAGATAGATGACACAAAAATCCGAGAAGGAAATAAGAAGGTTAAATGAACAAGAAGAAAGAAAGAAAGATAGATAGAAAGAAGAATTATAAGGAAGACAATAAAAGGTATGCCTGAAAGGAAATCCAGAAGATAGATAGATAGATGAAAGAAAGAAAGAAGATAGAAAGAAAGAAAGAAAGAAAAGGTATAACAAGACAAAATAAAGAAGATATAAATAGATAGAAGATTAACGAGAAGAAAAAAATAGGTATAAAAGAAAGAAAGAAAGATAGATAGATAGACAGAAAGAAAAGATAGATAAGAAGACAAATAGGTGGGAGAAGGAAAGACAGAAAAAGAAATAGGTATAAGAAAGAAAGAAAGAAAGAAAGAAAGAAAGAATAGAAAGACCGAAATTAATTAAAAGGAAATCCAGAATGTTAATAACAAAAGAGAAAAGAAATAAAGAAAGAAAGAAAGAAAGAAAGAAAGCAAAGAAAGATGACAATAAAATAGGAGAAGGAAAAGAAAGAAGGTTGAAAGAATAGAAATAGAAAGACAAGAAAAAGGTAAGGAAAAAAGAAAGAAAGAAAGAAAATTAGAAGGAAGATAGACAAATTATCCGAAAGAAATCCAGAAGGTTAAATAACACAAGAAAGAAAGAAAGAAAGAAAGAAAGATAAATAGACAGATAGAAAGACAAATAAAAGGCATAGAAGGAAATCCAGAAGCAAGAATCAAGATAGATAAAAAGAAAGAAAGAAAGAAAGAAAGAAAGAAAGAAAGAAAGAATTATAAGGAAGACAATAAAATTAGTAGAAGGAAACCAGAAGGATAAATAGATAGAAAGAAAGAAAGAAAGAAAGAAAGAAAGATCCGAAGAAAAAAAATTATAAGGATGACCTGAAAATTACGAAAAAGAAAGAAGATAGACAGATAAGAAAGAAAGAGAAAAGAAAGAAAGAAAGAAAGAAAGAAAGAAAGAAAGAATTATAAGAATGAAATAAAAAAGAAGATAATAGATGAAGAAGATCCGAAGAAGAAAAAAAGGCATAAAGAAAGAAAAAAAGAATTATAAGATGAGATAAATAGAGAAGAAATCCAGAAGGTTAAATAACGTCTGAAGAAAGATAAAAGAAAGAATGAATAAGGATGAAATAAAATATATGAAAGGAAATAAGAAGGTTAAATAATGATAGAAAGAAAGAAAGAAAGAAAGAAAGAAAGAAAGAAAGAAAAAGAAGGAAACAATAAAATAAACAGAAGGAAAACTAGATGTAAGAAAGAAAGTAAGAAAAAAAAAAGAAAGAAAGAAAGAAAGAAGAGAAAGAAATAATAGATGAATTATAAATCCATGACAAACAAAATAGTCCAGGAAGGAAATAAGATAGAAAGAAAGAAAGAAAGAAAGAAAGAAGAAAGAAAGAAGACAAGAAAGAATTATACCTGAACACAATAAAATTACGAGAAGAAAATAGAAGGTTAGATAGACAGAAAGAAAGAAAGAAAGAAAGAAAGAAAGAAAGAAAGAAAGAAAGAAAGAAAGAAAGATAAATTACGAAGACAATAAAATAGGTAGGAAATAGAAGGTTAATGAAGATGAAAGAAAGAAAGAAAGAAAGATAGAAAGAAAGAATTATAAGGATGACAATAAAATTATAAGAAGGAAATCCAGAAGGTTAAATAACGTAAGAAAGAAAGAAAGAAAGAAAGAAAGAAAGAAGAAAGAAAGAAAGAAAAATTGGGGAGAAGGAAGACAATAAAATAGGTAGAAGGAAAGAAAATAAGAAAGAAAGAAAGATAGAAAGAAAGAAAGAAAAAAAGAAAAAAGAAAAATAATTATAAGGAAGACAATAAAATAAGATAGAAGAAAGAAAGAGAAAGATAATATAAAGAAAGAAATAAAATAAAGAAAAGAAATAAGAAGAAATAAAGAAAGAAAAGAAAGAATTATAAAGAAAGACAATAAAATAGAAAGAAAGAAAACAGGAAAATAAGATAAGAAAAGAAAGAAAGAAAGAAAGAAAGAAAGAATTATAAGAATGACAAGAAAGAAAGAAAAAATAGAAAGAAATAAAGAAAGAAAGAAAGAAAGAAAAAGATGAAAAAATTAGATAGAAGGAAATCCAAAATTACAATAGAAGGAAAAGAAGAAACAATAAGATAGAAAGAAAGAAAGAAAGAAAGAAAGAAAGAAAGAATTATAAGGATGACAATAAAATTACGAGAAGGAAATCCAGAAGGTTAAATAACGTGTAAGAAAGAAAGAAAGAAAGAAAGAAAGAAAGAAAGAATTATAAGGAAGACAATAAAATAGGAGAAGGAAATCACAATAAGATAATAAGAAAGAAAGAAAAAAGAAAGAAAGAAAGAAAGAAAGAAAGAATTATAAGGAAGACAATAAAAATATAGAAGGAAATCCAGAAGGTTAAATAACGTAAAAAAAAAAAAAAGAAAGAAAGAAAAGAAAGAAAGAAAGAAAGATAGAAAAAAAAGAAAGAAAAAAGAAAACGTACCTGAAAGAAAATAGATAGATGATAGATAAAATTAAGAAGGAAATAAAGAAAGAAATAAAGAAAGAAAGAAAGAAAGAAAGAAAGAAAGAAAGAAAGAAACAAAAAATAAGAGAAGAAGATAATAGATAGAAGAAGGAATAACAATAAAGAAAGAAAGAAAGAAAGAAAGAAAGAAAGAAAGAAAGAAAGAAAGAAAAGAAAGAAAAGAAATTACGAGAAAAGAAAGAGAAGGTTAAATAACAAAGAAAAATTAAAGAAAGAAAGAAAGAAAGAAATAATTTGAAATAAAAAGAAAGAAGAAATAAAAGAAAGAAAAAAAAGAAAGAAAGAAAGAAAGAAGAAGGAAGACAACAAAATTGCGAGAAGGAAATCCAGAAGGTTAAATAACATGTAAGAAAGAAGAAAGAAAGAAAAAGAAAGAAAGAAAGAAAGAAAGAATTATAAGGATGACAATAAAATTACGAGAAGGAAATCCAGAAGGTTAAATAACGTGTAAGAAAGAAAGAAAGAAAGAAAGAAAGAAAGAATTATAAGGAAGACAATAAAATTACGAGAAGGAAATCCAGAAGGTTAAATAACGTGTAAGAAAGAAAGAAAGAAAGAAAGAAAGAAAGAAAGAAAAGAATTATAAGGAAGACAATAAAATTACGAGAAGGAAATCCAGAAGGTTAAATAGATAGAAAGAAAGAAAGAAAAGAAAGAAAGAAAGAAAGAAATAAGGATGACAAAAAAATTACGAGAAGGAAATCCAGAAGGTTAAATAACATGTAAGAAAGAAAAAGAAAGAAAGAAAGAAAGAAAGAAAAGAAAAGAAAAAAAATTAAGAAATGAAAATAAAAAAGAATTCTAGAAAATCATAAATAAATTAAATTAACAATGAAAAGGTTTGAGAAAAAGAAGGAAAGAAAGAAAGAAAGAAAGAAAGAAAAAAGAAAGAAAAAAAAAGAATTATAAGGATGACAATAAAATTACGAGAAGGAAAGATCCAGAAAGAAAAATAAATAACAAAAGAAAGAAAGAAAGAAGAGAAAGAAAGAAAGAAAAGAAAGAAAGAATTAACAAGGAAGAAAATAAAATTAGAAGAGGAAATAGAAGGAAAATAAAAGAAAGAAAGAAAGAAAGAAAGAAAGAAAGAAAGAAAGAAAGAAAAGAATTATAAGGATGACAATAAAAAGAGAAGGAAAATCCAAAGGTTAAATAAACGATAGAAAGAAAGAAAGAAAGAAAGAAAGAAAGAAAGAAAGAATTATAAGGAAGACAATAAAATTACGAGAAGGAAATCCAGAAGGTTAAATAACGTGTAAGAAAGAAAGAAAGAAAGAAAGAAAGAAAGAAAGAGAAAGAATTATAAGGAAGACAATAAAATTACGAGAAGGAAAACTGAAAGGTTAAAAATAAGAAAGAAAAAAAAAGAAAGAAAGAAAGAAAGAAAGAAAGAAAAGAAAGAAAGAAAGAAAGAAAGAATTATAAGGAAGACAATAAAATTACGAGAAGGAAATCCAGAAGGTTAAATAACGTGTAAGAAAGAAAGAAAGAAAGAAAGAAAAGAAAGAAAGAAAGAAAGAAAGAAAGAAAGAATTATAAGGATGACAATAAAATTACGAGAAGGAAATCCAGAAGGTTAAATAACGTGTAAGAAAGAAAGAAAGAAAGAAAGAAAGAAAGAAAGAAAAAGAAAGAAAGAAAGAATTATAAGGATGACAATAAAATTACGAGAAGGAAATCCAGAAGGTTAAATAACGTGTAAGAAAGAAAGAAAGAAAGAAAGAAAGAAAGAAAGAAAGAAAGAAAGAAAGAAGACAACAAAATTACGAGAAGGAAATCCAGAAGGTTAAATAACGTAAGAAAGAAAGAAAGAAAGAAAGAAAGAAAGAAAGAAAGAAAGAAAGAATTATAAGGATGACAATAAAATTACGAGAAGGAAATCCAGAAGGTTAAATAACGTGTAAGAAAGAAAGAAAGAAAGAAAGAAAGAAAGAATAAGGAAGACAATAAAAACAACGAGAAGGAAATTCAAAAATAAAAGAAAAAAGAAAGAAAGAAAGAAAGAAAATTATAAGGAAGACAATAAAATTACGAGAAGGAAATCCAGAAGGTTAAATAACGTAAGATAAAAATAAAAAGAAAAAAGAAAGAAAAAAGAAAGAAAGAAAGAAAGAAGAATTATAAGGAAGACAATAAATTACGAGAAGGAAATCAGAAGGTTAAATAACGAGAAAGAAAGAAAGAAAGAAAGAAAGAAAGAAAGAAAGAAAGAAAGAAAAAAAAGAATAATAAAAACAAAAATACGAGAAAGAAATCCAGAAGGTTAAATAAAGAAAGAAAGAAAGAAAGAAAGAATTAAAGAAACAAATAAATTACGAAAGGAAATCCAGAAGGTTAAATAACGTGAAGAAAATAAAAGAAAGAAAGAAAGAAAGGAAAGAAAGAAAAGAAAATAACGAAGACAATAAAAGTAAGAGAAAGAAATCCAGAAAAGAAAGAAAGAAAGAAAGAAATAAAGAAAGAAAGATAAAAGATAGATTATAAAACAATAAAATTAAGGAAAACAGAAGGTTAAATAACGATGTAAAGAAAGAAAGAAAGAAAGAAAGAAAGAAAGAAAGAATTATAAGGATGACAATAAAATTACGAGAAGGAAATCCAGAAGGTTAAATAACGTGTAAGAAAGAAAAAGAAAGAAAGAAAGAAAGAAAGAAAGAAAGAATTATAAGGAAGACAATAAAATTACGAGAAGGAAATCCAGAAGGTTAAATAACGTGTAAGAAAGAAAGAAAGAAAGAAAGAAAGAAAGAAAGAAAGAATTATAAGGAAGACAATAAAATTACGAGAAGGAAATCCAGAAGGTTAAATAACGTGTAAGAAAGAAAGAAAGAAAGAAAGAAAGAAAAAGAAAGAAAGAAAGAAAGAAAGAAAGAAAGAATTATAAGGAAGACAATAAAATTACGAGAAGGAAACAGAATAAAATAACGTAGATAAGATAAAGAAAGAAAGAAAGAAAGAAAATAAAGAAAGAAAGAAAGAAAGAATTATAAGGAAGAAATAAAAGATAGAAGGAAATCCAGAAGATTAAAAAGAAAAAGAAGAATATAAATAACAATAAAGAAAGAAAGAAAGAAAGAAAGAAAGAAAGAAAGAAAGAAAGAATTATCCGAAGACAATAAAATTACGAGAAGGAAAACAGAAGGTTAAATAACGTAAGAAAGAAAGAAAGAAAGAAAGAAAGAAAGAAAGAAAATAAAAATTATAAAGGAAGATAGAAAATAAATGAGAAGATAAATCCAGAAGGTTAAATAACGTAAGAAAGAAAGAAAGAAAGAAAGAAAGAAAGAAAGAAAGAAAGATTACGAATTATAAATGATGACAATAAAATGGACGAAAGGAAATAAGGTTAAATAAAGAAAGAAAGAAAGAAAAAAAAAAGAAAGAAAGATAAGGAAGACAATAAAATTACGAGAAGGAAAATAGAAGGTTAAATAACGGAAGAAAGAAAGAAAGAAATGAAAGAAAAGAAAGAAAAGAAAGAAAAAAAGATAAGACAGAAATAAAATTAGATCCGAAGACAAGAAAAACGTAAATAACGTGAAAGAAAAGAAAGAAAGAAAGAAAGAAAGAAAGAAAGAAAGAAAAGAAAGAAAGAAAGACAATAAAAAGAATTATACCTAAACACAATAAGATAGAGAAGGAAAGATAGAAAGAAAGAAAGAAAAAGAAAGAAAGAAAGAAAGAAAGAAAATAAGGATGACAATAAAATTACGAGAAGGAAATCCAGAAGGTTAAATAACGTAAGAAAGAAAGAAAGAAAAAAGAAAGAAAAGAAAGAAAGAAAATAAAGAAGACAATAAAATTACGGAGAAGGAAATAAAAATTAAATAACATGTAAGAAAGAAAAAAGAAAGAAAGGTTAAAAAGAAAAGAATTAAAGAAAGAAATAAAAAGAAAGGAAGATAGAAAAGAAAGAAAAGAAAAGAAAGAAAGAAATAAAAAAGAAAAGGAAATAAAAAGTTACGAGAAGTGAAATAAAAAGAAATAACAGAAAGAAAGAAAGAAAGAAAGAAAGAAAGAAAGAAGAAGGAAGGATTATAGAAGACAATAAAATTACGAAAGGAAACCAGAAGGTTAAATAAGATAAGAAAAGAAAGAAAGAAAGAAAGAAAGAAAGAAAGAAATAAAGAAAGAATATAAGGATGACAATAAAATTACGAGAAGGAAACCAGAAAGGTTAAATAACGAAAAGAAAGAAAGAAAGAAAGAAAGAAAGAAAGAAAGGAAGACAATAAAATAGGCAAAGAAGGAAATAAGAAGATTAGAAGGAAAGATAGATTAAAATCAATTAAGAAAGAAAGAAAGAAAGAAAGATAAGAAAGAAAAAAATTATGAGAAGATAAGGAAGAAAAATATAAATAAAGAAAGAAAGAAAGAAAGAAAATAAAAAAGAATTATAAAAGAAAGAAAGAAAAAAGAAGAAAGAAAGAAAGAAAGAATTAGAAGGAAAGAATAAATTAAATAAGACAGAAAAGAAATAGAAGAAGAAAGAAAGAAAGAAAGAAAGAATCCATAAGGAAGACAATGAAATAGATTTGAAAGAAAAAGAAAAGAAAGAAAAGAAAGAAAGAAAGAAGAAAGAAAGAAAGAAAGATTAAGACAAATCTTTACGAGAAGGAAATCCAGAAGAAGACATGAAAGTCAAAAGAAATAAAAGAAAGAAAGAAAAAAAGAAAGAAAAAGAAAGAAAGAATTATAAGGATGACAATAAAAATTACGAGAAGGAAAATCCGGTTAAATAACAATAAAATAGAAAGAAAAAAGAAAGAAAGAAAGAAAGAAAGAATTATAAGAATAGAATGATGAATTAAAGAATAGATCCAGATGACAAAATAATAAGAAGAAAATAAAAAAAAGATAGAAAGAAAGAAAGAATGAATAGAAGAAAGAAGATAGATAGAAAATAACGATAGAAAGAAATTCTGAATTAAATAAATACATACCTGAAAAATTAAGATAGATAATGAAAGAGTGAAGGAAAAGAATAAGAAAAAAAAGGAAAGAAAAGAAAGAAAGAAAGAATAAGAAAAGAAGACAATAAAAAGATGAGAAGGAAAATCCAGAAGGTTAAATAAGGAAAAGAAAAGAAAAAGAAAGAAAAGAAAAAAAAGAAAGAAAGAAAAAAAGAAAGAATTATAAGGAAGACAATAAAATTACGAGGAGGAAATCCAGAAGGATAAATAATGTAAGAAATAAGAAAGAAAGAAAGAAAGAAAGAAAGAAAGAATTAAAGGAAGAAAGAAAAATTAGAGAAGAAAAAAATTAAATAACAAGGAAAAAAGAAAGAAAGAAAAAAAGAAAGAAAGAAAAGAAAAAGAAATAATTGATGAAATAAATAAATAGAAAGAAAAGAAAATAGATGAATAAGGAAGACAAAAAAAAGAAAGAAAGAAAGAATAGATGAATGAAAGCAGAATGAAAGAAAACCGAATAAAATAAAATTAAGAAAGAAAGAAAGAAAGAAAGAATATATAAGGATGAATAGATAAAGAAAGAAATTTGAAGTTCTTAAATTGAAGAAGGAAAATGAAATAAAGAAAGAAAGATTAGAAAAGAATTAAAGAAAGAAAGAAAGAAAGAATTAAGAATTAGAAAAAACATAAATTACGATAAGGAAATAGAAGGTTAAATAACGTGTAAGAAAGAAAGAAAGAAAGAAAATAGATAGAAAGAAAGAAAGAAAGAATTATAAGGATGACAATAAAATACGAGAAGGAAATCCAGAAGGTATAAATAACGTGATAAGAAAGAAAGAAAGAAAGAAAGAAAGAAAGAAAGATAAGAATGAAAAAATTATAAGAGAATGAAAATTACCATCAAGAAATAAGAAAAACTGACCTATAGAAAGATAACGTAAGAAAGAAAGAAAAGAAAGAAAGAAAGAAAGAAAGAAAGAAAAAGAAGAAAGAATTATATATCTGATGACAATAAAATTATAGAAGGAAATCCAGAAGGTTAAATAACGTAAGAAAAATAAAAGAAAGAAAGAAAGAAAGAAAGAAAGAAAGAAAGAATTATAAGGATGACAATAAAATTACGAGAAGGAAAGCTGGAAGGTTAAATAACGTAAGAAAGAAAAGAAAGAAAGAAAGAAAGAAAGAAAGAATTATAAGGATGACAATAAAATTACGAGAAGGAAATCAGAAGGTTAAATAACGTAAGAAAGAAACAAGAAAGAAAAAAAAGAAAGAAATAAAGAAAGAAAGAATTATAAGTAAGACAATAAAATAAAATGTTTCCTTCCAGAAGGTTAAATAACGTGTTGAAAGAAAGAAAGAAAGAAAGAAAGAAAAGAAAGAAAGAATAGAAAGAAACAAAAAAATTAAGGAAGAGAATAAATTAGAAGGAAAATAACATCTGAAGAAAGAAAGAAAAAAAAAGAAAAAAGAAAAAGAAAGAAGAAAGAAATCTGACATTTTAGATAGAAAAAATCCAGAAGGTTAAATTTCAGGGTTAAAAAGAAAGAAAAGAAAGAAAGAAAGAAATAAGATAGACAAAAGAATCTAAGAGAAAAAACCGAAGAAAAAAGGTATAAGAAACAAAGAAAAATAAAGAAAGAAAGAATAAGAAAGAAAAACAAAGAATTATAAGGATGACAATAAAATTATTAAGGAAATGGAAGGTTAAAAACGTAAGAAAGAAAGAAAGAAAGAAAGAAAGAAAGAATGAAAGAAAGAAAGAAAGAAAGAAAGAAAAATTATAAGATAGACAGAAAAATTACGAGAAGGAAATCCAGAAGGTTATATATCCGAAGAAAAAAAAAAAAGAAAGAAAGAAAGAAAAAAAGAAATATAAAGAATTAAATATGACAATATAAATTACGAGAAGGAAATTGAGAAGGTTAAATAACGTGTAAGATAGAAAGAAACCTAAGAAAGAAAGAAAGAAAGAAAGAAAGAATTATAAGGAAGACAATAAAATTATAGAATAAAATTAAGAAAATTAAATAACGTTGTAAGAAAGAAAGAAAGAAAGAAAGAAAGAAAGAAAGATAAGAATGGATAGAAGATAGATAGATAGGAAAATATAATAAAATAACCGTATAAAGAAAGAAATCCAGAAAGATGAAAGATATTTATAGACAATAAATCTGTAGAAAATAAAGAAGGTAAATAACATGTGAAAGAAAGAAAGAAAGAAAGATAGAAAGAAAGAAAACAAGAAATAAAATAGGAGAAGGACAATAAAATTACATAGAAGGAAATTTAAGAAAGTTAAATAACGATAGAAAGAAAGAAAGAAAGAAAGAAAGAAAATATCCGAACAATAAAAACGAGGAGGAAATCCAGAAGGATAAATAAAATTAGAAAGAAAGAAAAAACAAGAAAGATAGAGACAATTATAGATAGATATAATAGAAAGAAAGAAATAAAAAGGTTAAAGAAAGAATTATTTAGATGACAATAAAATAGAATAGAAGGAAAGAATAGAAGGTTAAATAATTATTATAAGAAGACAAAAAATAGAAAACAAAGAAAGAAATAAAGATAGAATGAAAGAAAGAAAGAATTATAGATGAAATAAAATAAAAAATGTGTGAACTATAAGAAATAAAAATAATATATATATAAAATATATAGATTGATGAATATATAAAGAAAGAAAGAATTGATAGACAATAAAATAGGTATAGAGAAAGAAACAAAAAAGGTTAAAGTTTCCGTAAAATAGAAGGAAACAAAATAGGTTAAATAAATATGAAGAAAGAAAAAAAAGATAGATAGATATTATTTATATATCCGAAGACAATAAAAATAGGTAAAATAGAACAATAAATAATGAAGAAAGAAAGAAAGAAAGAAAGAAAGAAAGAAAGAAAATAAGAATTATAAGGATGACAATAAAATAGATAATCAAATAGATAAATAAATAATGAAAAGAAAGAAAGAAAGAAATAAAAAAGAATTATAAGGAAGACAATAAAATTCTTAAACTAGAAGATTAAATAACGTGATATGTTAATAAATAGAAAGAAAGAAAGAAAGAAAGAAATATAAGAAAAGACAATAAAATTATATAGGAAATTCAGATTCGATAACAATAATAAAAAGAAGAAAGAAATAACGAAAAAAAAAAGAAAGAAAAAAGAAAGAATTATAAGGATGACAATAAAATTACGAGAAGGAAAATTCAGAAGGTTAAATAAAAAAAGAAAGAAAGAAAGAAAGAAAGAAAGAAAGATAGAAAGAAAGAATTATAAGATAGATATCTTTAGATCTTCTTAGAAACCAAAGGTTAAATATCCAAGAACAAAGATAGATAGAAAGAAAGAAAGAAAGAAAGAAATACAATAAAGATTACAAAAAAGAAATATTGAAAATAAGATATTAGATAAAATAGATAGAAAAAAATAAAGAAAATAGAAAGACCGAAAGAAAGAAAATGAAATAAAGAAAGAAAGAAAGAATTATTCTTTTGAAATGAAGACAAAAATTTTCTTATAAGGAAAATAATAAAATTACAATAAAATAAGATAGAAAGAAAGAAAGAAAGAAAGAAAGAAAGAAACGAAACTAAAGAAAGAAAAGAAATAAACAGATTTAAGACAATAAAATTATGAGAAGGAAATTCAGAAGGTTAAATAAAACAGGACAGAAAGAAAGAAAGAAAGAAAGAAAGAAAGAAAGAAAGAAATATGAAATTATATTCTAGACAAATAAAATACGAGAAGGAAATCTTGAAGGTTAAATAAATAAATGTATTGAAAGAAAAGAAAGAAAGAAAGAAAGAAAGAAAGAAAGAAAAGAATTATAAGAAGACAATAAAAAATTACGAGAAGGAAATCCAGATAAATAAATATAAGAAAGAAAGAAAAGAAAGAAAGAAAGAAAGAAAGAATTATAAGGATGACAATAAAATTACGAGAAGGAAATAAAATTCCTAAACGTAACTCAAAAGATAAATAGAAGAAAGAAAGAAATGAAAGAATTTTTCAAGAAGACAACTAATTTGTTTAAAAAACAAACGAAGGAAAATAAAAGGTTCATATGTTATAAGAAAATAAGTAAGAATATAGATAGATATATATATAGAATTATAATAGATAGATATATAGATAATAGATATTCAATGTGGTAAATAAAAGTATATAAATAATGACAATAAGATAGATAGATGAATAGATAGATTAGAAAAATGAATGTTTTTAACAGAATGCGAAAGGGAAATAGAAGGTTAAATAAGATAACATAGAGAAAGAAAGATTTATATAAAGAATACTGAGATATATATATGTAAAGAAAGAACATTTTAAAATATTTATACATAATAGATAAATAATAGATCGATAGATATCTAAGATGAAGATTTAAATAGTGCATACACTAAAAATAAGATAGATAGATAATGAATGAATAAAGAAAAGAAAGATTGATAAATATGAAAAGATCCGGTTTGGGATAAATAAATAGATAGATTAATAGATGTATGAATAGAAAGATAAATTCTAAAGAAAGAAAAAATTATAAGGATATATAGATAATTTAATCACAACAATGGATAGATAGATAGATAGAAAAATGATAGATAGATAGATGACAGATAATTCTCTAAGAAAGACAATAAAATAGTGTACCTGAAAGAAAGATGGAAAGATAGATAATGAAGACATAGATAGATAGATAGATCTCTCCCTACACAAAAAAATAGGTATACATATAAAAGAAAGAAAGAAATGAAAGAAAGATAGATGATTTCCGACAAGAAAATAAAATAAGGGACAACTGAAAAATAATTAAGATAAATAATATAAATTATAGATAGATATTATTAGACAAAGATAACGGTTATACTCAATAAAATCTATCAGATGGAAATAGAAAGGTAAAAAAGAAAGATAGAAAGATCCGAAGACAAAGAATTACAGAACCATGGTATTTATAATCCAAGAGGGTTAGAAGGTTAAATTTGAAATCAAGAAAGAAAAGAAAAGACATTAAAATAGGCAGAATACCACATAAAAGAAAGACAGAAAAATGACAAGAAAGATGTACCATTCCTCTTCTAGAATAAAATAGATGTAACCGAAAAGAAAGATGACTGAGGAGGCAAGAAAGAAGAAGAAAGAAAGAAAGAATCTTTATAATGACAAAATCATACGAGAAGGTAAAGAAGATAAAATAACCCCAGAAATGAGAAAAGAAAGAAATCAAAAAAGAAAGTGATGAAAGAAATGGAAAGAAGACAATTTTTTCAAGGAGGAATTCCTAAATTTAGATAATGATAAATAGATCCCTTAAAGATTTGTTCTTTATAAAAGAAAGAAACCTAAATGATAGAATCCTAATTCCCCCAATAAAATAAGACAAGGAAAATATATACACATAACTTGAAAGAAAGATAGATATAAAGAAAGAAAGAAAGAAGAAAGAAATATATATAAAATAAAATAAAGAATATACTTGAATACACAAATATGTAAGAAAGAAAGAAAGAAAGAAATACAAGAAATGTACAAATAAAAGAAAGAAAGAATAAAATTAAAGAAGAAAGAAAAGAAGCTGAACAATAAAAGAAAAAGAATAAAAGAAGATAGAAGAATGAATTAAATGTTAGAAGGAAATTAATAGAAGGTTAAATTAGATAAGAAAAGGAAAGAAAGATAAGGAAAGAAAGAAAAATAAAATTAGAACAATTAAATAACTAAATGTTCAATAAAGAAAGAAAGAAAGATAAAGAAAGAAAAGAAAGAATTAATAAGATGACAAAAAATATAGAAGGAAATAGAAGGTTAAATATAATATAAGATATGAAAGAAAGAAAAGAAAAAAGAAAGAAAGAAAGGAAAAGAAGAAAAGAAAGAAAGAAAAAAAGAAACAAAATGAATCTATCCATCTAAGGAAAAGAAGGTCTAAATAAGAAAGAAAGAAATAAAGATAAGAAAGACTGTATAAGAACAAAAGATAGATAGAAAGATATATAGATAGATGAATAAATGAAAGAAAGAAAAAATTCTAAAAACAATAATGGGATAAAACAATGAAAGATAGATGAAGATAGAAAGAAGATGAATGGATGAGACAAAATTACGAGAAGGAAACAGACAATTAAATAAATATAAAAAGAAAGAAAGAAAAGAAAGAAAAGAAAAAGAAAGAAGATATAGAAGAACAATAAAATAGATCCTGAACACAATCTTTATTAAAATAGATAGATAGAAAATGAAAGAAAGAAGAAATAAAACAAAGAAACCTTTTTATTTACAGATAGATAGATAGATTCTTATTTTCGAAAGATAGAAAAAAAGAAAGAAAAATAAAATAAAGAAACAATAAGATAATAGATAGATAGATGAGACAATCAAAAGACAAGGAAAATAGGTATGTCTAACAACGTAAGAAAGATAGAAAGCATAGATGAAAGATAGACAATGAATTCAGAAATTTTATTATCTCGTTTTCTTACAGAAAAAAGACAAAACAGACTTTTTTCTAGGTTTGAATCTCAATGTGTTTCCAAATAAAAATTAAGAGAAAAAATCCATGGAAAGAAAGATAGATAAATAGATAAGAAAAAAAATTCAGAAGAAGACAGACAGTTAGGTAAATACCTGAACAAAGAAAGAAAGAACAGATAGATAGATAGATGAATAAAGAAGAAAATAATTTAGATAGATAGAAGGAATAGAATAAAAAAAGATAATGGTATTGAATAGATTAAAATATAAGAAAGAAATCAAAAAATGAGAAAGAATAGATAGATAGATAGATAAAGAATGGACAGATCAGATGAGATAGATGGATAAAATATGCAAGTAAACCTGTATGGGTAAAAAGATAGATAGAAAGAAACAAGAATAAAAGATGATCCGAATTTAATATTTATAAACATAGAAGGAATACAGACAGATAAATACAAAAAAACAAAAGATAGATAGATAGAAAGATAGATAAACCTTTGAAATGTCATATGATTCACGTAAATGACAATAAAATGAACAGAAGGAAATTCTGACGAGCCCAAGTAAATATGGAAAGATAAATAGAAATTAAGATAATAGATAGATTGATATGAACTGATAAATAGATAGATGCAATAAATAGATAGATCCGAAGAGATCGATTTCCGCAGATAGAACAATATGACCTCCTCCGATGAATAAGATAGATGAGAATAGATAGATTCCTCGATAGATAGATAGATAGATATATCCAACCTCGACAATAAAATCGATTAGATAGATGGAAAAGCAACCATTATCTAATATATATACCTACATCAAACCTCCAGATAGATAGATAGATAGATCTTTACTTTGCTGGTTTACCCCGTATGTGATATATAATTGATTAGATAGATGAATGAATAGATGAAAAGAAATATGATAGATAGATAGATAGATAGATAGATAGATTTGACATCCACGTGAATGGTCCTCGATCTTTTAAAATGTGTATACCTAGAAATTCACAATAAGATATGATAGATTTGATAGATCCCTAGATAATAAATATTCAAGCAATAAAATAGGTATACCTGAACACAATAAGATAGATAGATAGATAATAGATAGATAGATAGATAAAAATAAAATAAAAAACAGTTTAACACAAAATAGGTATAGATGAATGAATAGATAGATTAAATTTAATAGGATAGAACAGATTCTCAAAAGATAAATCTGCATGTTTATTATTTGAACCACAACAAAAATGTATTCAAAGTTCACTTTCTCAAATTCCGGCCAAAACAGTTTTGCCAAAACGGAACCTGTTGAGCAACTCCATTCCTCTTTGTTAAGTTTTCACAATTCTAACCCTTGAACTTCAACTCAAGCACATACAAATGTACTTACATGATGTTAAAGATCTCCTCTGCGAAGTGAAATGCCTCAAATGTCAGTTGGAAATGCAATCTCCGAGGGGGCATGACATCTACAAAACAAAAAAACATATACAGACAGGAGGACACCATTCACTTTCATTTCTGCTTCTGAAAAATCTGCAATGTGACTAAAAACGTCTGACAATTCTAAAAAAAGTACGAATCATAGATCACAGGTAGGAAAAGGTAATGTTTACATACTTTCTTATTTAAAAGATTGATTTTTTGTTTTTCTTTCTGTTTCAATTACAACACTGGACGATTTTTTCGGATGTTTTTAGCCCTTTCTTTCTTTTACCAGTTTTTTTTCCCCAGATACCTATTCATTTTAGTATATTTTTTATTTAAAATTATGTTATCCAATTTTTTTATAAACCAAGTATAGTTATTAACATAATATATATATATATATATATATATATATATATATATATATATATATATATATAACATGAACATGGAAGTCAACACTTCAGGCAAACGGCTGTTTCATACTAATTTAAATAATCAAAGACTTTTTGCTGTTTTTTTTCTACTGAAACAATATATGGGTCAGTGGTGCATTGTCGATAGTATATAATGATTTTCAAATTAGATGGAACAATGTTAGCCGAAAGTATGGAAACAACTGCTGAGGATCAAGTCACTAGTCCGTCGTAATTGATCTAGTGTCGATAAACTTTCTAACCATTACACCACATGAAGGTCCCCTTGTCGATAACATATATTAGCAACTATTTTGCCGGCTGCTCAGTTTATTTGTTTATTTATTTCCTTATTTGGGATAGATTATTTTTTGCTTGTTTTTATTTATTTTATTTTTATTTCTTATCTTATATATTTATTTTATTTATAGCAATCAGTGGTTCATTAACGTAGTAAAATTTGTTTGCATTAAATATTTAATAGTGTTGTTTTAAAATGGGAAGATAAACTTATTTAAACTTAAATTCATCTTGGTTGATTATATAATTTATTCTATATATTTAATGAGAGCAGTTTTTAATTTGTTTTATTAGCAATCATTTTATTTATTTGGATTGATTATCTTTACATGTTTTTCAACAACGATTAATTTATCAGGATCGATTTGTTAGTTTTTTTATTTATTTGGATTAATTTAGATTAATTTATTTTACTTGTTTTTATTATTTATTTATTATACTGTATATTTTATTTTCTCTTTTTCGGTTTTCGATTTTTCAGTAATGTAAAACTTTTTGTCGTTATATTATATGTATCATTTATATTTGGCACTCTATCTCTCATATTGTACTTTTTATCCCATAACTATAGCAGTCTACAAAAGATAGTTCTTCTTATATATATACACACACACACACACACACACACACATAAGTATATGTAAAAATATATATATATATATATATATATATATATATATATATATATATATTTATTTTAAATGAAATTGTATTTGATCAATCAAATTAGTAAATAATTATCTTGGTTATACTACTCACATATTTGACACGAAGACTCACACCATACATCTTTTTGATCACTGGAGCTCCAGATAGATCTTATTTAAATCTCATGGAAACCTACCGCAGACCCTATGCAGTGACATAGTTTATTTTCAACACCAAATATAATAGTATTATCTACATGCAAAAAGGCTAAGAAAATAATGAAAGTTTTATAATTAAAAAAACAAAAAAAAACAACACTCAATAATATCAACTATGAACATGGACACAATGTCTTGACCGTGTTTTAAAAAAATGCAAACATTATATAGATACATACACGAAACAAACTATTTCGTACTTAACAGTTAAAATATTTCATCCTTGAAAAGGGTTAAATGTATAGCCGAAAGTGCTCGGATTAAAAGAACATTCGGACAGTTTTTATATAATTTATCATAATAAAAGAAAAAATTATTAGATCAAATTAAAATTGTATAAAAAAATAATTCAAATTGTCTGTCGTATTCAATGAAATGTGCATGAAAGAAGGATATATATATATATATATATATATATATATATATATATATTGTTTATATATATATATATTTATATATATATCTTTTTATTTTATAAAATATTTAAGTAAATGCTTTGTTTATAATAAACATTATTAACAACATTTACCGGGCAGAATGTCCGAGAAATCTCAAAGGAAATATGTGTCCTCCGACAGGAATCGAACTTGTATCCTACACGGAACAGCCATGTAGCCTGACGTGATATGCCATTTAGCTACAGAAGAAGCGTCTGGTTAGCAAGGTTAAATTACTGTTTTTAAACTACAAATTTCCCATGATTTCTCTCGAACACTCATATCTGCTCGAAGCGTATCTTAAAGTAAACAAATGACATAATATATTATGAAATTAATGTCGGGGGACTCATTTTTTCTTTGCTATTTCTTGGACATTCTTATAGATACAAATATTTCAGTAAATGCTCTGTTTATAACAATAACTATTAACAACATTTACCGTCCTCTATATCCGAGAAATCTCAAAGATCAATCTCACTATTCAGTCGCAATTGTCCTAGAAAAGTAAGCTTGCTAAGCATAACACAACATCGAAGTGCCTAAACCGAATATATATGACGCAATATCGCTTCAAGTGCCGTTCAAACTATTTTACTCGTCCCTTCAGTTCTTTTCGTTCTTGCTCCAACAGTTAGGCTGAACGATGCTATGTGCTCAATTAAACAAGCAATATTAAAGAGAGATGGCTGTGTTCTGCAGAAATCGGTAGTGAAGAAAAAAAAATCTTATCATCATGCCACATCAGCGTAGTTTAAGGAGAGATTTCCACGTGAGTTGCTGGGCATCCGCTAACCAGCGAAACCTAGTTTACGCTGCCATCTGTTCTCTTTATACTCTGTGATTTACTTCGGAAACAAACCTTACCTGATAGAAATCATATCGCTATATTTTCCTATCGGAAGAGTGTCTGTAATACACGTATAGCCTGGGACCATCCTCAGTAACGTGGGCTACACATGCCAAAACGTGTAACGCAGGTGATTTCATATTTATATAGAGGGATGCTTTAACATTCTTTCTCTGCTAAAAACTTCATTATAATATATATATATATTTTTTTTTTCTTCCTCTGAAAGGCAAATCAAAGAGAAATTGTTGTACGCTAAATCTCTTTGATTTGCCTTTCAGAGGAAGAAAATTTGAATAATGAAAACATTGAGGATCATGTCGTTATCGAAAATGGTAATGCCGATAGTTTATTTGAATGGATAACTGGACCTCATGGCTATGTAAAACCAGTTTTGAATTCTGAAGGGGTCATCACCAGAACATTTTATTTTTAAGAAATTATTTGCAGTGTACTTTTCTTGTTACTAAAAAAAAAATATAATTTAAGTTATAAAATATTGTCACCTAACAATTTGAAAAAAAGGAATGAGAATTATATATATATATATATATATATATATATATATATATGTCGTTCTTGACGTTAAAAATACGTCAAAAAACGACATTATTACGTCATTATTTTTGCACCAACCTTATATATATATATATATATATATATATATATATATATATAATATATATATAAGGCAGTAAACATCATTATTATTCGTTATATTCAATCTGTGTTGGAGACATTCCTCGTTGCATTTTTAAATCAAAACTTCGCTCAGAATTTATCATCAAAAGAAATTACAAAAAAAAAAACAAAAAACAAGGAAACACAATCATGAAAACCGAAATGCAATACAATTTATTAACAATAGACATGAAGGCGGGAGAATAAATAAGTGAAAGCCTCCTGAAAGAAATCTGTTAATGGTAATGGCGAAATTTGCCGTTTCCCTGCAGGAAACTTTGGGAATTCATTGACCAAGCAGTTTTGCACACTGGAATTTATACAATCTTTTTTCTTAAAATAGTTTTTTCGGGAAAAAGCCCACTAAATGCCATAACTCTTTCTAATACTGATGGAAGCTTCTTTGGTTTCTGATAGTGTAGAAAATTAACAGCTTAATTATATCGGTATACTCTATTCAAATCGTATATGGTAGCCATTCTCCTTGTTGCTGTTTTTGGAATTGATCAATGGACAGGTTTAATGTTATTTACGTTAAGTTCTTTGGGATTTTGTAGCGCTTGTCTGATAATATGGCGCCTTCTTTAAGATTTATTTTTATGAAGCCACTTTTGATTATTGTCCAGTTGCATGCAGATGATAGTTTCGACATTACTGTTTTGAATAACTCATCTCTTATTCACTGGGAATTTAACTTGCGTAGTTCTAAAGAAAAATTATAAGAATAGCATGAATTTAAGATGAGAGGAACGACGGAGTTTTAGAGAAATTCGAAAAAAAAAAAAACAAAGACTTAGCAGCAGGAAGGGACAGTTTAAATTTCTAGCGTAGATAATGAGGAAAGTCTGCTTGGAAATACTGATACTCACAGGACAGATTGAAGGCAAGAGGGACAGAGGAAAACAACGTATAGCCTACTGAGAGAGCTTCAGTAAATGAATAACGGAACAAGGTTTAGGGGAGATAAAAAAAAAACCCAAAAAGACAGAAATTTATTAAGAGCGACATTGGATGGAAAATTGTAGAAAGCAATGATCGCTAACGTTCGAAAGACATACTATATACAGAAGCTACATACTCTGGCCGACGATGGTTTCCGAAATCCGAAGTTGTTTTATTTGTTGATTTGGTTGACGGCACATCAACACTCTGTGGGTCATTTAATGCCAAAATTTAATTTTTGGGGAGCTTTGAAATAATAACATTATACCATTGTGCTTTCGCATTTAAATTCGTGGTAAATGGTACTCAGCTTTTGAACATATATATGTTTGTATAGACATAATTACTAGAGACGGTCATGTGTTATATATTTTAAAATAAACTTTCATTTAAGAAATTATAAAATATTATATATGACTAGTATCATGAAAGTGTTCTTTCATGTTGATTTGTCGGTTTTGTTCAGCGGCATATCAACGTCTTTGGGATATTCAATGCCGAAATCTAAATATTTTGAATGCAACTATATGCCTTCAACTACAAATAAATTCTGTTGTTGTTGATTTTACTATAAATACGTATTGTTGGTGATCTTTTTTTTATGTACAACTAGTATTTTTACTATAAAAATATATTTTTATACTTTCATCGTGTTTTGCTTTTGTTTGGGGATTCACTATTAGGTCATGGTTGGTAGTTTAACAGGAGCTACGACTCCAGGTCAGGGCGAACCTAGAAACAACAGTAATTAAGATGCTGTTAAATGCTCTTCAAAACCTTCGATCTTACGATCCGAGACCTTGCTGCCAGATGCCGTTTATCGTCATACCCAGAACAAGAAGTCTGAAGTAAAATAAAGAGTAATGTTGCGCATGATATATTGTCTCGTGCTAGGAGTTTTTGGTGGGTTTTATTCGTTAGTAATGTCGAAAATATTTTGTAACATATTTTTTAATCATTTCACCCCATGGCGATAATATCACTAAGAGGCAAGGGGCTATTGGGAGTGAAAGAGAATGAAAAAGAGTTTAAAAGAAACCGTCAACCCAACGGCCGAAACGTTGTAATAAATATGGCGACAAAGATGAGAACAATAGTCCGAATAATGTAAATAATTTACATAATACCTCATCTCAGAAATATAGACAGCATATTTTCAGGTAGGAGCTGGTAATAATGTAACTCCCTTTCCTTAATGATAATAATAGTAATAATGATATTAATATAATAATGATAAATGATCCTTAGATATAATTAATGCTAATAATGTAACTCCCTCTTCTTAATGAATTTTAACTAACTATATTTGTATTAGCGTGTGAGATAGGTTTTCGGTAATTTAAATCTCGTCCAAAATTAGGAAAAAATAGAAAAACTCATATATTTTGTTTTTCTTGTTTTAACATTTAAACTTTTAGCCAGGACATTTACGTAAGAAAAAAGTATTTTATAACGTCCACTTTAATCAAAACACATTTCGAAATCGAGGTTCACCTATAAATTCATATTGTTTTTGTTTTGTTTTGTTTTGTGTTTTTTTTCATCTATGTTTTTAAACGTGTACATAATGTTTATTTATAAACGTTGTTCTTAGGAAATCACTTTTTAAAATCATTTTCCTTTTGTTGTTTTTTTTTTTCCTGGAAATCAGATTAGATTGTTTGATTTTTGACAATTCAGAAAAAGGAAATATCATATCAACAAAGAAAAAAGACAAACATCATTTCGCAAATGAAATTCAAGAGAAATATATTTATAACGAAAACAGCTCTATATTGGAAAAAAAAAGTGCTTGGACATTCTTGGTAACGTTCGATTTGATACTGAAATATGAATATATCCTTATTGTGTTTCTATACCTAAAGCCGAGTTTGTTTTACAAGTCTAATCGATATACTGCAATAGAAGACTGTATTTTATATAGACTATTACACCTACGAACTCAAAATAGATGATTATTATTTGCTTATTCAATTGGTTTAGTCTTCGTTCGCTTCTCGTCGACTGTTTATGGAACGTATGGGTACAGCCAGAGCACGCCGGGTGCGGGGCACTTCGCCGCGGTGGAATACTGACATTAAAAGGAGCTATTCTTTGATTGCAGCAAAATAATCTTCCTATTGCTTCTATTGAACATTGTGCCATAATCAGCTAAATTTTAAGTGTCTAATTTAACATACCAAAAGGTAAAGACGATTGTTATGGTCAGGATAAGAACAATGAAATAGTAAATAGGGTCTGACTGAATTTCTGGGATGATGAGTCATCATCATTTATGTTATTTACAATCGGTCTATTGTCATCATAGTTGCTATTTTCGCAACGTTTCGGCCGTTGTTCACATCTGGCCTTCTTCAGGTGTCTTTCGATCCGGATAACGTTCAGGCCATATCAACCTCAACTCTTTAATCTATGGATGTAGATTTGTTCTCGTTTTGCTGCACGAGACAGAAGATTGAACTTACAGTTTCCATGCTACCAAATTCGCGAAGCAACGCTTAA
The DNA here is from genome assembly GCA_903632075.3 of Acanthosepion pharaonis. NCBI lineage: Eukaryota > Metazoa > Mollusca > Cephalopoda > Sepiida > Sepiidae > Acanthosepion > Acanthosepion pharaonis. Next base: position 1,861,223 of record CAHIKZ030001101.1, on the reverse strand, counting down.
ATACTGCAAGCTGTTTTACATTGGTACCTCTGAAAAAGGCCGAATCGTAATCATAATAACAAGAAGGACGTGGACATTAGTAATAATTAAATAGTAAATAGGCGTGGTATGTTTGGTGAGGGAGATTACAGAGGATTTTTCTCTGGCGTCATTTGGCAGTGTTTGTGCCAATGTAAAAGCCATTATTTCAAATGTTGAGTTTCAAAACAGACAGATTCACTCGGAAGATTGCTCTAATAAAATCTTTCAATCACTGTTTTCTTCCATTTGGCCAAGTGCCCTAGTAAGGTAGGCTTAATTAATAACACGTCTGTTTGCCAGGCACTTATCACATTCTGTCTTTTATAAGACCATCTTTAATAAGAGAGCTATTGTTAAACGAGAAACATTTCCTGCATAAAACAACGTGGGATCCTGTGTCCGAGGGAAAATTATTGACCCAAAATTTCTATGTTGATTCAAGCTATGTCTGGGAAGTAACCAGCTATTCAGAATATTTCTGAACGGGCCGCATTTAATGACCTTTTATAGAGAGCCTTACAGAACCGCTACTGACATTTTTAAAAAACCATTTCCCCACAAAGCAAGACAATAAAGCTAGCATGAAGCAAGGGATTACTGGGTGTTAGAGAGTATGAGAAAAATAATCTTAAAGTGAGAGAATAATAAAAGAACAAGAATTAAGAAGACAGATGGCATTTAAAAAGTTTGCTGAGAAGCAAGAAGCCAGAAGCGAAAAGTGCGATAGAGGGAAATGTTAGCAGAGAACCTACGGTTATGTCAAGCCATTTCAAATGTAAGATGATGAGATCTGGTGTAAAGTAGAAAAATGTAGCACAAGAACAAAAGGGAAGTAGTAGTCATCAGTCTGTCTTATCTTAAACATAGCTAGCCACAATTACTGGCCTCAACATACCATAGTATTCCTTACACTAATACAACACACAACTTACTGCAATCACCATAATACCTCGGAGTCTCTACGAAATCCTAACTAGTTCCCATATGTAGAATTTTTCTGTATAGGTTAATGAATAAAAATAACAGCTTAAAAAAATAAAGGAAATTTCATCAGAACAATTACCTTGGAAGTATTTATAGAAAAAGTCACAGAGAAGTTATATGTGTGAAAATGACTGAAGGCGAGATGCCAGGTCAGGAGCAGAAACATTGCAGATTATTCTTTGGATTTTATCAAGAATTTCTAAATGTGTAGCAGGAGCATCAAACGATATGTGGTAGCAATATTCAACGCATGGACAAATTGTAGACATTTGTAAGATAGATTATGGGGAGAAATTATTTCTATCACGACACAGCGAACCAGCTGACTTGGAAATGAATTCTATATAGTCTTTCCACTTCATGTCAGCCGAGAATGTTAGCCCGAGAAGGTGCAACGAGTCACTCTTCTGGAGGTTAGCATCAGCCATGTTGACAGAAGGCGGAAAGCGATCTCCCAGATGATTAATAGAAAGCAGTTTCATTTTGGAAGCGTTAAGAAAGCCATTCCTTATCGTAGTTAACAGTAGATTGTAGGTCATTTTCTTTTGATCAGCTGCTAATTTGATCATATCGAACTGGTCAGATTTACTATTATTAAAACATTGAGTTATCCAGTCAGCAGTGACATGCTATTCAGCGAGCTTGTGTTCTCATTGGATTCGTAACTACCGAACGAGATCAGCGAATATGCATCAACTTCCTTTTCGACTGATTAAGAAGGCTTTCATGGAAGATTCAACGAGCGGAGATCAGATAAAATAAAAAGCGATGAACGTTCTGAAAGACCTTCAACAAGAAGAACATACAGTAATATTGAACCCGCGTGTTGGACGAACATTAGAAGAAAACTCTGGAGATATTAGGCATTTTGAATATATTGACCACAAGTTCTTAACATTTTGGGAGCATTTTTGACAAAACATCAGGTCATTCAGTTCTGTCATCCCGACTAAAATCCAAATTTGTCCCCCAGCAACTTCTAACTGTTCCCAACAATCACTAAAATGCAATTTTAAAGCCGAAAAAAAGCTACGAAAAGTGCTCGTGATTCTTAAGAGGGTACTTGAAGGAGACTCTTATAATCAATGCCCGAGGTAAGCTACGTTTACGTATTCTTCTCCGTGACGTATCCTTTCAGGACGTGAGTTGTCATGGCTCTCCACAATTTCCTGTCGTTTGTTGCTCTTAGTAAGTTTTTTTCTTTCTTTTTTAGATACGTCCTTCCACACATTTACATAAACACGTTAGAGAGTTTAGTTCCTGTTTTCTTCTGCCTTGCGAATGTCAAATTCACATCGCCTTCTTTTCTCTTTATAGGTATAGAAATTTCATCTGCTTCATATTTGAGTTTATATATATATATATATATATATATATATATATACTTGAAAATTGTCTGAAAAGCATACCACGGGTTGATCCAAACCTTGTGAGTGAAATTGGTAGACTGAGCACTTTAGTGTTCTATAGCTGTGCTAGCACAAAGCCACAAGTCATCGTGGACGAGAGCGTGAGCGTGCTGGTCTTGTTCAAATTGTTGATCACGCTAGATAACACACTCTCTTCCAGAAAGTGTAACTAAGGTCTGCTCAGCATAGTTGCATTATAAACTACAGGTTGGCTTTGTGAGTGTTGAGCAAACACAAATGTGCCTGAGCGAGCGTCTGCAATAGGGATTGGCTAATCTCCCTAGTAGACGCGTATCCTCGAACACGAGTGACCAGCTATTATTATTATATATATTTGTGTGTGTACATGTGTGTGTTAGTAACATATAGAATCCTGTTTGATGTTTTATTGAAAGTATAACATTATGTGACATTTGTTCAAAGGTCATTATTTTAATATAGGGTCTTTTCTTTTGTTTGCCATTTTTCTTGTTTTGCCGAAATTTCTTCGTATTTTCTCCCAGCTTTTCTCCAGTACATTTATAGCAAAACTTTATCAATTTACTAGCAGCATGGCCCGGCGTTTCCCGTGCTTGATTCAAAAATCGTACCACTCATACAGCAATCGCTATCACTTGACTTAAAATATTTTTGCCCTTCTTTGCCTTTAAAGGAGTGCCCTTTGCCGTGCTGATGTTGCTACATGCCTTACTTCTTGCCTATCTCACACTGCGATTTTATCTAAGCTCTATACTAAACATTAAATCTGTTACAAAAAAAGAACTAAACAAAATGAACACAAAACGATCAGCTTTAAAAAAGGACTCGTAACTGTAAAAACCGAATGAAAAAAGAATGTTAACAACAAATACTTTTTCACACCCAACCCGGTTCTGCGGAATCAGAATCAACGTTGAGTTTAAGCAAGTGAATGAGCCAATTGGAGTAAAGTGCCATGCAGATTTAAATTTTTCCCACTTGTGACGAATGCAGCTATCGAATTTTTTTGCATACTGTCAGTCAGCTGTTGGCTCTCATGCTGGCCAATAGAATCTTCCTGCCTATTCGTGGCAGCCAGTTATTGGCTCTTACTCTGGCCAGTAGAAAATGGCCGCAAACTACATGAAAAGTGCCGTAGAAGGATGAAAAAATCGATTATTTCCACTAACGATGGGACATGGAAAATGTAAAGTCGGTCTTGGCCATCCCGCTAACTTGGAGGATGTGCATGTAAATTTTGGTGCAAATCTGTTGAAAATTGGGGCTGTGCATTCGTTACACACACACACAGACACATCATGCCTTTTGTAGATAGAAATTTTTATTCGGAATGGTATGAAAGTAAATGATTTACATGACGTTGGCGAAACGCGTCATGAAGACATTAAACATTTTCCACTTTGTCTAATAAATATATATATATATATATATATATATATATATATATATATATATATATATATATATATATATATATAAGCCGTCTGTGCAATCTGTGGAGTTAAGCTTCAAGATAGGACATCTAACGTAGACCTGTTTAACAGGTGTAATATTGGAGGAATCGAGACTTTTATCATACAGTCTCGGTTTCGGTGGACTGGTCATGTCTTGAGAATGTCTGATGACAGGATACCCAAGATCCTAATGTACAGCCAGTTAGATCAGGGCTACAGGAATGTAGGACGCCCATGGCTAAGAAACAAAGACAAGCTGAAAAGCAACTTGTCAGCAGTCCAATATACCACCCTTGAGAGCTTAGCTTTCGCGCGTGTAGAATGGAGATCAACGTGTTTTAGTGGACTCAGCAATTTTCAATCTGCTTGTCTGAATCATCTTCAAGAAGCGAGAGCAAGATCTAAAAGGTCAACCAATCTAACAGTGATCTCATCTCACAATCCTCACACTTGCTCCATATGGCCACATTTTGTAAATCACTAGCGGGTCTTAAATGCTCACTTAAGATTATCTCACAAACTTTCATAACTGAATCAATAAGCTGTCAGATCCGCATACGTCGAAACCGACGAGAGAGTCCATATATATATATATATATATATATATATATATATATATATATATATATATAAAATGCACATTGAATACTGGTGTGAATAAAAATAGCGCTTGATGTAATATAACAGAGCTATAAATTATATATTAATAAATATACATTTGTCCTCACGGGTAGCACGATTCGGAGTTTTGTACACAACGCAATCTCCCTTTTGTTGAATTTAGACTATATATATATATATATATATATATATATATATATATATATATATATATATATATATCAGTTTTGAATTGATGGCTTTGTTTTTGATACGAAAATAGGTTTCATAGATTTGACTTAGAACAGTCTTCAAACTTTAAATTCTTGCAATTAAGGCGTTTAAACCCAATTTTAATGATGGCAAAAAGGAGTTCAAATACAAATTTTCTCAGACGGATAGAGTAAAGAAAATTCAAGGAAAGAAAGAAAAAAAGTGAAATAAAAAAAAATACTCCACAGCAGCTGAAAAATAAATGTTTTAGAAGTTTGCTAAACTGGTTAAGCGTCTTTTCGGAGTGGGCGATTGTCGCAATACTATCAAAACAAAATGGCCGATAAATCAATAGCATCAATTTACCAACCACAAACCCGTTAAGAAAGGGCGAAATCTCGTTACTCTTTATTCGCGCATCAGTTCACACGAGATCAAAAGTAGAATAGAGTTCGGTACTCACGTATCCAGATCGAGATTGAATACGAACAAAATCATGAAATTTAATGCTTGCCAGTTACTGATATAAAATCTTCATGATCATCCATCTTCCTTGATATATTCTAAATAACAATGAAGCCCATGATAGATAGATAGATAGATAGATAGATAGATAGATAGATAGATAGATAGATAGATAGATAGATTGGTTAAGTGCCATAAGCGATACACCCTTGAGTGATCATGTTTCTTTCGAGTCATAACTGACTAGGCAGAAACTTTCTCGCAGTAATGTGCGGTTTTTTCCTCCGGTAAACTGGTTGCCAACCAAGGCTAAGTACTCAGTCCGTCATACTGTTTAACACGTAGTTGGGAACAGAAGAGATGGATTCATACCTTTTCCCAGAGTATTTGCGTATAAGTGAATTCAACCAACCCGACTGACGGGGCTATTTAAGAATACCACACACACACACGCATATATATATATATATATATATATATATATATATATATATATATATATATATATATATATATATATATATATATACTGTGGCCTTGTTAGGGCCAGAAATAAAACACAAAAGAGAAGAACTGAGTTAAACATATTAACAGAAACGGTTAATAAAAAAACGAGAGAGTTACAGCAAGAATATTCGGTCCGATTGTCCAAAGCTGACGGCTGGAAACTTCTCTCTCCAAAAGACAGTACCTGCTTTTATTTATAGCTGGGAGAGTCCATGCGTGCGTGGGTATATTACTGTAACAATAAACAAAAATAAACTAACTTAAGTTTCCATGACTATAATTTATTTCCCCAGAAAATATATTTTTCCTGGTTCATCAGGTCACATCTCGAGTTACAAATTATCAGGCGTTTTTGTAGGCGAGTTATTTGTTAATAAAAATGGGCTGTTTGTTTAATTCTTTTTAATACAAATATTATTTTATTTTCAGGTTATAAAAACGCGGGTCGATAATCATACACATTTAAAAATGTTATTGTTGAATTATATTACTTTTTCTTAATAAATATTGTTTAGAAACGCCTGATATTTATGCACCAACCCAATATATATACAAAGACACAGACGCACACACACACACACATATCTATCTATCTATCTATCTATCTATATATATATATATATATATATATATATATATATATAATAACATATAGTGCTAGGTTTAATAAAACAGTGCTCAATGTAATACAACAGACCTATGAAGTATATATTAATAAATATATTATCCCTCACCGGTAGCGCGAATCGAATGATATATATATATATATATATATATATATATATATATATATATATATATATATATATATATGAATGTATGTATGTATATATACACAGTTTTTCAAGTCAGCTAATTTTGCTACTTTCTACACATTTCTTTGAATTATCTAAGGAACGGTACGTTTATCGATACTTATAGGAAAACCCCAAAGAAAATGAATAAAACATTTCATGAAAAATTTCAGATCACATTTTTAGACCCTTAGTGATCATTATTAGGCGTTTTGTGATACATTTAGTTTAATCCTGAATTAGGTCACGATACATGGGATCCCTATGAATGTTCATTTCTGCCTGTCAAATCAGAGTTATTTTTCTCATCATGGTTTAACCTGTCAAAACGTATATACTAACTGGGCACTCATTGGATTGGAACCTAGTAGCAATAGGTTGTGAATATATATATATATATATATATATATATATATATATATATATATATATATATATATATATAACTATATATATTTTTTTTGTATGTGAAGAAAAATATTGGGTAAAATGTATGACAAAATTTTAAAAGTTTTTCTTGGATGAAGTCTAAAAGACAAAACGCGTGACAAGAAAAAACTTTCCACTTTGTCATACATTTCCCCATATATATATATATATATATATATATATATATATATATATATATATATATATATATATATATATATATAAATTAATACAAATAAAATTGTCACTCAGCTGATTGATGTTATATCCAGCACCTCGGCACTGGATTTTCCTAGATGAATCATTTAGTAATCGTTCTGTCCACTCGTCAGTAGTCTTCAGATGAATAATAACAAGCGAATGAAGGAAATGAAGATGGACATCTGAGTAGTTTTTACTCTACACACAATAATGGTTTTATAAATGGAATTAATCAAGTTTTTTTTTTCGGCCTGACGAATTTTAGAAAAAATGTGACGAAGCAAGAGAAATTTGGTGTCAAGGACTTCTTGTTCAAGCTGAAAGTGTTTTACTGCCAGCCGGTAAATGAAGAAACAATGAAATTATTTGTCCGCGTTTTGAGGGTCACAGGCCGAATAATTTCTGCTCAGGCCCCGAGCCGAATTTGAGAAACATTTATCCCGAATATCGATCATATATCATCGCGAAATTATTCGTATTAAAGCACTAAAATATGTTCTGTTGTTACCCTTGTTCCACTATCATCTAAAGCTTCGGTTTATTGATAGATGCCCTAGACCGCTTTAAACGGCATTCACCCGAGGTGGGTTGAGCCGGCTCCAATATTGGAGTTTCATGGGAATTTTGAATTCACAAGCGGTCCCCAACCCGCATGTATAGCACATGAGATTTGATTATAGTGGTGAAGGTTTTGTGCAGGACCATCCTCACTTTTTGAAGGGCCGATTACAGGGACATATAATAATAATTTTGGTCAATTCAATACACAGCCGATAAGACCGAAGCTTTCTTTGATTAGAAATTCTTGAGGTAGACTTACAATATATTTCTTCAAAAGACAATGCCTGTTTGAATTTATTTATAATTATTATATTCTTCTTCTAATCTAAAATTAGTGGATAGTCGTGGGTATGACGATTAACTACATTCGTTAGCTCGGCATCTGATCGGGAAATTGGACGCTTTGAGGTGTGGAAAACCACATCTTAATTGCTGTTGTTCTTACGTCTATCCCGATCCGGTATGGTAGCACATGACTGGGTTCCAGATATGGGCAGTTAGTGAACCCCCAAACATTATGAAAGTATAAAAATAGATGTTTATAGTAAAAAATACCAGCAATACATTTACTATTTCTAACAATACATTTTTACAGCAGAATTAACAATAGGTTTTATAGCAACAATAAATGTATTTGTAGTTGAAGTCATAAAACTATGTTGAAAATATTTAGTTTTCGGCGTTAAATAAACCATAGAGGTTGATATGTCACTAAACAAAATCATCCAGCCAACCAAAATTAGTGGGAATACGTTTATCATTCTAAGTTATAAAACATCAATGACATTATTGTTTTCTTTATAGAAATATATTTTAGAGTCTCAGAAATTCTTTAATCAGTCTAGGAATCAAGCGAAAAATACATATTCCACCGCATTAATCCTACCCTTGATATTTTCTTTTCCCCTCGTTTTTTTTTTCTGCCTCGATTTCCGATTTTCTCTCGAGCTATTCAGCAAACGTGAATTATCAGTGCCTTGCGCATGCGCAAAACAAATCATAAACTCTACGCGGGAAGCAAAGAATGAGTACGGCAGGTAGATGAATGGCTTCGATAAACTTGAACGGAAGCTCTAATTAAACAGCCTCCGGATAGGTATAAGCAGTTGATATCTGATTAACCTGGAACAACATTCCCAGCCAAATCCTACCCGTTCAAGAAGCTAGTTATCCAAAATGATTTCTTGTTAGATTTCTCTTATTCAGGTCAACTTTAAATAAGTTAACTGCGTATAGCTCGTCGGAGAATTGCAATTCAAAATTCATATATTTGATTTCATCTAACGACTCATCTCGATTTTGTTGTCTTAATTGTACCGGTTCAGCCGATGGGCTATTTGGTCTTCTAAGTATAAATCAAGTTTCGGCATGAAGTAATACCATTATGCTATGTAATATTAGTACTACTGGTATAATCTTTGTTTTTTTTTGTTTTTTTTTCGATTACGACCGATCCCTCTTCTAGAATTGCTTAATGTTCTCTGTGTGTGTAATTGGATCGTAATGGTATACTGCAGTCATAGTTTTAGAGGGTAATTCTGAGTTTTCCTTCTCCTCAATTAGTTGCCACCTCAAGGAAATAGATACATTTTTTTTTTCGAAAATAAACGCAACGAGCTCTGCCGGAATTCGAACCCTGTTCGGCCGTTTCTCTTTTCTAGTTCTTCACCGTTACACTATCCCCTCATCAAACATGAAGTAGTATAATTATTAGAATTATTAGTATAATTTCTAATTATTATTATAATATAATCTCTTTTGTATCGATTACAACATTATTTCGGCCGATGCGTTCTCTGGCCTTTCTAATATTGCTATTATCCCATCAATTATTATAGAAACTATAATATTATTACTATATTATTGCTATATATTAATATATACGTATATACATGCATATGTATATATTGATGCATTTTACAATCATAGTACCCGTCAAAAATGACGAGATTATTTACGCATATATCGACACTAGCGCATTACGTGGATATGTGCGTGGTACAATAGCTAGAAGTTAGGAATTACCATTTTCCAATTTCATTGGGATCTTACTAGTTTCAGTTGCGGATACGAAAATATTCAATCAGGCAAGAGTACGGAGGAAGATGCAGTAAAATTGACCCACAACGAAACTTAAGAAGCACAAAATCGAAACCACTGAGAGTTGGTATGAGCACCAACCAGACACAGTTACCCAAAATAATAGGACTGGTTGGAAAAGATTGCAGTAGACTAATTGAAGGGATTCCTGGAAGTCCATGCCTCAAGGAGATACAAAAAAAACTGTTCTGACAAGTACAGCCCACGCTTTACGAAGGGCTTTATCTATGTAATATATATATATATATATTTTTTTTTTGTCAGTGGAAAGTGTCATGATGCCATTTCTAACCTTAGGTCCCTGGGCGGTACCCGGAAGGAAATGTGTAAACGCCAGAAATCAAAGAAAATAAAAACAATAATAATAATATACACAGCGTTCTAAGGGAAGCGATAAATTAGAATTGCGCAAATGGCACTGACTGAGTAATGTAAGCAAATGTTATAAAATGAGATAAAATTATAAGCTGTACTTGAAAATCACAGCCACGTGATACTCTGTAACTCTGAGAGACAAACGAAAAGATTGCTTCTGGAGATTATGAACAAGCAAAAAGAGAACATAATTCTACCAGCAGACCACAGGGTGAAGACGTAATAATGCGAAAAATTGAAAAAAAAATACTTCGCTATAAAGGTTAGAGACACGTTCCCTACAATTAGCGCTCTTTCAGACGTACGAATAGCCATCGAATCGGAATTGAATGAATTTGAAATTCGATTATGAACTGTGATTCTCCAGAACAAAGCGTTACGGGCGTCTGCGAATATATCCAGAAACAATTTTAGATTTGCAATCATTAACTACCCAGTGATAAGCACCAGCGATCTGATGCCCCCCTCCCCAAATATCATCCCATAACAGATGAGTGATATCTTCAAAGATAGAAACTTACGCAATTTTGTCAATGCAACGTAAACGCATTGTAAGTTTAAACAGGACTTTAGTGGAAAACTAACTTTTCCAAACTTCTCTTTGTTAAGAGATGTACAATGCTTCTTGCTATTCTGCATCTGTAAAGAACACTGTCCACCATTCTGTGTAGGACTTTGAATACTGGATTATACATGACAGATGAAGACTGTAAACGTGGCGACAGAGATGTGGCCCTAGAGGCCGGTGCTGAACATATCATATGCAGAACACGTGCGCAAAGAACAACTCCTATAGAAAAGGGACGCTAGAAGGAGACACACATAAAACCAGAAAGAGATCATTGAAATACTCCGAGGAAAGAGGGCTTCGAAAATTTAATACTCACATGACATATTGGGGGGGGGAGTGAGCCGTCTACTTAACAATCTTGAATGAATAGAAACCAGGCAAACAGTGATAATAAAGAATCGTTGCTTAGAGTAAAAGAGAAAGAAAGTTGTAGGGTGCCATAAAGTCCGTGTCCTGAATGAACAAGTCACAAGAAAAAGATGTCCGGTATGATACATTTTTCCCACTTCTATAGAATAAGTTAAATTCATTCCTTCCCTCCCTTCCTCTCTCTCTCTCTCGACCTCTCTCTCTCGACCTCTCTGTGTCTTTCTCTCTTTCTCTTCCTCTCTCTCTCAACTATGTCCCAATTAAATTGTTTTTAAGGCTTCTCAAAACTTTTAAAGTCGAAACATATTTTGGGGATTGTACGTTTATTTCTTTTCTTTTGCGAGTGAATATTGCATTGAATTTTTTTTAAATAACACAACGATTCTTCAATATCCAGAATTCACTATTTATTCCATAGAAAGGGGGGAAGAGATAGATCCATTCTATTCTTAGCGGTACTTTTGCGTAAGTAAACGTAACAAATTCGACAGGAATTCGAACTCGACTCTCCGATTCCTCATTCTGAGCCATTAATCATTACACTATCGGCACACCCTTGCCCCAAACGTGAGGAAAGGGAGAGTCTTGATTGCAATAATAATAATAAGAAGAAGAAGACCCATTTCTTTCGCCATTCACTGTTTAATGGGAAAAGTGAAGCTGTTGGCTTAAAATCAAAATCCTAGTATTTCTTTTTTTAGCAGTATTGATTAAACGGTCTTCAAAACCCATATATATATATATATATATATATATATATATATATATATATATATATATATATATATATATTAAATAAATACTAATAATAATGCTCGGTTGATAACAAAAAAATCATCTGATAGCACAACTTGCAAGTATATCAAAACAAATTGGTATTCGAGGTAAAAATTTGCAAAAAGAACTAGAGACGTCTGGACAGGGCGAAAAAACGTCCAGATCTTTAAGTTTCAACCCCATATATATATATATATATATATATATATATATATATATATATATATATATATAAAAAAGTTAAAAAGTTTCAGGCAACACCTGGTAATTTTTAAACTGGCTCCCAAATATTTGTTATTTTACTTTAAAAGAGAAAGTTATAACACATGGTTAAAAAAAAATAGGCATTGATTTTTATTATAAATTTGATTATGCCATGAAGAAAAAAAGCATTTTATGACTGAATTTTACTCTCGTCAAAATATCCTCTCTTAGCCTTTATTACTGCAACAAATTTTTTTGTCATTCATTGCAAAAGGTTTCTCAAATTTTGATAATTCATTCCATGAATAATAATTCTCTCAAACCTGTTTGGTTGAATAATATAGATTTTTTTTTTCAGTTTTTTAATTAAATTTTTCAAATTTCCTAATTAGTTGTTTTACGTAATCGGTAAATGTGCCAAAGTTCATATTTAGCTTTATTGCATATTATTTTCCCAAGTACTTTTGAAACCTGCTACATTCGTTTCAAGGGTTATTCTGCGTAGATTTAGGCAACTGATCTTGTTTAATTCCGGTGTGCACACGTTTTTCTGGGACCTATATGAAATCACTCGATACTGACATCATGAAATAAAAAAATAATAATAAAAATAATAATTATTTTATTAATTATTTAATAATATTTATTTTATTAATAATAACTATAATAAATAATCTTTTCGATATTATTTAACAAAACTTGTCTGGAATATATATATATATATATATATATATATATATATATATATATATATATATATATATATATAAACTAGATAATCCTAGTAATGGGTAGACCCAAGGAGGATAATATCCAGAGAGCTCAATGTAAATTCAGAGCAAATATGTTTGAATAAAAAACAGACCACTTTAAGGTTCCATGTAATAAATTATTTCACCACAACCCTTCTTAAGGGCTCTGGATCATCAGACTTTACTTCCAAAGGTTGAAATGAAAAATGAAAAGAAATTTACACATTTTTGACGGGTCGTATTAAGCATATGTAAATTAACGAAGTGAGGAAGTGAGGGGGAAGAGAAGACATGAGTGAGTTAGATGTACCATTTCAATTCTTTATCCTTAAGCTCACTTGGTGTGGGCTAGACATCGCTTAACTTAACGTATGTTATCTCTAGATATAAATTGGTAAGGGGTGAAGAAGAAACGAATAAAAGGAAAAGGATATATATATATATATATATATATATATATATATATATATATAGAGAGAGAGAGAGAGAGAGAGAGAGAGAGAGAGAGGGAGAGAGACAGAATTATGCGTCTGGCTTTTAAAGGTTTTTTAGGAAAATCTTTTTAATGAACTTAAAATGAAAACTTTCAGCAATGAGCTTTACCTAAACATCAATTCAGATAAGGTCTTTTAAAATCCATTCCAAAGAATTCTGTCTTTTCCAAATCAGTTCGGTCTAACTTTAAGTTTCGATAATGTAAAAATCTCTTCATTTTTTATACATCTAAATCCAATTACTACTTTGCAGTGTTTGCAAGCATAAACAAATAGTTTCAATAATACAGTGAAAAACCATTTGGACAATGTCTTTAAAACTTGCAAACCAATTCACAGATTTAAACAATCAAGCAGAATACATTCTTTGTTTTTAGAAATCAATTTTGTAGATGAACGATCGGTTTTTTTTTTCTTTTTTTTCTTCATTCTATGTATTTACAAATTAGTCCGAAGTAACCAGAAATATCTTTTGAGAATTCACAAATTTAGACACTTTTTTTTCATTTCTAATGAGAAACACTCCGGTGAAGAGAGTGCATCTCTGTGGGTTGACTTAATTCTTTTAGAGTCATGAAGATGGTAGCATTGAGTGCTCAGAAATATATTTCATCAAAGTACTAATGCGTCCTTCTTTTTTGAGGGGATATTTAACTTACTAAGATCAGTCTAACAGTTGGCCAAACGACATGATGATTCCTACCTCTGGACAGATATTATTTAAAAGCTAGAACAGCATAAATCCCACATAAAGACAGGTGTGGAAACACATCGGAAATTATAAATTTCACCGTAGATTTTTTTATAAGTGACTATTTCAAATACGTGGATAAACCCCACAGAAGCTAAGCTGTGTTCAAACATAACAATTCACAATTTAAATGGAAAAAGAAAAAAAATCAATGATTTCAAAAAGTGTTTTTATTTGGGAAATGAAAGTGTTCATAATTGTTCATTCTAGACATGTTTCTAATCGTTTCACCAAACGTAAGGCAATAAAGCCACCAAGACGGCAGGGTTTACTGAGTGAGAGAGAATATGAGAAAAAATTCTATTAAGGAGAGAAAACAATAAAAGAACAGGAATTAAGAAAACAGAAGATAACGATTTGACATTGAATTTACATTTTTGAAGGTCAGACTTGACTGGAAAGCGAGAAACCGGAAGTTACATAATAGGAAGTTACGAATACGAAAGAAAAAACTGTTACATATAGCCATTTTAATTTTAAAACGATGAGACCTTGCCGCTAATCTATTACAACGCTTAAGTTCATAGAGTGCAGTTGCCATAGAGGAAAATTCATCGGAGCAATTACCATGAAAGTATTTACATAAATGCACAGTGAAGCTACGTCACGGCCGTTAGAAAGCAACAGAAGCTAAGATGCCAGGTCAGGACCAATAATATTGCCGATTCTTCTTTGTATTTTATCAATAACCTCTCAATTGCAGAAGCACCAGACCAGATGTAGTGGCTGTTATATCTTTTATTGCACTGTTGCTGTTAGATTAAGTTCCCCCACCTCATAACTTGGTAGATGCTTGCGAGAAGCAGAATGTTTATCTCCTCCAAGGTTCTTAATGGACTCAACCTCACAGCTCCATATAAACTGTTCCAATTTTCTTTTGAGTCGGTGTCTACCATATGTCAGGAGAATTTGTGTTAATCTGAACCAGTGGTTATTACACAATGGCAATATACAAAGCATTGACAAATGGTAACCATATATATATATATATATATATATATATATATATATATATATATATAGTTTATGCAAAACTAGGCAATCCGTATGGGTAGACCCAAGAAGGATGATATCCGGAGAGCTCAATGTAAATCCAGAGCAAATATGTTTGAATAAAACAGACCACTTTAAGGTTCCATGTAATAAATTATTTCACCACAGCCCTTTTAAAGGGCTCTGGATCATCAGACTTTACTTCCAAAGGTTGAAATGAAAAAAAAATATAATATAAATAAATAAATTTATTGATATTATATATATATATATATATATATATATATATATATATATATAAGGGAACATTGAATTCATCACTTAGAGGCGTTTAGCATGAAACAGCCTGTCGCCTCTATGTGTTGACTTCAATGTTCACTTTTATATTTACACACGCTCTATCTCTGATATTGAGCACTTTATCCCATAAATATACCACACCTTAAGAGTATATTTCTTCATATATATATATATATATATATATATATATATATATATATATATATATAATAGATTTTGTCGAGAAAAATTCTCTAGCACGACACAGTGAACCAAATTTCTTAGCAACAAACCTAGCAATAGATTTGATATACTCTTTCAGCTTCACTTCAGTGAAAAACTCGGTGCAATAAGTTTCTCCTCTGGAGGTTATTATGGCTGATGCTAACCTCCAGTAGAATTAGATGCCTAGAGTTACAATATATTGACAAGTATAAATTTAAATGCTGTGCTGGAAAATAATTCCAATATTTACGGTTGTAATGTATCATATCGTAGTGGTCGATATCCATGTAAGTAATCATGCAGACTGGATGTATACAACTTCACCTGCTTGTTCAGAGAAGACAATTTATAATCTCTACTCTTCTAAACGAGAGGGTTTATTTGTCAAGGAAGTCAAGACTTTGTTTTCTCACTGGGAATCTTTAAAATCATTAAACCAAATAATATTTCTGGAGATACTCGGCATTGGAGGACCTTGAATCGTTGTGCGATCTTGCCAAGAAATGTCGTTACTGAACAAAGGAAAGCCTTCTAAGTAGGTATGTCCAGTTTGCCAAGAAAATCAAAATTCACAATTTATTTTAACCTACGATTGAACACTGACTTTAGAGACCGGTGAGACATACCTAAGTCTCTAAATCACGAGATAGAGGGGGAGGAGGAGAAGCCGCTTTATAGAAAGAATCAATGTTATTATCATAAAGGAAATTCATAGTTTCGTTCGAGTAAGTCATTTCTTATTTAATAATACGTGGAAAGTTAAGCTAAGACAAATATTATTAAAAGGTGTGTAGAATTACACACTACAGAGTGAACTACGGTTTTAGCCAAGCATTTTATTTAGAGATTCTCTATTAAATCGAAGAGTTAGAGATCCTTGATAAAATCAAAAAATCAGTAATATTATCGGTTCTTACCTGGCATCTCGACTGCAGTCATTTTCCCACCATTGCGACGTGACTTCCCTGTCTATTAAAATTTTCATGACAACTGTTCTAACGAGTACTCCCTATTAATACCACACCACATAAATTTCAGAGTACGACTAGATTGGCAATTAGGTCCCATTTTTTATGTTGAAATCATGTAAGTCTATGTTTGATCATACGGTTAGCTGTAGCTACACCTTTATAAGAAGCTGGAACTACATGTAACCGTATGTTTTCTCGCACTTCTCGATTATGTGACTGTCTTACGTTTTCTTTCTTATCTACAAAAGTTTAGATACAGCGTCAAACGCCATCTTGTATCTTACAGGCATCTGTTCTTTTATTGTCCTTTCTTTTCATCGAAGTCTTCCCATTCTATTCCACTCTCAGTAATCCTTGACGTATTAGTGGCATTATCAATTTGATTGTGGTTAAAAGAGGAAGAGTCCCGCTTTAAAAAAAGTATCAAAGCTATTAAAATAAATGAAATTCATTGTTTCGTTCGAGTAAGTGATTGCTTATTGTTGAGGGGTTCTCCCCTTTTTACACAAATGGACTCACCCAGGGTATACATATACTACTACTAGTGAATACCCGAGAGAAGAACGACGAACGAGCACGAACGTAAGGAGCAAAAGTCACACTGAGCAAGCACGTAGACTCAGTAAGAAGTCATATAGTGATACGTCGATACCAATGACTGTATATATATTTTGCTACTAACCCGCATTCCTGGAACTACTAACCTGCATTACCAGTTTGTATTATTACGTTAATACATTATTTTCATATATTCATTCCTGGCGTTTGTTATTGGTACCGGATTTCATCACGGAATCCACAACAAACCCCTTGCGTCTTAGTGACATTATCGCCTTGCATGTGATGATATGATTTGAAAAAAAAATCAGAATTAAATTTGTTTCGTATCTATACGGATGATTGCTGAAGAACTATCAGGGACTGTAAAATGCTCATGTATTTCTTATTTCTTAGGGCTTTTCTTATTAAATCTTATGTATTTCTTATTTCTTGTGGCTTTTCTTATTAAATCATACCTTGAAAGAACATGGAATATGAAAGTTTGTTTTTATTTTTCTTTCATTTACTTTTTATTGCAATCAGCCATTCAAAGGTCACCAATAATTATTTATAATTTATTTTCCTATATTCCTTCTTGGCGTTTGTTATTTATTGGTACCGAATTTCATCCCGGAATCCACAACACTTATTTAATAACACGAGGAAAGTTAAGTTAAGACAAATATTATAAAAAGTTATCTAGAATTACACACTACAGAGAGAACTACGGCATAGCCAAGTATTTTGTCAAGAGATTCTCCACATAATCGAAGTGTCTATAATGTCATCGGTCCTGATCTGGCATCTCGATTTCAGTCACTTTCCCATCACTACGATGTGGCTTCCCTCTGTCTATTAAAATTTTCATTACAATAGTTCTAATGAACACTCCCCATTGGTATCCCATCTCATGAATTTACGCTTACTACTAGATTGACAACTAGGTCTCATTGTTTTAATGATGAAATAATTGTTTGTTAGATCATACGGTTAGGTGTAGCTACACCGTTATTAGAAACTGTAGCTACATAAAACTGAATGTTTTCTCGCCTGTGTAACTGTCTTTCGGATTTTTTCTTACCTACGATCTTCAAAAGTTTAAATACAGCGTTAATCACCATCTTCTATCATCCAGGTTTCTGTTCTTTATTGTCCTTTCATCTCAGCGAAGTCTTCTCATTCTATTCAGCTCTCAGTAATACTTGGTGTATTAGTGTCAATATCAACTTGATTGTGCTTAAAAGATTAAAACAAATGTATGGATCGCAGTTATATACGAGCCCAATTTTCAGTTTCGAGCCTTGACACAGGTCAAAATCGTTTACGCTGGATTGATGACTTATTTTACAACCGGCGGCCCCTTTACAACGGACGTAGGGTAGCTACAAGCTTGTAGCTACCCTATCATATAGCCTCGATCCCCATTCCTTAATCCCGCTGATTAAGAGCTTTACAGCTAAACCTCTCAGTGATCCATTCACAAAGTCGAACTGCCCTAAAGCTCTACTTATTCCAAAAGAGGAAATTTGGCTCAAATGTCTTTTTTATCTAAGATTCGCTGCTTTGTGGAACAGGCTCTCATATGCATGAGAATAATTCAAATATTACAACCGTCATATCGTCAAGCTAAGGGTCAACCGTTACCTATCATCCACAAACCTCCTACTTATATTCATCTCATTCAGTAACACTCTACTTTAAGTAGCTCTTGAGCTTCGGATTGAAGTTTATTTTCAGATTGAGTCACTGGAGATTAATTGCCAAAATTGAGAAAACTTTACAGCAGTTTCTATCTCGGATCAAATACCTTGAGACTTACGACTATATCACGTTGAATCGCCGCTTCTCCTACGCTCACTGAAGTTAAGCAACGACGAACCTAGTCCGTAAGTAGATGAGTGACCGCTTCTGAATACCAGGTGCTGTAAGCTTGAATATACGGCCGGTGTAATGGATAACAGGTCGGAATTGTTAATCAGAGTAACCGAGTTATAACTTCAGTCGGGTTCGTTAAATTTACTTACACTTGGGAAGAGTATAAATCCACCTATTCATCCCCAGCTATGGGTTCATTATTAGAACTTGTATTAGTAAAACCATTATCTCCAAAACATTCTTCCAATCCAAAAAATGTTTTCTGGCTTTAAATAAGATGCAAAGGACTGATAAGCCGTAGAAAACAAATTAAATAAAAGTTTGAATCTATTATTATTTAAAAGCGAGATTGATAGAGAAAATGGGAATATCAGAGGCATAGGAGTCGGACCATAGATTAAAAAATGTATACATTGACATTTGGTTTTCTGCACAATATTTCATAGAAAAAACTTTTAATATTTCTCCAGTTTGGATCATAATTTAATTGCCGATATTTGGGTCGAAAAAGTGTTACAAGATATCTTATCTTGGATCAAATGGCTTGAATAGATTATTATTTAAAATATAGAGAATGAGATAGAAAAAAAGTGGAATATCAGAGATGTAGACATAGGTCGATCGAAATAAAAAATGAAATTTTACTTGTGAATGTATCTACTAAAGTTTAGTTATCTACTAAAACACTCCTTTTAGTGTTTCATCGAAAGTTATTGGTCGTGTAAGAATTTTTTTTTAGCTTGAACCATCGTAGATTAGTTTCCAAGACATGGATTTTGAATATTTTATGACATATCTTCCAGACCGAACCAGAAAGTTCTGAACAGTTTATTATTTAAAAAAATGTTGGAAAGCGTAAACAGGAAAAATAAAAAAACGGGCTATTTTTTTTATTTATTTATTTATTTTTTTTTACAAAAAAGATTGCTTATCTGTGGTATTATAGATTGAAGTTATTTTTCGATACAAAACTTGCCTGGCATTATTTCTTTTAATTATTTGTATAATTTTTTTACTTTATTTTATGATTGACGAGTTTCATTTGCTTTTTTTCATCACGCGGTGTAGATGGAAGTGCTGCTTTCTATATGGGATAAAATAGATTGAATAACATATTATTTAAGAGAGAGATAGATGGGACATTGGAATATCGGAGACTTAGGCATAGGGCGATAATGGTAACAATAGCCGTTTCCTTATAAGGAAACATTCAACATTCATTGACCGAGCAGCTAGTATTGTAGAAATTCCTTAAATCTCTCTCTTAAAATTGTTTTTCAAGAAAATAAGTTTCTCAAGTTGAAACGCTGATGTAACAATGAACAGGGGTTTTTTTCATTGTTCAAAGAAGGCGATGCCGTTTTCATTATTTCAATCCATTTATTCGTTGTTTTATATATATATATACATATATATATATATATATATATATATATATATATATATATATATATATATATATATAGTGGTTGGCAAATGTATTTAACACATTGTTTTTTCTTACATTTCTCAAAAAATAACAGATCAATTCCAACGAAACTTATAGGAAATATTTAAACGAACATTGTCGATCAAAACATAGAAGGAAAATTTAAAACCACTGTTTTGAGAAACTTTTATTAACAATAAATAAAATAACCCATATACAAAAGTATTTAACACACTTTACTAATATTTAGTACAGTAGACTCTGATCTGCTTCACAGCCTCCAGTCGTTTCCCGTAGTCTTCAACTAGTTTCTTGCAGGTACTTTTTGGTATTTTGACCCATTCTTCTTCACAAATTTTCTTCAATTTTTTTTAAATTCGATGGATTTCTTTTATGAACTCGTAACTTCAATAGTTTCCACAAATTTTCGATTGAATTTAAATCCGGTGACTGGCTTGGCCATTCCAGGACATTAATGTCATTATTATTAAACCAATTCTTAGTTGTTTAACAATATGCTTTGGGTCATTGTCTTGCTGAAATACAAAATCAAGACCATGTCCCAGAGATGTGATACTGTTCAAGAGTTGTGTTGACCAAATTTGAGTGTATTTTGCAGCATTCATTGTTCCTTCGATGATTTCCATTTTCCTACTCCATTTGAGGAAAACAACCCTACATCATAATATTTCGACCCCCATGTTTGACTGTAGGGATGGTATTTGCTGTCTCCTATTCCGTTCCTTTTTTCCTCCATACATGAGTGCGCATGTTTCGTCCGTAAAGCTCAATTTTCGTTTCGTCTGACCAAATTACTTTCACCCAGAAATCATTAGATTCAATTTCATATTTCTTTACAAAATTCAAACGGGCTTGTACATGTCGGCGTTTCAGTAATGGA
>CAHIKZ030001101.1:1790000-1835000 GCA_903632075.3 Acanthosepion pharaonis | reverse complement strand
CAGAATTTCATTTGAAGTTGTTTTAATCTGTTTATATTAAGTCCTACCAGCCATCTTTCTGTAAGCAAAAGGAAATGATTGATCAGTTTAAATGTAATTAACCTGTGTTATATTTATTTTTTTATAAGAATTGTTCTTTGGTGTACATTTTTAGTCGTTGTACAGAAATCCCGATAAACCGGTTTAGCTGACATTTTTGTTGTGTTTATTTCGATAATACCATTTTATGGCATTGATATTTTTGTTGTCCCTCTTCCGAATTATTAAGTTTTTTTTTTTTTTTCTCGTTTAAAAGAAATGTTGTACCACTGCACAAATATATCGATACCGGATTCGTGAGAAGTAAAGCAGATGTCCAGGGAGGATGTGTTGCTTGTTCAAGACATGTAGGAAGCTACCTCTTTATCTCTGATTTCTTGCTGTTTAATTCTGGGCACCGCACAAGTGAGGCCTTGAACCAGACTCTTTTATTTTCAATGTCTTTTATTACTTTAGTGGTTGAAGAACCTTCCGTCTCAGTGTCATGATAAAAGCAACAATTGGATAGACACGGGACATAAAACTATAGTAACAATGAACTTGCTTCATCTACTAAAAGAAAACTTACAATTAGCCTGTGGAGTGCCTTCAATCATCATTGGGCACCGCACACACGTGACATTAAATCAACCATTTTTTCCGATTCTTGTGTAGTATTATGCTATATTTATTTTTTTTTTTTTTTTAGTAAATATCGAATTTATAATAGTTAGGCTTATTCTGTTCAGTGGGATACTTAAATGATTCATTATATTTATAATCGAAGAGGGACGGGCTCCGTCAGGTTATTTAGCTCTAGTTACATCCACTCCTGTATCTACGTTCCTAAAGGTTACGAGAACTTAACCTAACAAAAAGCAGTGAACGGGTTTTGAACTCACGACCAGTTTCGCCAGAGAGTGCTATGAGTAGTGAACTGGGTTATATTCGAAGTCAAAATAGAATCCTGATTACCAATCTTCGATTTTTCAACCAAGAACTGCACACTTATTTGTTTTTCGACTTAATTTCATTTTATATTTAAATTGAAGAAATTCGATTATTCTTAATTCTTTCTGTTGTTTCAGGATGAGAACAATTCAAACTTCTCCCCAGATATTACTCCAGTCGTGTTGGCTGCCCAGTGCAATAATTTCGACATTGTACACATGCTGCTGCGAAAAGGTTTCTGCATCGACACGCCTCACCATTACTTTTGCCTGTGCACAGAATGCATCAACCATAAAAAATTTGACCGCTTCGTTCATTCACGTTCACGCTTAAACGCGTATCGGGGATTAGCCAGTACGGCGTACATGGCCTTGTCGAGCGATGACCCAGTCCTCACTGCGTTTGAACTCAGCGAACAGTTAAAGAGCCTGGAAGAAAAGGAGAAGGAACACAAGGTAAGGCAATAATTATTCCATTTCCAGCGTCCAGACTCCGACCATTGACCGTCTTTCGCGTTTCTTCTTCCTTTTCATACGTTTCTATTAATTATCTGAGAGATCTCTTTCTGCTTTGCATCAGCACGGTTGATGATAACCCCCAGGAAAGGGACCCGTTGCGCTTTTTCGGGCTGACGTTCTCAGCTGAAATGAAGTGCAAATAATATATTGAATCCATTGCTAGATCAGCTGCTAAGAAAGTTGGTTCACTGTGTCGTGCGAGACAATTCTTTCTTGCCGAATCTATATTGCATATCCATAAGACTACGATTCGTCCATGCTTAAAACGCTACATATAGTCCGGTGACTCTGCTATTTACCTTGACCTCCTTGAAAAAATCTAAAAAAAGAATCATCAATATTATTGGTCTTGATCTAGCGGTTCGGCTTCAGTGTCTTTTCCACCGCCGTAAGTTTGCCTCCTTTTGTCTTTTCTATAAATCCTTTCATGGTAAGTGTTTGGATGAGCTCGTCTCTATCATATCTAGACGTTTTGGCGTCGAGATCTCATCAATTTACACTGGAGTTGGCTAGATGTAACCGTAAATTTTATGCTAACAGTTTTTTTTTTCTCACACTTCCTGTTTGTGAAACTACCTTCCAGCTCCATGACTTCTAGGTAACTTTAATCTGCAAAAATTTAAATGCAATTTTAATCGATATCCTCTGTCCGTCTGATAACCCTTTTCTCTTCCTTCCCACTATTAATGTTTCTGTTCCTAATTCTTCCACGTTCTGTAACCTCTTGTGTCTTAGTCGCTTTATTGCCTTGCATGGGGGTGATACCGATTTTTAAAAAAAATGTTTTTCTGTGATTTTTCTCTCATGTCCCTTACATACACTCTCGCTAATTTCTATGTTTCTATTTTACTTTTCTGTTTTTACTCCCACCCTCTATGTTGCTTAATGTTTCTTTTACTGTTTCCTTTATTTTCGCCCAACTTTCCTGTTTATGTAGAGAACATTAAACAGCGGTATACATTTTAATCGAATTCACCCCAAGGAAGGAAATAAAGCCACTAAGACACAAGGAGCTACTTAGCGTGAAAGAAGAATAAAACAGAGTAATCAGAAAGACAGTAGATAACGATTGGCATTGCATTTAAATTTTTGAAGGTTAAAGTTGGTTAGAAAACGTGGTGCCGGAAGAGAAATCCACAAGCGGGAAGTGCGAGAAAATAAATTTTACCATAAAGTTTATGATTACATTTAGCCAATTCAACTTTAAATTAATATGAACTTGTTTTCCAGTCTAGTACTGGCTCAAATTAATAAAGTCTAGGTATATTTCCTATGAACGATATTTATTTCCGCCTCAAATAAAGAAATCGTGGCACAAGGCCAAAAAAGAGGAATGGGAAAAATGATGGCCTTCCTCTGTCTTAAATTTAAACTGTAGCTAACCACAAACACTGACCCACAATATTCCTAATACCAAAACAACACATTCTTACTTAACTTTCTTACTACATCCACCATAATACCTCATTGTCACTATGAAAATCCTAAGTAGTCCCAATATATCCAATTCATTTCCGAAAAGCCTATCCGAACGATTGCCATGAAAGTATTTATAGAAAGAGCAAAAGCATGCAAAACATTCTTAAAACCATTCTGCTTTCATTCATGCAACAGGAAGATGACCTTCAGTAGATTCTGAATCACCCCCATGCAAGGCAATAAAGCGACTAAGACACAAGAGGTTACAGAGCGTGGAAGAATTAGGAACAGAAACATTAATAGTGGGAAGGAAGAGAAAAGGGTTATCAGGCAGACAGAGGATATCGATTAAAATTGCATTTAAATTTTTGCAGATTAAAGTTGGCTGGAAGTCATGGTAGCTGTAAGGTAGTTTCACAAACGAGAAGTGTGAGAAAAGAAACTGTTAGCATAAAATTTACGGTTACATCTAGCCAACTCCAGTGTAAATTGATGAGATCTCGACGCCAAAACGTCTAGATATGATAGAGACGAGCTCATCCAAACACTTACCATGAAAGGATTTATAGAAAAGACAAAAGGGGTCAAACTTACGGCGGTGAAAAAGAGACTGAAGCCGAACCGCTAGATCAGGACCAATAATATTGGTGATTCTTTTTTTTAGATTTTTTTGCCTGCCAACATAATTCCACTACCTGTAAGATGTTCGATAATAATCTCAGCTACCATGATAACAAGAAATATTCACCATTAAAAATATATGTAGCATAAGACGATCTAGCTTTATCAACTCAATGTAGAAAATACAGTCTTGTAACTTTCAATAACTCCCCAACCAAGATAGTAACTGTGTCATCATCACCAAATAGACCCTGTCTCCAGTCAAAATGAACGATTTCCCTTTCTATTAGGCTCCTTGATTTAAAAGTCTTTTGGGACTCAAGTCTATAGCAGACCTCAAATGAAATTCCTATATATTCGCTAAAAATGATGAAAAAAAATAGGCCGGTTCCATCTAACCCTCCAAAAAGTGGTTGACGCTTTTTTTGTCAAGATTTATCGTTACAAGAGTCAGATCTGACCAAAATATGGTACTGCCATATCTGGACAGAAGTTGTCCAACCCTATCTTTCCAGCCGTGCCAGAGTTCAAAATGTTTTACGCCGCCTTTTAAGGAGCGGTTTATTTTCAATCCTCGAGTCTTTTCCCCACAGACGCAGCATCCCAAGCCTATCAACATCCTACTGCTATTTGCATGGCAAATATTCCATTCATTAGTGCCACCATTGTGGCAAAGATAATCCTTGCTACGTCCACAGAATTGTATCATCCTCATTCCCTACGAAGTCCCACTCAGAACGTTTCTCCCTGGGAACCGCTACCTTCAATGAATAGGCTCCGAACACTATAATCTTAACCCCTCCATATCTGTCCGCCATATCCTTGTAATTCTCACTTCCTACTCTTAGTTTCATATCAAGCACGTCATTCAGTAACTTTCTGTCTTCAGGTATGTATTGGGTTAACTTTAATAAGAAAACTGCAACCAATGAGAAATAATGTGCCGCTAGAAGCTACTGATCATCTTTAGGATCGGATCCATGCGATTTTGTAAAGATATATACATTGTATCTGGATCTGGGTACTCCTAATAAATTCCTTATTCCTTAGCAAATGTGCATACTGATCTGCATATATAATCATTTACTATTGAAATTCAACTGCAATGCCTGCACGTTTAATATTGAGTAACATAAAACATTTATTCAGTAATTTGGCAATTCTATTTCATATGGCGATTTACTAACAGTAGCTTTACATGTGGCACAGAATATGGAGCGTTCAGTGAGGATCGAAGTCACTATTCAGTTGTAATTAACCTAGCGAGACAAGGTTGCTAACCATTACACCTAGGCGAAGTTTCCAAAATGGTTTTCTAAGCGTAGCTTAGATGTGGCACAATGCCGAAAGTCCAGAGCACCCAGTGGGGATCGAACTCAATTACTCAGTTGTAATTGATCTAGCGAGACAAGCTTGCTAACGATTACATCACGTTAATGTGCTCTAATGATTTTCTAAGCGTAGCTTAGATGTGGCACAAGGTCGAAAGTGTGGAGCACCAAGTGATGATAGAACTCACAAGACCGGAAGAAGAAAAAAATCTCCACCCGAAGTTAAGGAAAGGAAAAATAGTTTATGTTCACGTAGAAAAAAATCTTTTGAACGAGAGAGACACTGGGATTTTATACATAGAAGCTTAATGAGGACGTGGCTGAGTGGTTAGAACGTCCGTATTCTGACCATGAAACCCGAGTTCGGATTTCACCATAGTCGATTTGTCGGGAAGGAGACTTCCTGATGTTATCGGACTGTGGTGGTTGATCCCAGACAGAATGTGGCACCTTGGAAAAGTGCCTGAAAACTATTCTTATGAATCTATTTTAATACAGTAAAATGGCTTTTATATTAGTTTTATGCAAACATTCCAATTGTACAATACCAGTAAAATCATAGAAATGTCTTTCGAAATTAGTCCGCTCTTCATCGCTTGTACGTTAGGTTAACCAAGTTAAGTCATTCACAAGACCGGAAGAAGAAAAAAATCTCCACCCGAAGTTAGGGAAAGGAAAAATAGTTTATGTTCGCATAGAAAAAAAATGATTTTGAACGAGAGAGAAACTGGCGATGAAAAATTGATTGGCTGCAAGAATCCAAAACGAAAAAATGGAGACGAGATGTGTAGCAGCCTTTTTAATTGATCATTCTGAATGGGCGGCAGAAAAACACTCTCCGTTTTTTGTTTTTATTTTTACTGGGATCCAAAGAGATTTTTTTTTTTGTCACGAATTTAAATTGTTATTCTGCAAAACTACAATGAACGATTAACTTATTCTTATGTATAAGGTTGAAAGGACAGTTACGTGCAAGGAAGTCAACCGGTAATTTTGCTGCAGGAAAATACTTGTTTTGGTGCTGAAAACGCAATGCATGAAATAATAAGGCAACTACAACAAAAAGTTCTTGGACAAAAAAAGTTCTGCAAAGATGTGCAGCATCTTTGCAAATTAACAACTGTTTTACAACATGTAAAATGCTTTGCCTGCTCAAAAGTTCCGACAAGCTGAAGTTATTGAACCAAAACCGGAATCGTTCTTTAATGATGGAATACACCTGAAAGTTGAAAAAAAATCATACAACGTCAGAAAAATACTTCATGAGTGAATAACAATGCTATATATTCAATTGAATAAAATAATTAGCAAAACCTAAAAATGTGGTATCTTACAACAACATTAAAAGAATAATTCCCACAGTTGAAATTCCATTCCTTTTTGGGCTTTTTCTGCAAACACTTCTTTTTTCGATTGTTACTTTCAGGACAAAAAATATGCAATGAAAAATGTTAACATGGGCTGAATATCATTTGTAGAGATTTGTACGAAAATATGAACAGCTAAACGTTATCACCGTCTGTGAGAGTCAGATCAACCGTTTGGGAGTACAGATTCATCACATCCTGGGTATGACGATAAATGACATCCGAGAGAAAGGCCATCTGATCAGGAGGTTTTAAGAAGCGTGGAACCACCTCCTAATTGTTGAGGTTCCCAGGTCCACCCTGAACCAGGCTGGTAGCAACTGTTAGAGTCCCAGATATGAGGAAATAGTTAACCTTCAAACTGGGATCGGGGCGCTGTGGAGGTGTAAAAATGGGTTTTAATACTAGCTATGCCTTTTTTAGGGGAAAATTATTGCCAGCAATACATTGTTGAAGAAATAAATTATTACAAACAAAATATTATCAGCAATACATTTTAAGAAAAAAATTACCAGCAATACATTTGTGAAAAGGAATATTAACAGCAATAAAAATCTTATCGGCATTAAATAACCCATTGAGTAAAACAAAACAAGCGAGCTAAAAAAAGTTTTTAGCATGAAATAACACTTTGAGGTTGATATGCCATCAAGCAAAGCAAAGCAAACCAAACAGATTCATCTGAGAAGAGTCATGGCTATAAATATAGATTGTGAAATGCTATGACTATCTTATCATTACTACACTACAATTTACCACCTTAGGAAAAAGATGAAAATAAAGAAAGAACCTGTTTGTCAAAATATGTAATTATGTATGAATGAAAATATAAAGTTTCTGTTCGTGTGTCGATTAAATCTTGTAAGTGTGTAGAGACAAATCTTTTGTCAAAATTTGACAACGCGCGATAACGTGTTTGGATTTTCAGCCACAACGGCGTAAACGAGCAGGCACTGGTGTTTTCACAACTGCCACCGACCCAATTTATTTGAATTTACGAACAATTTTTCCAACTGCACTCTCGGTTGGTCGATTATGTGTACCAAAAAATCGAGAAATGCATTTCTGTTTGAACATCGATTTTCGTAATAGGCTTCGATAACTTTAACACGTTGTTTGATTGTTAATCTTTCCATGATTGAAATTATCCAGATACTCGTTGTTAAATCTAAAAGAAAAAACATCATTAGACGCTTAAACTTAATTCACATTTAAAATCGGTCCAAGTTATTTGAACATACTTTATTATCTTGAAAAACCTATGGCGCCAGGGCGTGTTTCCCCATATCATAAAAAAACGGTAATATTTAAGCAGTTTTGAAGTAAATGGTGTTTCATTAAGACGGATTATATATAAAGGTGTTTCATTAAGACGGATCAAAGTCAGCAGTAAATAAATCAGTGTTATTTGTGAAACTTTATTTATTTCTCTATTGGATCATGGTATTTAAGTGATGGCAATTATATGTGAAAATAATATCGCCCAAATGTCCGCCAAATCTGAAAGAAAACAGAAAAAATAATTAGACGCTTAAACTTAATTCCCATTTAAAATTGGTCCTTTAGTATAAGAAACAGAATGTCAGGGAGGAAGAAATAACACAATGCGAGACGCCATCAAAACAGGCCTATTGGTAAACCTTCTAACAAACTTTAGGATGAGAAAGTTAAATGGTATACCCACGTCATGGAAGCTAACAATCATTCCACTGCCATCCGACGAAGTTCCACATGATCTGACAACGTCACTGAGGGGACCGGAAGATCGTTCACAAAGATTCAGATATTTGAACGTAACCGAGATATATATGGGAGGTGCTGGTCCGTTACTCAGCTGTTCAGAGACTCTAAGTCATTCTACTGCTGCTGCTGATAATGCTGCTGAGGCTGCTGATAATGCTGCTGCTGATGATGATGATGCTGATAATGCTGCTGATGATGAATTATAGTAGAAATGATAAAACACCTGTAAAAATAACCTGCACCTAATTACTAAGAGTAATTTCCGCCCGTTCTGAACTATTTACTTAAATATCTCAAAAGGGACAACACATCGAGTGAAATTCGCTTGGAGAAGAATATGTAGCGGTGTCGATATACTTTCTGCTACCATCCCACATGCATACGCCTGATTTTTCGCTTCATTATCAAGAAAGAAAAAAAAACATTACAAAGACTAAAGTTTGAAACGTCAAAGTCCTGTTTTGTATTTTTTATTGATCGATTCGTTTTCCACGGTTTATCAACATTTTGAAGATTATTTAAAGACAGAATTTTCTTTTAGAATATAAGGATGTTTAGAGGGGATATAATAATTAACAGTTTTACAGGTAATACTCGGCTCTTCGATTACCCATTCCGAGCAATTAGCCCTTTACACCAGTGCCACATCGAAGCTTACACTACCTGGTATTCCCAAGCGGTTGCTCATCTAGACACTGACAAGGCTCGACATTGCTTAACTTCGGGGATCATAAGCCCTTTTATGTTAGACAATCTTAAATTTACCGAAGGTTAACGAAATTAACTGACTTTTCTTCGAAGATTATAGATTGTTGTAGCATACCTACAGACAATAATGGGTATGTCCCCATTAACATAAATACAGTAGTAAATACTGTATGTTGGTCTATAGTTGGAGATTCGTCTCCAGCAGTGCTGGTCAAACTCTCTGCCTCAGGGCAGAGAGGATCCCCAGACGAGGCTATGTCGAAGGGCAGAGTCTCATCTCGGGAAACAGCTAACCGACCCACTTTTATACGGGGTCTACGGATAATTTTTGCCGGAGCCTACACGCTCGCATACCCCACATTAAATTCGGCCTTGTGCCACATCTGACAGCGTGGGACCATTTGTAGGTATCATACAGTTGGAGATTCCTCCTCAGCTGTGCTGGTCAAACTCTCTGCCTCCGGGCAAAGAGGATCCCCAGACGAGGCTATGTCGAAGAGCAGAATCTCGTCTCGGGAAGCAGCTACCCGACCCCGTTTTATACGTGGTCTTCGGGGAAATTTTGGCCGAGCCTGCATTAAATTCGTCCTTGTGCGATTAATATATATCCTGCAGTTGGTGATACATTGTGGAATTCATTTGACTTACTTCTTGCAGTTGACTACTACATCTACGCGCCGCTGGCAAATCTTATATGTGTTTTTCTTGTCCTAAGTATTATCGTTTGATTATTCTATTCAGTAACTTTCCCTAGGTTACAACATGGATAATTAACAAAGTTGTTTTTATATAGCAATCATTTAATAGATGTTGGAACATTGTTGTGGAACAATGAATAGCAATCTGACGCCGTTGACAAATTGTAACGTGTTTAATCCTCGTTCGCGATCCATACATGTAAGGCTTTGTGTGGTTTATTTTTTAATAAAACAAGAACCATTCAAAGTAGAAGCTTAATTAGGTTATTGTATGGACGTAACAGGAGGAAGTAAATGCGGACTATAAAGATGTGTAAGATAGACAACGGTTGAACCCCAGATTAGAAGAGAAGGGGAAGAATCCTTTTAGCATCCTCAAAAAAGCTCTTCTCGGAAAGAAGTTCTCCCGAATAGAATATAAAGGGACGATATATACATGGCATGGACGTGAATATCTGAACCGGTGTAACTCCGGGATGTAGCTCCTTTGAATATTTGCCACGGAAGTAACGATAGCGTAGCTTGTGAGGACTTGTTGTGAGAATGACGTTTTGGGATTTAAAATAATCAATAAGCCACAAGTGTTATAAGTTAAGTTTAATAGATAACTATAGTGATTTTTTTAATTATCAAACCAATATAAAAGAAAAGATATTATCCGAGATTATATATAT
Organism: Acanthosepion pharaonis; assembly: GCA_903632075.3. Taxonomy (NCBI): domain Eukaryota; kingdom Metazoa; phylum Mollusca; class Cephalopoda; order Sepiida; family Sepiidae; genus Acanthosepion; species Acanthosepion pharaonis. The sequence continues at coordinate 1,824,952 of CAHIKZ030001101.1, read as the reverse complement.
ATATATATATATATATATATATATATAAAAGAAATTTCCACTGATTTAAAACGTACGAAAAATCTATAACCAATTCTGTTGCCGAAGGACAAAAAGAAACGGTTTGCTCACGAAATTAACGTCAAAAGAGAATACATTAAAGTCTCGAGTGAGAGAGATTTACCAGCTCGTGGTCTCGACCCTGCGAGATGTTCAGTTTTTGGAATATACTTTAAAATAGTTTCCCTAAAGGCAAGAGAACAGAAGAATGATATTTGAATAAGCCACGATGCGAATGGCGTAGAAATCGATGTCATTTTCTTTTACGAAAACAATTTTATATTTGAAGTGCTACTTAGGTGAAATACGAGCTACTAAAGTGGATTTGACTCGTTTCTGGTCTTCAATGTCATTTGCAACGTTTAAATGGTTCCAATAAAAAGAGCGTCTCGATTATTTAATAGACGGTTGTAAAATCTCTTCCTTTCTCTCTTCTGTTCTTCATGTAGATACACAGATGAGAATTTTTTTTTTTTACAATACGCTTCAACATGTACAAGGCTCGGGGGCCACTCGAGCTAGAGGGTTAAGTTAAGGGGTTGTTTATAAGTATAGGAAGGGAAGATCACAGTTAACTCTATACTTAAACAGGTTAAGATTGTAGTTATCGGAGAAATATCCTCTTGGGAGTCTCTTTCGCAGTGCTGCGACTCACGACAAGAAGCTATTCCAATGGAACTTACTTCTCACCGATATAATTCGGAGGGAATGTGTGGTTTGCTACAATATAAGTGACATGGCGGGATCTAGCCGTCATGGCCACCAAGGAAAGTAGTTCGTCCGAGCACTTTCCGTGGAAGCAGCGATAGAGCAGCGATAGGCTTGCCATATTCTGCCTGTGGGAGAGATGTTGGATAGCAGGAAATAATTTGTCAGCCACAAGGAATCTGAGACGCTTTTGAATTCTATCGGCGCCGGAAAGTGAGGACTGAGCAGCTCCCGTCCAAATATTACAACAGTACTCCTTTTATGCCTAATCAGGCTCTTGTAAAAGTAGAAAATATCATGCAGAATCAGGAAAGCTAACATACCAATAGAATTTAGCGAAAGCCATGACCATTTACCTTTAGAATGATGCCAAGTTCTTGAAGGATATAACAATTAAGCTGCTTCAAATTTGGTAAATTGCAGTGGAACGAAATGGCACATGTGTTGTTTACTAAAGTGATAGCAAGTTTTTATTGTAGACCGATTTGCAAAAGTGAAGCGTTCGATAACTGCTGTCCGCCATATTGGGATTTCGAGTCAGACAAATAACTAACTATATACCTACCTACGAACTCGAGAATGCAGGCGAATATTTCAGTCTAAATAAATACTCCCGGATATTTCCACAAAGTAAATACGTTTTATAATAAAAAAGAAAGACACTACGTTGGAGTCAAAAAAAAAAAAAGTGGATGTATGTGGATTTATGCGTGTGTATCTATTGCCCGGTTCATACTCCTTCCGTTTTTTGAGCAGATGTATAGTTTTATACCGCCGACGAGAAGCGTGTTCACCGGAGAGAAAACAACAAGGGGTATTAGAGATGAACATCTTCGCAAAGATTCGTTGAAATTGAACCTTCCACTGCCGTGTGAGCTTGAACAAATGCTGCATCACCATCAGCAGATGAGGCATAACTCTTTGGGTACAAATCCATGACCTATCGAGACTAACAAATGGCGCACACACACACACAAGAAAACACACATATATATATATATATATATATATATATATATATATAGAGAGTCATCCACAGACAGACTGTCACACTGCTCATCAGTGTTGCTAGACATCCGATTGCTCCAAGCCTGGATCGAAACCCGACCGATTTGGCAACAGGTAAAAATTCTACCCCCAAGCTATCGTCGACGGGCAGAGTGGAAGAGAGGGCGTCTGTTTGATTATTGTATCTATATCAGAGGCGACTGGTGTTGTTATCTCTCTCTCTCTCTCTCTCTCTCTCTCTCTCTCTATCTATCTATCTATCTATCTATCTATATATATATATATATATATATATATATATATATATATAATTCGTGAAAACGTATGACAATGGAAAAAGATTTTCTTGTGGCGCGTTTCATACCGAAAGAAATATGTCTGGAATTTTTATTTATTTATTTTTTAATCTAGTCGATATCATTTAGATTCTTTTTTCTTTCCATTACTTTTGTTTCTTTTTCTTTTCTTTTTTTTTTTTTTTTTTTTTTGTTGCATCACTGGGACATTAAAATTTCTAACATTGAGGGGGGATATCAAGCTAACAAAAATGATTCAAAAATAAGAGATAAAGAATCTAAATGAAATCGGATCGTTTAAAAAAAATCAAAATTTAAAATTCCAAGCATCCCTCGTTCATGCGCATATGTAGTCACATCAACATAAAAAATTTAGTCCGATGAAGTTCTAGAGGACGAAACGCGTGACAAGAAACCTTTTTCCCACTATATATATATATATATATATATATATATATATATATATACCGTCATCCACAGCTCATCAGTATGGCTAGACATCCGATTGCCTCAAGCCGGGATCGTGATTTTACCCCTGAGCTATCAGCGCCCCATAGAGAGTAATATACTCACCAATGACCGAGAGGGCTCAATTCATGGAAGAGCTTTGCAGTATTACCAGTAGTAGTCATTGTCTTAAAATTCGCGCTTTCTTCTCCAGAGTGCTCGACCGAAATTAAAGGCTGTATTTGCTCATCAGTGTGGTATATATATATATATATATATATATATATATATATATATATATATGTTAATAAATATACATATACCTACGTTTGATGTACGACTTGAGTTTCGTTAGTTACGCAAGTCATCGGGCACGGGATATAAACGTAGGTATATGTGTATTTATTAACATATATTTCTTAGCTCTGTCTAATCATATTGAGCACTATTATGTCTACACCTCTTGGCTAAATTTGGTAATTATTCATTTGCTTACCAACATATCCACACCAGCACACGCGCATACGGTCTCTAATATTTATTTATTCATTTAACTAACCCTATACCCTTATATATATATATATATATATATATATATATATATATATATATATATATATATGTGTGTGTGTGTGTGTGTGTGTGTGTGTGTGTGTGTGTGTGTGTGTGTGTGTGTAATTTCTACGCCACCAGTTTCTGAATTGGCATAGAACTAAATGGTACATGTGCACTTAAATATATCTAAAATATCTAAGAAATCTATCTTTGAAATTCACTTAAAAACAGACCTCAAGTCTCATTCCGGCCTATACTGAAACGCTGGATAATTTCTGATTAGCAATCTTAACGGATTAACGTTAATATTCGCCTGCCATATGTCGTAAATAAATCACTACCGATAAAATCTTTTATCTTGGTCATTACTAATGTGGTGAATTCGATCCACACTGGGTGCTTTATTAATGCTCCCTTCTGCTAGATTAACATAGAAAATTGTAAATATCTACCTCTGTCATTGATTTAAAAAACGATTAAAGAATTCTGAGACTCAAGACTGAATTCGTTTTGTAAACACTTCATCATCATCATCATCATCATCATCTTTCGATCTCCCTGCGGTTGGTCGAAACTCCCTTAACAATCCCCTTTCAAACACTGTCAAGTCCTGCATCGCCGTCCCCAGATCCCCACTGTCCAACCCTGAGTCCCGAGCCATGGTGTCTGGGAAAGTCAACTTTCGTTAGACGACACCTCCACAAGATCTAATGAGATCTATAGAAATGTTTATTTTGAAGGGATAATGAAAACGTTACGTGTATCTTATTTTGTTTCTCAAACGAACACTCGTTGCCTCTTATATAATGTCAACGTATACTCGTTGTCACTTTCGCAATGCTAACTGTAGTAGAGACTTTGTAATCGCAGATACAACTAGTAACGCCGGTGAACAATACTAGTGTCAGACGCCTTCGATTAACAATCGCACAAATAGTACTTGCTCGATAATACTTACTCGAAGTAGTGGTCCGAAAAGAAAAATAGTATGGCGAATAGAGTATAGAATAGCGGTCAGTATAGTATTTTTAGTCTATCCTTTATATTAGGTTGGTGCAAAAATAATGACGTAATAATGTCGTTTTTTGACGTTAAAAATACGTCAAAAAACGACATTATTACGTCATTATTTTTGCACCAACCTAATACTAACAACAACTATATTGGCATTAGCTCCTCACAGCTGACGAGAGAGTATAGATAGATTCAAAGCTTCTCCAAAGGTATTTCCACGTAAGGGAAACACAAACCCAACTGGAATTGAAACTCTGCTTCCGAGTTCCAATTTCTATTCGTTATCCATTACACCAGCCACACATCCAAGCTTACAGTACTTGGTATTCCCAAACAGTCACCCATCCAGGTACAGACCAGGCTCGATGTTGCTTAACAACGCGCATTGGACTAGTTAACAAATACATTTCAAATGCTAAGCAGAGTGTGAAGAAATTACAGAGAGCCATGACCCCTTTAAGAATGAGAATAAAAAGCATTGTACTCAGCGTAGACATGTAGACAGAAGTAAAACAGCGAAATGATATAGAAATCAAATCTCTTAATAATAATAATAATTATTATTATTATTTTTATTTTTGGAAGATGATTAACATAATAATAATAATAATCATAAATTATTATTTCTAGAAGATGATTAACATAATAAATGACTCCGCCTATTTTGTGTATTGTTGTTGGAAACAGGTTTGGCAGAAATGGTATAAGCCACTGATAAATGGGTCTTCGTTTGGGGCGCGCGAAGCAGAAAAATTTGGCGCTGAATTCTAAGTTGGTTATTGATGTCGTATGGCTTTCAGTGAAAACGAGGAACGAACTGATTACATTTCCGGTGGCTGGCAACGCAACCTGCGCGGCTCGACATTAAACAGATGGCAAACAACATCACTGGAATGTACACAAATCCGGGGTTGGTTCTACCATAGATGGTTTTTAAAAAAAAAAAAGAAAAAAAAAAAAACAACGTACACACACGCACACACAGACGTGAAGCAGACACAGGCAAGTACGATTGATAGCAAGTTTTCTTCGTACACCGACTTGCAAAAGTGAGGCGTTCGATCCCTGCTGGATGCCATATTGTTGTGATTTCGTGTCAGACTTCGTAAAGCTTAGCAAATGAATAAATTTATCTACCTACGGACTCGAGAATGCATACGCATATTTCTGTCTAAATAAATGCTCCAGGATACTTACATCAAGACAAATATGTTTGTATAATCAAAAAGGAAGTCCGTACATAGGAATTAAAAATGTGGATGTACGTGTGGAGGGGTGTGCGTGCTGATTAAAAAATAGTATATATATATATATATATATATATATATATATATATATATATATATATATATATATATATATATATATGTGTGTGTGTGTTTTTACGTAACTTTTATGCTAACAAATTTTGATTTGCATTAGTTTAATAAATGTACCACTAGTACCTTGCGTCTTAGTAACATTATCGCCTCTCTTGTGTTAATTATACATACATATAAATAAAACGTATTCTAACCTAAACATCCCCCCAAAAAAATCTTTAAGTATACAAATAAAAAAAATGCCGTAAGAATTTTTGCCGTTAACAATAAAGATTTTTTTTCTAAATCCAGACGACATTCATTTAACGGATGTCAGAATTCGTTGAAAAATACATCCCTCCTCCTACCTAAACGTAACCTCGTTTTCAAACGTAACTAATAATTAATACAACAAAAGTTAATGAAAATGAACACGCAACCACCCCTTTTCTGGATGAATGGATTTCTCTGTATCGTTGGAAACAGTAACTTATGATTTTTGCCGTGCCTTTAGAACCCAGTAAATTTAAAAATAAGTTACTCCAAAATTCGCTTGAGGATGAAATGGAACTAATGTCTTTAATTTAATTACAAAATTAAATTCGAAGCTTTTGGCTCTCATTTTTGAAACATGGTTAGAACTGTGTAACGAAAAAACCATATTTTAAATCAGTTAATTTATAATAAATTTACATTGAGCACTATTTTGTAAAAATAAAATTATCAATAAGAACACCGGATTATATATCTCACTGTTCTTTCTTTTCTTTATATATATATATATATATATATATATATATATATATATATATATATATATATATAGGGTTTAACAGCATGTGGTAATTGTCCATCACACAAAAGGTTTAATGTCTAAAAAACCACTAAGTTTTTTTTTCTAGGTTTTCCAGATAAGACGCTTCGACACTTTACCACCATTTTTTTTTTTTTTTGTATGGCTCACTGAAAAACCCTTTGATTTATTCAGCTAGAAAGAGAACCGGTTATAATCGTTTTGTGTCACACCCACTATGTCTTCCCAACTGAGCAATTGTTAAAGGGAAAAGATCAGTCCTTCAGTAAATGTTCCAACATTCATACTCTGGTTTCCATCTTCAAAGACCATTCAAGAACCCTCAAGAAAACGGTAAATAAATTTTTAAAAAAGAGACAACAGTAGAGAGGAAAACTGGATCAGGAATTCACAATAGAGACCATCATTTCAACTTAGAACTAAATACATTCTTATTGTTCAAAGTAGAATCCAGTAGTGTTATAAAAATCTCGGAGAATTCCAGTAAGATATCTTTAATCATTTCTAAGATACAACGGTTCAAATCTTAATCTAACAATTAGACAATATATATGTGTGTGTGTTTTTATATATGTGTGTAATATTATATATATATATATATATATATATATATATATATATATATATATATATATATACGTAACTTCTCTTCTTACACCTGTGACACTCTCTCCTGGCCTCTTGTTTTCCAGGCAATTTTGATCTTCAAATATTTAAATGCGATGTTAATCGTTTTCCTCCATAATACTTGTTCTTTTCTTGTTCTCGCCCCTTTAATGTTTTTTTCTTTTTTTATATTCTTTCTCATTCAGTACGCCCCCCACCACCTGCGTCTTAGTGACTTTATTGCCTTGTTTGGGGTAAAATGATAATTTTTTTTGTACCCAATGCATTTAACGGTATTCTTTCGGTTATTAGTCGCCGTTCTGCAGATTTAGATTATTTCCAGACATATATACAGTTCTTTTATTCTTCTCGCTCCTTAACAATGTTATCTCTCTCTCATAGTCTTTTACAAGTAATAAACCCTTGCGTCTTAGTGGCTTTATTGTCTTGCTTGAGGTGAAATGATTAAAATTAAGAAATATGTATGCGTATATATGTAAAATTCTTTCGTGCGTAAACTCAAATCTCTATCTATAAAGGGTAGGATGTGTGTGTGTGTGTGTGTGTAACGAATGCACGGCCGCAATTTTCGACGGATTTGCACCAAAATTTACATGCACATGCTCCAAGTTAGTGAGAAGGTCAAGACCGACTTTGCATTTCCCAACTCCCATCGATAGTGGAAATAATCGATTTTTTATCATGCTTCTACAACACTTTTCATGTAGTTTGCTGCCATTTACTACTGGACAGAATGAGAGCCTATAGCTGGCTGTCACGAATAGGCAGGAAGATTCTATTGGCCAGCGTGAGAGCCAACAGCTGACTGACAGGAATGTTAACTAGCATACTAGCATGCAAAAAAAATCGATAGCTGCATTCGTCACAAGTGAGAAAAATTTAAATCTGCATGGCACTTTACTCCAATTGGCTCATTCGCTTGCTTAAACTCAACGTTGATTCTGATTCCGCAGAACTGGTTTGGGTGTGAAATAGTATTTGTTGTTAACATTCTTTTTTCATTCGGTTTTTCCAGTTACGAGTCCTTTTTTAAAGCTGATCGTTTTGTGTTCATTTTGTTTAGTTCTTTTTTCGTAACAGATTTAAAATTTAGAATAGAGCTTAGAAAAAATTCGCAGCGTGAGATAGGCAAGAAGTAAGGCATATAGCAACATCAGCACAGCAAAGGGCAGTCCTTTAAAGGCAAGGGAGGGCAAAAATATTTTAAGTCAAGTGATAGCGATTGCTGTATGAGTGGTACGATTTTTTAATCAAGCACGGGCAACGCCGGGCCATGCTGCTAGTATTTTAATAAAAACATCTTTACTTAAACAAGATTTTTTTTCTTTCTTCCTTTTTCTTTTTCTTTTTCTTTCCTACTTTTTGTTTATTTCTTCTTCTCTCTCCCTCTCTCTCTCTCTCTCTCTCTCTCTCTCTAAATACAAGCGTATATTTACAATTAAATAACTATAAATGAAGAAATACATAAAAAAATATGTAGTTGTAAACTGAAAGATGTATAGGCAAATAGCAGGACAGACCGAGTTCTATAGCTTTGGATGGCAACTGGTCTACCACAGAAAGAAATGGCAACCTACTGCGGGAAAAAATCTGCCTCGTCAGTCATGTAGCGAAAGATGAATTTATTTTCAGAACTGAAATAATTTTACCCGTGTATCCATTAACATACATCCTTTTTTTTTTAATCGTTTCACCCAAAGATAAGGTGATAACGCCACTAAGACGCAGGCGGGTTACAGCGAGTGAAAGTGAAGGACAATAAGAAGACGAACAAAGGGGAGCATTGAGGAAAGGACGAAAAAGAAACAGAGTTCAAGAAGACAGAAGATGGCGATTGATGTTACATTAAAACCTTTGAATATTGTAGCTATCAGGAAAGCAAGAAATCGGAAGGGAGTTTCACAGGTGGGAAGTGCGACAAACTAGTACAAGTGGCGGTTGCATCTAGCTAGATCAATAATAAAACGGTGAGAATCTAGTAGCACGCTTAAATTTCTTTAGTCGGAATACTAAGGTATAAAAGCTCAACAGAGCAGTTGCCATGAAAATATCTGTAGAAAAAAAAAACAGAGAGACGCCACATCATGTCGGTGAAAATGCAAGTGAAGTCGAGATTGCTTGTCAGGATGGATTACATTACAGACACTTCTTTGGATATTGTCAAGAATCGCGAAATGTATGACGATAAGTTAAAGATGTTCGTTCTTCCAACCGTAGAAAAGATTATATATATTATAGAGAAACCTGGAAACGTTTTTATCATATATATATATATATATATATATATATATATATATATATATATTATATATTGTCATGGGTCCTTACCTATAACTACAGAATGAACTCTTCCTAACACTATGTATACTACGCCTCTCAAGAGAGAGGGACTCGGCTTGACGGTCGAACTCTCTGCCTCTGAGCAGAGAGGAACCCGGACGAGCCTCCGCCGAAGGGCAGAGTCTCGTTCGGGGAGGTTGACCAACCCAATCCCGTTTATACGGGTTCTACGGGCATTTTTTGGCCGAGCCTACGGGCTCGGAAAACCCACGTCAAACTCAGCCTTGTGCCACATGCAACCCTCGTGGGGGGGGCTACATACCAAATCGAGTCGAGCCGATAGTAGTTCATTCCAAACCAGACTGACAGTCATGCTAACAACTTCCACATCTTGTATGATTATTTCGTGTAATATACCTTCGTTATTTCTATTCTTGTGTTCGCGTTGTTTTTCCTTGGTCCTAATCTGGACCATAACATACATATATATATATGTGTGTGTGTGTGTGTGTGTGTGTGTGTGTGTGTGTGTGTGTGTGTGTGTGTATTTTACATAGGACAAACGTATATATATGTTATTCTGTATATATCGCTACACGGGTTTCGGGTCTTGTGACTTTCTTCAGGCGAAGATGGTGAGTTCGACATATTATTTAATATGTTAATTCTACATATTAAATAATATATGGAACTAACCATTCTTTGCCTGAAGAAGGTCACAATATCCGAAACCCGTGTAGCGATATAATCATAATAAATATTGTCAATTCTAATAAAAAAAATTTGCTTTTTTTTTTCTTTAATATATATATATATATATATATATATATATATATATATATATATTGTCAAATAGTCTTTCAAAGAATAAATCATTAAAGGATGGTAAATGTTTTTACCGAAAGTACTTGCAAGCAATATGGACCAAACATTGTAAAATTAATAAAAACAAGGATCGTGTCGTTCAGCGAGTGGTCAGTGAGGAAACCTACAAGGTAATTTGTTGTGTAGAGTGAAGCACTCTAACCTTGAGTGGTAACATGTCTAAGTGAATGAAAACTCATATGTTTTAAACTGCGGAGAAGGCAACGGAAAACCACTCCACTATATTTCCCAAAAAATGTCATAACAAATCTCGACTATGATTGGCAACATCCTCACAGGATCAGTCATGTGCTAAGCGTGATACACACGTACGCGATCTTGTATCTTTCGATACATGACTGTCGAGGTGGATTTTTTTCCCGCAGTAGGTTTCCATTTCTTTCTGCGGTAAACCAGTTGCCATCCAAGTCTATCGAACGCGGTCTGTCCTGGAATTTACCCATAGCTGTGGGTAGAAGAGGATTCATACTTTCCCAAGTGTATTAGCATGTAAGGGAATGTAATGGATTTGACTGGAATTCGAACTCGGCTCTCCGATTCCAATAGCATTAAAAACATACTAGACTCACAGGACATTTTATGCATGAATAATTAGTTAATTGCACAAGACATAAAGATTATATTAATATTATTATAAGTATGGGGTTTGGGGCACTTCGACATTGTGCAATAGTTAGTAAGCTAGTCCCCACTAGAACAATAACGACTGAGCTGTGTGTTCGATCCTCACTAAGATCCCCATACTTTCAGCCTTGTGCCACGTCTAAGCTACGCTTAGAAAATGATTCATCTCGGGTCGTGTAATAGTTAGAACAATTACGACTGATTAGTGATTTAATTCCTCACCGGGTGTCCCGAACTTCTGTCTTGTACCACATCTAAGCTAGAATTATAAAATCACAGAAATCGTAGAATAACCAAAAAGATAAAGAAAAATATGCATAGAAAACAGAAAAGAATTGGATTTAATTAAAATAAATCCCATTGATCCATTTTAATGGGGAATAGAATTCATACAATACAAAGAATATATAATCTTCATTTAATAGTTTGTAGAATCGTTATTATTCATTTCTACAGCAACCAATCTCTTTTTATAGTTATCAATTAATGATTTGCAAATTTTAGTTGGTCTTTTGTTCCATGTTTTTTGTAGATCTCGATTGGATTTGAATTTTCAAATAATGCCACAGATTCTCGATTGGTTTAAATCTTGGCCATTTCAGGATATTTACATTATTTTCAGCAAGCCATTTATTCGTAGATTTTGCAGTGTGCTTAGGATCATTATCTTGTTGGAAGATCTAATCAGGAGGAAGTACAAGATTTTCAACCGAAATTGTTTCCAAAATATTTTGATATGCTGCGGCATTCATTCTATTATCTATTACTGATATGGTGCCACCCCCAAACCATGATGCTGCCACCACCAAAATTTATTGTTAGAACTGTGTTCTTTTGTTTGGACACATCGCCATCTCTCCTCAAACATGATTTCTAGGATTATGTCCAAACAATTCAATTTTGAATTCGTCTTTCCATAATACTCTTTCCCAATACGATTTTTCCTTACTTTTATGTTCTTGAAGGAATTTCAGTCTGGCATCGCTGTGTATTTTCAATAGCTGTGGAGTTTTTCCAGAGGTAGGGGACTTGACTTTAGATTGTTCCTATGAATCTAATTGATTATTGTCCGCTTAGTGGCACAGATTCCTGATGAAAGCAAATCATCTTGCAACTCTTGAGATTTTGTCTAATTTGACGCATTATTTTCCTTGAAGATCTCTAAATCTTCCGTAGAGCACATGTTCTTCTTTTATTTTCAACAGTTTTGAGTTTTTATAACTTGCAATGAATGAATTAATGGTAAATGGAAATAATAAATGGAATTTTCAGGTTGTCTGAGATTTTCTTGTAACTTTTACCTTCTCTCCAGTGCTTAACAATCAGTTCCTTTTGCGAATTTCTCAGTTCTTTACATCTTGTCATGATGATAACCTTCTTGCACGAATATCAAATACAGAATGTTCTGTTGTTTTTTTTTTTTATTTTGGGGGCTAAAAATAATTACTGATAACATTATTGGAACATTCTAGAATATTCCACTTGAATAATCTAGAGTATTAAAACAATTTAAAAGTTTTAAAAACTGAAATTTGCATTGTACGAATACTTTTTTTGCCCATTAAAATAGATAAATGGGATTTATTTCTATTAAATCATTTTTTCTGTTTTCTATGCATATTTAGTTATTATGCATCTGTGTACAGTTAATTATATAAAAAGTATGGAAACCTGTATTAGTTGCAAATACAATAAATTCAAAGTTTGTATGTGTACGAATATGTGATTCCCCCACTGTTCATAAGATAAGACTGCTTCTTAACGTCTCGAATTATTTCCTCTACAATGAAAACATAGTTCAATTAAATCCTCGCTTGTCTTATATGATCAATAAAGATTCTTTAACTTTGTCCTCAAAAGAACCATACAATTGCGCGTTTCACAGAAAACATGATTTCACGTCTCCGATAACCTTTGAATTTCATTGATTTATTCATCACCTTCCTTAAACAAAACAAAAAATCTTTTGAAGATGTCATAGTCGTTCTGATCTGAAAAGATACCTGCTAACTTCATGATTTGTTTGGTGTTTGCTTTTCTCTGACTCTCTCATTCATTGGCTTTTTCCCCCAACCCGATACATTTTTTTTCATTCTTTTTTATATCATCGTATTTACCAAATTCCTTTTCCTCGACCTTCCATATCACAAAATCCAAAATTTTTAACGCTGTTTGCTTCTGTCAAAATGGCGTATTCATGTTTAACGGTTCCTTGATTTTAGAGACCTTCACGGCATAACATTCAATAAAGAAATTCATCGGTATTATGGGATCATTTTGTTAATCATGTCTATTTATATGTCTATCTACACACACATAGATAGATAGATAGATAGATAGATAGATAGATAGATAGATAGATAGATAGATAAGAAACTAGAAAACAGAACTAGATAGATAGATAGATAGATAGATAGATAGATAGATAGATAGATAGATAGATAGATAGATAGATAGAAAGACAAACAGTAATAGAAAGAGAGAGGGATGAGAAAGAAAGATGTATACATATATACATACATACAGATAAATAGATAGATAGATATGAATAGAAAGTAATAAATATATATATATATATATATATATATAGAGAGAGAGAGAGAGAGACATATGAACAGAAAGCGATAGATAGGCAGAAAGTAATAGATAGATAGATAGATGGATGAGAAAGAGAGATGTATACATATATACATACATACAGATAGAGATAGATAGATAGATAGATAGATAGATAGATAGATAGATAGATAGATAGAAAGACAGGCAGTAATAGATAGAGAGAGCGGTGAGAAAGAGAGATGTATACATATATACATACATACAGATATATAGATAGGTAGATATGAACAGAAAGTAATATATATATATATATATATATATATATATATATATATATTTACGATAAACGTGCAATCAATTTACAAATTCATGAATTATTCACACAAAAACTAATGCAAAGGTTAATGATTTAATTGGCGAAAAATCCATCATAATAAGAACAATTCGGCAGAAATTTATAGAAACAAGGATCATTTCATTCATAATGGATTCGAGGTTTTTGTATATTATTTGAATTGTTTCTATGATGATGGATTTCTCGCCAATTAAATCATTAACCTTGCATTAGTTTTTGTGAATAATTCATGAATATATATATATATATATATATATATATATATATATATATATATATATATGAACAGAAAGTGATAGATAGGCAGAAAGAAGAGATAGATAGATAGATAGATAGATAGATAGATAGATGAGAAAGAGAGATGTATACATATATACATACATACATACATACATAGAGATAGACAGATAGATAGATAGATAGATAGATATGAACAGAAAGTAATAGATAGATACATATATACATACATATGAACAAAAAGCGATATATAGACATATGAACAGAAAGCGATAGATATGCAGAAAGTAATAGATAGATAGATAGATAGATAGATAGATAGATAGATAGATATGAACTGAAAATGATAGATAGATAGATAGATAGATAGATAGATAGATAGATAGATAGATAGATAGAAACAAAACTAAAGATATATAGAAAAAGAGGTCATATTATTGTTCGTACTCCATTTTACAACATAAGTTTGCGACTAGATATGCATACGAATAAGTTGCCTTGAAAGGTCACGGATCTCATTTTCATTACTCACTGTTTCTTTCTTGCTGCTCTCATATTCCGCCTATAGTCCTTTCAGCATCCTTCAACAGAATCACATTCGTGTTTCGTCTACACCTGGGAGAAAATTGTCCAACATCCACAGTCATAGAAGAGGATTGATATTACATAATATCATTACAATAATATTTTTTTTTATATTTCATACACCATTTTCCTGTTTCTTAATAGCTTTTTGATGGCATCTTTCTCTATTCCAATACACCTTCAGATTCAGTTGTCACTTTTTCAGTCTTCTGTTTCCCAGTTAAATTTCTGTTGTCGTATTTGCCGTCTCGGCAGAACATTCTATTGCTTCCATTGAAGGTTTCCCTAACTAAATGTTTTATTCGGTCAAGATAGCTTGGACATTGATTAGTCTATTACGCCAAACATTATGGTCCTGTATCATGATCGGAAGGTCATCAATGTGGCGTTCTGTGTCATAACATAGTTGGTCAATATCAGTGGACACCGAGCTACCAACCCGTCTTGCGCCATGGTTAGCTGTCCAGAGCAGTGTAATCAGTGTTTTAGAGGCATTAACATAGTAAAGTCCATCCCCCACATTAACTGCTGTTGCTTTTAATCCAGTTGGGTGTGTAGCCACCATCCTCATCAGAAAAAATCTGATGGAAGTGCCGGTTTGGTTGACCCGACTGTACGGCATGTAATACTGGGTTACATAGAATCAGTAACAGTCGTCGTATATAACCTGATATAATCAACCAATTCTTGAGTGAATCAAAATTGCTGGGTACGCTCTGGGCAAATCTCGCCGTAGTTGTCGAATAGTGAAAGTCCTGAAGAAAATAAAAAAGATCTATAAAAGAGAGATGTGAATAATTCTGGTATTAATTGCGTCATTAATCACTGGAAAACTGGAACCAATGGAAAAGGATATTCCAATGATAATGAATTCGTTAGAAATCTTTATTTCAAGACACTCGAAATCGGATGGAACACTGAGGGGATCAATACAGGGATTCAGCACCCAGGGATTACCGACAAAAATGTCTGCTATGGAGACGCATGTTAAATAGATTACAAATAAATATAACGGTAACTGTGGCCATATATGGTAACAGTACTCCATTTTCTGCCTGATCTCGAGGTTGAGAATAGCAGGAGGAGTGAGGTATTTCCTGTAGTGGTACAGGGAACCAACCATTTTTCCAACATCTTTAGGGATGGATCGTATGTACAAGTTCCACTTGAGGTCTAGACTGAGATTAAGTCCCAGTAGGTGTTCAAGACATGGGGCCTCCCTTAGGGGACATCAGTTTATCGCGATTGGGGAAAATTCTGGGTCCGATCGGTGATATCATCATTGCTTTTCTTTCCAATTTCATAGTGTCTGCGAATCATAAGTCCTAGTCCTTGGAACACTTGCTCGACGGCATTGCGTTTTGTTCAATATAATATTTTATCCTAACTATGAATATCTATATCATAAACATAACCCTCGCTTTCTCTGACAATATTAAAATACGTGATAATAAAATTATACTACGATTTTTCGCCAACATTGGTTCCAAAAGCATGCTTGTTATCAGTTTAGTATGACCATCAGATCTCACGTTATAGTACTTTAGTAATACATACCTCGTATCACTATTGCATCATCGACACTTAAAAGTTATATTACACACAACAGTAACTGTGGTCGCCCGTTAAATTAGTCTTATATAGGAATAAAGTGTCGCTGCCGACACTTGAGTTCGAACATAGATCACCAGTGAGCAAACTCAAGCGATCCCATTATTGAATTAAGTAGACCACGTGACGCTTAACGATTGTTATTTCTATTCTATCCATTATTGTTATTCGGATCTACACTTCTATTCTATAATCTATTACTATACGGTTCGCTAATCTCTATACTATTCCTCTATACTGATCACTATACGGGTTACTATTCAAGTGAGTATTATCGAGCAAGTACAATTAGTGCGTGTGATATTCGAAAGCGTCTGACACAAGTATTGTTCAACGGCGTTACTATAGTTGTATCTGCGATTACAAAAATCTCTACTACAACGAGCATTACAAAAGTGACAACGAGTATTCGTTAACATTACAAAAATAATTTCGTTAAGGCGTGAAATTCAAGCACTTGTTCTAATTTTGTCCCGATTAAAAGATAAATAGATTAAAAATACGCAAGTACTGGGATTCCAGCATTGATTGGACAAGAGAAAAAAATCCAGTGGAACTTATTTAAATATGAAACCAGCATCCAAATCTTTTAAACAAGTGTAAAATTAATATAAACGCTGACTCAGTCAAGGAATAAAGTCAGAGAAAACATTATAAAAAATGTTGCGTTGAAAATAGAATGAGAGATTTTTTAACTGATGTAAAAAAGACGGCTTTCAATTACATTACTAGGTGAGCTCTCCACACTG
This sequence comes from Acanthosepion pharaonis, assembly GCA_903632075.3. NCBI lineage: Eukaryota > Metazoa > Mollusca > Cephalopoda > Sepiida > Sepiidae > Acanthosepion > Acanthosepion pharaonis. The sequence goes on along the minus strand of CAHIKZ030001101.1, from coordinate 1,808,258 downwards.
CGATGACATGTCGTCACCGCAATTTCTTCAAACATAGCTATGAAAACTAATCTACCTCATTGTGCTCGATGCCCGTTGACCCCATAATAAAGTCCATCCGCCCTTTAACAGATGTTGCTTTTAATCCAGCTGGGTGTATAACCACCGTCCACACCAGAAAAGCCTGATGGGGGTACCGGTTTAGTTGACCCGACTGTACGGCATGTAATACTGGGTTACATATAATCAGTAACAGTCGTCGTGTAACCTCATATAAGCAAACGATTCTTGAATATATTCTTTTAAATATATTTATTTTGGTTTAAATTACATTAGCGCGAGATTGCGCCAATGGGGAATCTTATTGATAAACGAACTCGCTAATATTTGTCAATGACAGTGCTCAAATATTAACTCTAATTTGAAGAACACAAAGTTGCAATATGAACAAATAATACATTAATGCAAATTTCAGGCTCTCTAGATTCGTTTAACCTGGTGGAGACCAGGTTATCCCAATGAAGCTGGAGTCCCTATCATGACATTTAATCAGGAAGTGCAAACTCAACAATATAAGATACTCAAATGACGGAAGACACAGAAAGAAAACTACAGGACCTCCTAGACTATGTAGCAAAGGAAAACGTGAAGAAAGGAACGACCATCAACTATATGAATACAGAATCTATAGTTCTCAGCAAGAGAAAAGGTGCTAGATGAGAACTACAAGTTGGATAGGTTTGGTTTGGTTTGGTTTGTCACGCTCATGGTAGCGAACCACCGTATTCTATTGGTGAAGTGTAATTTCCACTCGAAAAGCTTCTCCCCACGAATCAATGCCTTATGGAACCGACTCCCAAGAGGTTGCTTCACTACAATCTTAACCAGCTCAAGTCTAACGATAACTTATTCCCCATACATATCCGCATAAGCTGTGCCTCTTACTCTGTAAACCTCTATCTCGAGTGGCCATCGACCCTTTTACAAGGTGAATATCACTATCAAAAGTTACTCAAAAGATATCAAAGAGCTGCTTGATAGGTGGTAATATGTCATCTGTGTGTGTGTGTGTGTGTGTGTGTGTAACGAATGCTCGGCCGCAATTTTCGACGGATTTGCACCAAAATTTACATGCATATGCTCCAAGTTAGCGGAAAGGCTAAGACCGACTTTGCACTTCCCAACTCCCATCGATAGTGGAAATAATGGATTTTTTCATGCTTCTACAGCAGTTTTCATGTAGTTTGCGGCCATTTTCTACTGGCCAGAGTGAGAGCCTATAGCTGGCTGCCACGAATAGGCAGGAAGATTCTATTGGCCAGCATGAGAGCCAACAGCTGACTGACACGAATGTTAATTAGCATGCTAGCATGCAAAAAAAATTGATAGCTGCATTCGTCATAAATGGGAGAAAATTTAAATCTGCATGGCACTTTACTCCAATTGGCTCATTCGCTTGCTTAAACTCAACGGTGATTCTGATTCCGCAGAACTGGGTTGGGTGTGAAAAAGTATTTGTTGTTAACATTCTTTTTTCATTTGGTTTTTCCAGTTACGAGTCCTTTTTTAAAGCTGATCGTTTTGTGTTCATTTTGTTTAGTTCTTTTTTCGTAACAGATTTAATGTCTAGTATAGAGCTTGTGTGAGATAGGCAAGAAGTAAGGCATGTAGCAACATCAGAACGGCAAAGGGCACTCCTTTAAAGGCAAGAAAGGGCAAAAAATATTTTAAGACTAGTGATAGCGATTGCTGTATGAGTCGTACGATTTTTGAATCAAGTACAGGCAACGCCGGGCCATGCTGCTGGTTACAAATAATGGTGAATATATAATTGAACAAAATACAATGGTAACGGGTGGTCCGAAAGTTTTGTCACCCACTACTAAAAAGTAATGGGAATAATAGAACAAGTAATACAGTAATACAAAGCAGATGTACTGGATACAGTTTATTCACTTTCATTCGGTCTGTCACACATCAAGAAGGTCTGTATGAACACAATCATCTTTGTGTAGGAGCTCGTGTCAGCCATGTGAAATAGGAAATTATATTGTATATGGGTAACAAGACTTTTGGACCACCCTGTATTTTAATTTTTGAAATATAAAATTGATAATCAAAACCGCAAATTGTTTATAATTCAAGCTAATAAATCCACATGGTGGCCCGAGGGTCTTTTCACCCCTACATAATATAATTTTCTATTTTAATACTCTGGTGGATAATATCAAAGAGAGAGTTTCACATGAACGATACTAGAATATCCATAAGCTGTTCTTTTCATCAATCAAGAATACAGTTGCTTGCAAAAGTCTACATACACTTTGAAAATTTATATATTTTGTATAACTAAACAGGAAACAACACATTTTTTTCAATTCCAATGATTGTTAAATAATAAGCAGATCCATCACACTATCCTTTGATATAAAAATTACATTTTAAAAATTTCAGACTGATTCTTAAAACCATCAGGTGGCATAGACAGTGTCAAGCATCAAGAAATATTGGAGGCAAACTTGTTGAAGTCTGTTAGAGCTCTGCGCCTGGGTCGCAATTTTCAAGTTTCAACAAGGTAACGACCACAAGCATATGTCAAAAAGCTTGGTTTGCTAGCAAGAAAATCACAGTTTTGGAGTGGCCCAGCCAGTCTCCAGACCTCAATCCTATAGAAAATCTATGGCGAGATCTAAAGCTGGCTATGCACCGACGTTCCCCATCCAATTTGACACAGCTCGAGAAGTTCTGCCATGAAGAATCGCAAAAAATATCAGCAGACCACTGCAGCAAGCTCATGGAAGGCTACCCGAGGCGTCTGCAGGCTGTAACTGACGCAACAGGATCATCCACAAAGCATTAGCTAAAGACATTCCAAAGGGGGTGTAGATTTTTGCAAAGACATTTTTCAAAATTATCTTTGTTTAAGAAGCAGCTTTAAATTTTTCAAATGTATTTTGCGTATTAAATAAAAGTCTGATAGATCTGCTTATTAAAATAAATTATTGGAGTTTGAAATATTAATTGATCCTATCAAAATAAACAAAATACATCCAGTCTTCAAGGGCGTGGTGTAAACTTTTGCAATGCACTGTAGTACAGCTTCGTAAAATATCACACAAGACATGGCGCCACATCATTTCATGCCACGAAAAAGATGTCGTTCATACAGACCTTCTCGATGTGTGACAGCGTCAATAAAATTGAAAAGACAAAACCCATTATATCTGCTTTGTATTACTGTATTACTTGTTCTTCTATATTGTTCTCCTTACTTTTTGGTAATGGGGGTGACAAAACTTTCGGACCACGCTGTAGGGTGTCTTCTGTTATTGCCTCATCTCTGTTCCACGTCCTCTACTTTCTCTTTCTCAAATGTTCTTACAAGTATTTCCGTCTCTATTGATCGTTGTGCGTTTGTAAGTTTGTTTACAAGAGATTATATTCATTTCCAATGTTTTCGCCCGTCCGTCATAGCTGATATTATACATTATTTATATAAATGACGATTTAAGGCTATTATGTTTCGTTTTTTATTGTGTTATTGTTTGTAGTCGATCATTACATGGTGTTTTATTACAAGCCCATGGTATTTCTTCAATATTACCAAATGTCCGAAATAGATGTATTGCCGAACTAATTTTTCGTCGTCTACTCTTGTAGGCTTTTAAACATATTTACTTTGATTTAAATTACACTGGCACAAGGTTGCCACAATGAGGAATCTTATTGATAAAAAAACTCACTAATATTTGTCAATGACAGAGCTCAAATATTAACTCGGATTTGATGAAAACAAAGTTGCAATATACATACAATCACCGAAGTTAAGCAAGCAGGAATCGGAGAGACGGGTTCGAATTCCAGTCAAATCCATCACATTCACTTACGTGCTAATACCCTTGGGAAAGGTATGAATCCTCTTCTTCTCCCACAGCTATTGGTACAATAGTAGGACAGACCGGGTTCTATAGCCTTGGATGGCAACTGATCTACCGCAGGAAGAAATTGCAACCTTCTATGGGAAAACTGCCTCGTCAGTCATGTATTGTAAAATACATGATCGCTTAAGCGTGTATCACGCATGGCACATAACTGGCTGAATTTAGTTAGACTCATGTCGGGTCATTTGGTCTAAAGAATATGTCATTTAATTAAACTAACGGTAGAATAATGGATAGCGGTTCGGATTGAGAAATCGGAGAGCCGAGTTCGAATTCCAGTCGAATCCATTACATTCACTTATGTGCTAATACCCTTGGAAAAGATATGAATCCTCTTCTTCTACCCACCCCCACCAGCAGGACAGACCGGGTTCTGTAGCCTTGGATGGCAACTGGTCTACCGCAGAAAGAAATGGCAACCTACTACGGGAAAAAAATCTGCCTCGTCAGTCATGTATCGAAAGATACATGATCGCCTAAGCGTGCATCACGCAAGGCCAATAACTGATTGATCTGAAGCAACGCCGAGTCTGGTCACTATCTATATGGGTGACCACTTCGCAATATCAGATTTTCAAACGAACTAGATTCCTTAGTTTCACTTGTTCTAACCTTCACATTGTAGCGAACCACCTTCATTCTCTTCATATTCCATTGGTGAGATGTAAGTTCCACTCGAGCAGCTTCGTCCTACGAGGCTTACGGACACATGTCATTGAAGCACCATTTCTCGTACAATCACCGAAGTTAAGCAACATCGAGCCTGGTCAGTATCTAGATGGGTAACCGCTTCGGAATAACAGGTGCTGTAAGCTTGGATATACGGATGGTGCAATGGATAATGGTTCAGACTTATTAATCAGAGAACAGAGTTCCAATTCCCGTTGGGTCCGTTATATGCACTTACAGGCAAATATCCTTTCGAAAAGTATAAATGCACATATTCTTCCCCCACCTATGTGTTAATTAGTAAGATTTATATCACTAAGATATTATTGTCTCCCCCAAATTCTTACAATCTAAAAAATATTTTCTGGCTTTAAATAACCTGCAATGTGTTGATAAGCCGTAAAATCGAATCACTGAATGAATGAATCCTTCCCACTAACAGCTGCTTTGCAGGACTGACTCCCAAGTAGATACTTCCCCGATCACAAGAATCTTAACATTTTAAAGTCTAGGGTCAACTTTTATCTTCCCCGCCTATAAACTGTGCGTCTTTTTCTGTAGGAATCTAACTCAAGTCGTTTATGGGCCTTGTACAGGGTGAATATCACTTTTTAAAAAAATAAGGAGACAGCATCTCTCGAATCGAATTCGTGGTTTTAGCGAATTGGTCTGCAGAATGAGATTACTAAATAGCACGCTATGGTAGACGCCTTGATGTATAAATTAGAGTTTATTTTTAGACAAATCGGACTTGTATTGATCAATACTTTATCGCTCTTGCGTCCATAAATTATATTAGACTGTAACAGGCAGCCATTTTCTTATATTTTCTCGCCATTCCAATTTAGAATGTTAATCGGATATTTAAAAAATAAAAAAATGGCAGAGCATCCTAACAAAATAATACCAATCTCGCCTTATTCATTCCATGCGATATACATTAATGGGAAAATCATACATACGTACAGATACGATTTATATTTACAATAATATTATCTTTATAAAACTAATGCCAACTGCTGGATGTTAAGTTAGCAACTCCGTCCCGTAAAACCTATTTACCACGTAAGCCAAACCAGCACCATTTAGCCAGGTGAAGTCGTGGTCCCATGCTCCACATGTAGACTACAGTTTTACCAAAGTTCCCTGATTACAGTTTTAGAATATTTTAAATCACCCCAATCAAGGTGATAATGCCACTAAGACGCAAGTGATTACTGGGACTGAAAGAAAATGAGAAGACTTTAGAACGAAACCAGAAACCCAATCCTAAATAATAAACAGGGGATAAACCGTTACTCCCGTTAGAAAAAAAGGGAAGGAGTGTGAACCGAGTGATAGGCGAATCTATCTAATCCTATTAAGCTATCTAATCCTATTAATTAATTGCTTCTACTGACAAAGCACACATTTCTGAGATTATGGCTGTTTTTTCCAAGCATTCCCGCACCAAGCAAGGCGACAAATCACTAAGTTGCAAGAGAGTTACTGACAGTGAAAGAATACGAGAGAAATCATTATTAAAATGAGCGAACAATAAAAGAACAATATTCAAAGAAAATTGATGGCGTTTGACATTGCACTTACATTTTTGAAGATCAAATTTGACTGAAAAGCTAGAAGTCTGTTATATCGTGGATAATACGATATAAGCAACTAGGGTAATTCCGAATGGAAAGATTACGCTAAACACAGGAATTACGTAAAACAAATAACATAGGTTTTATTGTATGGAAAGTACAATGAGCAAGAGTTCTTAATAATAATAAGAGTTCTTAATAATAATAATAATAATAATAATAAGGAAAACGGGAGAAAACGTCACGGAGAACCGTAGTGGTACTGCTACGACAATACTGCGTCACATCTTTTATTTTCTCCTCATTCACGTCTCTTTAGACTGACCAATCACTGTCGGGGTGTGATAGGTTGTTCCACTATGACAAAGTCGAAAGAAGATTCCACAAGCGAGAAGTGCGATAAAAGAGACTGTTAACGTAGGACTTACGGTTGCATCTAGCAAATTCAACTGTAAAATGATGAGACCTCGCAGTCAATCAGCGCTTAAATTCGTAAAGTGCACAGAATAATCATCGAAAGATTTATGATGAAAATATTTACAGAAACGTCACAAGGGAACTATGTTACAGGGAATGGAAAGTAACTGAAGCCGAGATGGCAGGTCAGAATAAGGTATTGTGACACCCCGGGCCAGAAACAAAAATTGCCCGCAGCCCCCGAAACCATCGGTTGCGCTGGCCTCGGTACGAGCACTTATCCCTCTCGCTGGTGGAATTAGAGCGTGCGACCTTGGGTAGCTGTTCCCTGGGGCTGGGCAGCTTTCAGTATAATTTTCCTCAGTTGCGAGTCTGTCCTTTGACGGAGTCGCCCTTGAGTTCACTCTGCCCAAAGACAGAGACGGAACTGAGAGATGATAAATAAATGTGTTACAAATCAATCCAAAGAGCGGTTTACACTGTTTGCCAGGTTAGGAATAATAACATTGTACATTTTTCTTTTGATTTTGTCAAGAAGTAATATCGTTTTCAGTTTCCTTCCACAATATTTTGAATTTTCATTTAAACCTATTTGTTTTCGCCACCCAGAATTCAACAAATACATCAACACTTTCGTTTGCATAAATACTAGAAACCTATCGCTGTTAAAATTAAATGTAATGTGCACAACTTAAGGTGGCAACTTAAGGTGGCAATCTCCCAGTTGTCTCTCTACGAAGAAGCGAAACTAAGGTTAATCCTTGACAACTGAGACCTTCCCGAAATACCAAATGCCAATACAATATTGTTCAAATTTTGTCCCTGGTCGATACACGTGTGAAACTTCCAGTTTAAACGCCCATTATACCCCCATTTGTGTATATATACCTACATACATACAGCGACTAAGGTTTCTTAGTATATAGGAGAAAAGGTTTGACGTATTGATTGATTTTTATCAACCTTTTACTTGCTATTAAGGAGAACATATTTTTAATTGTAATATTTTTGAGAGATAATAATGTCTTACTGATACAAGTTGAAGAAGACTATGTAGCGGTTTCGATACAATTTATGCGACCATCGCACAGTCATAGGCTTGAAATTTTGTTTCTTTCACAGGAAAGGCATTACAAGGACTACAGTTTAACCATCAAGGTCCTGTTTTAAATTTTTGATTCTGATTGATTCGTTTTCTAAGGTTAATCAACTCTTTAGAAATTATTTAAGATTATAATTGTTGGGGGGGATAATAATGATTTAGTGAGACAAGTCTTAATAATTAACCCATACCTGGGGGAGAAAAAGTGGATTCATACATATTCTCGTGTAAGTGAATATAAAGAGTCTGACTTGAATTTGAACTTGGCTCTCCAATTGCAAATCCAAGCTCACAGCCCAAACGGTCTCTCATTATGTACTCAAGCTCGGGTTGTACTCATTAATTTCGTATTCCATTTGTAAGGAGGAAGTTCTATTCGGACATTTACTCTCCAAGAACAACTGATTTCTGGAACAGACTCCGGATAGGATGTTTCTCCGATTACTACGATCTTAACCCTTATTTATCCTCCATATCCTTGAATTATTTACTTCTTAATTCCTTTTCTTACACTTTTACAACAGCCTGATTTATTAACCCTCTGCCTTGCGTGGCTCTTCCGGCTTGTAATGGGTGCAGCTTCGAACAAAAACTTCATTTCACTGCTCGTATGCAGAGCAAAGACAATAATTGACAAGTTTTTACGTCCCACATAATATTAGCTTCATTCTGTCAGATGTAACCATGTTTTCTCTTAATTTTTGCCAATTAAGTTTTCTCCAATGATGTTTCTAATCGATTATAGTTTATAGAGCTGCCAATCATGATGATATAATGCTTTTAGAGTTCCCTATATCGATCTGTTTATATTGACGATTTTCGTGAGAAGAAAAATCCATAGAACTCATTCCACATATACCAAGAGTATATTTTGAGTATCGATTGACGGTTTCATTTTTTTTTTAATTTCTTTTTGCAAATTAATCTGAGTTTTTTTTTTTCATTGAAATCCCGAATCAATAATTCCTATTTACACCAAACTGAGTTTTCCATCCCTTGCAAACACTTCGATTTTAATCTCAGTATATTTCAATGAGCGTTTTCTTTTCTTTTTTTTTTCATCCATCACACTTTTTACTCACAAAAAATGCTTGCTGCTAGTTTCTTTTAAGCTTTTCAAGAATTTCACTTTTTTTTTCTTAATTTTCTCTACAGTATATATACTTAACGATTACGTCCTCGGTGAAATTAGTTCATTCATTTTTCTTCTTCTTCTTCTTCTTCTTCTTCTTCTTCTTCTTCTTCTTCTTCTTCTTCTTCTTCTTCTATGTGCCGTATCCTTCAGAAACTTGGAGATCATGGCTCTCCGCGATTTCATGCCCTTTGTAGCTGTTAATACATTTTCTATTTTTGTAATCCTATTTAAATCCTGTTCTGCTATCCATTTCCTAAAGCTTGATAGCTTATGCGTTGATTTTCTCTGTTCCTATTGCATTCAATTTGTCCTGTGAGTCCGTCCTGAATATGACGATAAACTACACCCACATCCTGGGTAAGACGATAAACTACATCCAACAGCAAGGCCTCTGATCAGGAGGTTTTGAGGAGCATAGAACCACCTCTTAATTGCTGGTCTTCCCAGTTCCACCCTGACTCGGATTGGTAGCACCTTTTAGGATCCCAGCTATGGGTAAATAGTCAACACCCAAATTAGGGTCAAAACTATGAAAATGTAAAAATAGGTTTTAATACCAGAATACTTTGTAAAAATTATTACCAGAAATAAATTTTTGAAGAAAAATTATTACTAGCAATACATTATTAACAGCAATACAATTTTGAAAAAAGTATCAGCAATACATTTTTTGAAAAAAAAAATACCAGCAATAAAAGTTTCGTCGGCATTAAATAACCCTTTGAGGTTGATATGCCGTAAAACAAACCAAACGAAACCTGTGAGTATCAAATTTTCAAAGCTCCCTGTCCTCATTATTTGCCCTAGAAATTTCAAATGTCCCTTTCTGATGATAAGTATAACTCTTCTTTCTGTTTCCATTCTTTCTAAAACGTTGACGTTTGCTGACATTTTTTTTCTCAACATCCTTCTGTACAAACACATTTCTGTTGCTTCACGTTTCTTTTGTGGGGAGACTGTCCAGCATATACCGTCATATAAAAGAACGGATATTATGTAACAGTTCAATACTCTTTTCTTTGTTTCGAGCGAAAGTTTCCTGTTTGATAATGCTTTGTTTGGCCCTTAGAAACCATCTTTCCCAATCCCAATGCGTCTTTGTGTTGCACTTTCTGCTCTCTGTTAAAACACTTCCTAGATATTTGAATTGCTGTACTTGTTTGATTTTGGTATCTCCAATTTGTAATTTATAGGTTGGGCTGTTCGTTTTACTGTCAAGGATGTATCCCTTCTTCTTGTAATCGATAGTTAGTCCTTTCTTCAAGCTGTCTTTTATTTCCTTCTCGCGGAGTTCTTGTAGTTTTCTTGTGTGTGTGTGTGTGTGTGTGTGTGTGTGTGTGTGTGTGTGTGTGTGTGTGTGTGTGTCAACACTGTGTCATCTGTATATCTGATGATGTTAAGATTATGACCAGCAATAATGAATCCTGGTAGGACTTCTCATGGGTGGGTGCATAATTATCAGGCGTTTTTGTCTGCTAGTTATTTGTTAATAAAAACTGCTGTTTGTTTACTTTCTTTAACAAAAATATTATTTTAGTTTCAGGTTATAAAAATGCGAGTCGATAATCATACGCTCCGGAATAATCATTTAAAAATATTATTGTTGAATTATTATGTTTCTTTTTTCATAATAAATATTGTCTAAAAACGCCTGATAATTATGCACCAACCCAATAATTATCTCAGAATCGCCTCAGTGAATAGGTCTAGTGAGAAGAAACATCCTTGTTTTATTTACACCCCTTTCTATATTTGTATATTTACTGAATTTATTTTCTATCCATATGCGGGCGGTTTGCTGTCAATATTGTTGCTGGATTATTCTAATATCCTTCCCAAACATGTCAAGGTCACCTAGCAGCTTCCAACAGTTTTTGAGAGTTTATGCTTATGTAAAATCTGTAAAAAAACAATTAAACTTGCTTTTGCATTTGTATTGCTCTTTTCGATATCATTCTGAGTATAAATATTGCATTTCCGGTTCTTTGACGAACACCCACTGTTCTTGTCTCATTTCTGGTCTAATTCCTCTGCGCATACTCAGTCAGCCATGCGTGATACACGCCTAGGCGATCGTGTAACTTTCGATATATGACTGACGATTTCTTCAGCAGTAGGTTGCTATTTCTTTCTGTGGTAGAACCCGGTCTGTCCTGCTATTTACCCATAGCTGGTGGGGGAGAAGAAGAGGATTTATACCAAGAGTATTAGCACGTAAGTGAATGTAATGGATTCGACTGGAATTCGAACTCGGCTCTCCAATTCCTCAATCCGAGCCGCTATCCATTATTCCACCGTCCTTACGTGAATAGCTTTCTAAACCATTACTCCAGAAGGAAACATATAGATTCATCAGAATTCGGATGATTAATTTTGTTATATGGCTCATTAGGTCGATTGACCACTGGGGTTCACATTCGTTTGCACTTGGCTTCTTATGCAGTGCTATGACAGTGGATCTACTTAGGTTTTCTAGTATAACACCATTGTTGCATATTTCATTTATTATGTATGATCAACACTCTCAAAGGTTTTTTTTGTATCGTATCGAGTGGAACAGAGGGAAAATATATAGAGAGATATAGTTTTATCAAAAGACGAAAAGTGTGACACAATGAAGATAGAATTCCCACTCAGCTGTAATAAACTACGAGAATAGTTTTTCTTCTTTATAGTGCCATGCGCGATACACGTTTAGGCGATCATTTATCTTTCGATACATGACTGACGAGGAAGATTTTTTCCCGCAGTAGGTTGCCGTTTCTTTCTGCGGCAGTCCAGTTGCCATCCAAGGCTATAGAACCCGGTCTCTCCTGCTATTTACCCATAACTGGTGGGAAAAGAAGGGTATTCATACCTTTCCCAAGGGTATTAGCACGTAAGTGAATGTGACGGATTCGGATGTAATTCGAACTCGGCTCTACGATTCCTCAATCTAAGCTGCTATCCATTACTCTACCTTGCCTCCAAGAATAGCCTACTAAGCCATTACTCCGGAAAGAACACATCCGGATCCTTAATGGAGTAAAAGCGTCATATAGCTTTCTCAAAGAAAGAAATGATACAAGATGAAGATCTTTAGTTTTCGGTGAGCTAATGTTGCATCTCGTGTTTTCCTGATAACAGAGAGAAATAAATATGGAAGACAGACGCATAGCTAAGTAATGAAATAGAAGGTTTACTACCTAAAGGTACACTTAACAACTGACCTAATGTCAACTCGGCGGATGTGGCACAAGGCCGGTTTTTAACGTCGAGCATTAAGAGCCCGTAGACTCGGGCAAAACTTCCCCTAGACCCCGTAAGAACGGCATAGGTTTTGTCTACCTCGCCAGATGAGACTCTGCCCTTCGGCAGAGCCTCGTCTTGGTTCCTCTCTGGCCGAAGGCAGACAGGTTGTCAAGCACGCAGCAAAGACCAAATGTCAACTCGGTATTTACCCGAGCTCCCGACAGAGTGAGATGTGGCACGAAGCCGGTTTAATGTGGTTTTTTCGAGCCCGTAGTTCAGGGAAAAACTTCCCTGTAGATCCCGTAAGAACGGCATCGGGTTTGTCTACCTCGCCAGACGAGACCCTGCCCTTCGGCATTACCTCGTCTGGCAGAGAGGTCGACAAGCACTAAGAGCTTAGCGCGGGGCTAAGCCCTAATGGTGACTCTCCTCTACTCCGCATTTACTCCGCTTATAGAAATAAAGACGGACGATTCCATTCATTTATGTCCTATGAGAGATAAGTTCAAGAGATGTGTAAAGTATCTGATGAGACAAGGAAAACACTAGTTAATTCACCAAAGAATAAAAATATCACCCTCTTCAAATTTCACGAACCCTCACTCACCACTTGTAATGTCATATCAGCTATGTTTGATAAAAATACGAAACTGTCTTATCTCTTATGTAAAATAGTTATTCATGCTCTACTGGAATCTATTAAATTAATGTCGATTGTGGAGGGTATACAGGTTTAGGGTCTTTCTTCGAACGTTCGATCTTCTCGTAATGATGTGATGGAATCTATTTGCCCCTCATGGGCCGGGTGTTTGTATAACATCCCGTGATTCAATTTGCTTGAGTGTATATATCCTAAGTTCCGTGAACAATGGGCTGCTCCGCCCACAGATATGGTAGCAATACTTGAATATTGTTCTGGTCTGGCTTCTATAAAAATCGAAATGGCAAGAGGAATCTGGTACTATCAGGAGCGGTACAAGCAACTGGTACAATAAATAAACCGGTACAATAAATGAACCGGTAAAATAAGATGGGATCATTCTTTGACAATTTATAAAAAGATATTCAGGTCAAAGAAGCGATTCTTTCACTATCAAAATATGTTATTACTTTAGATTTTTAAGACGAGCATCCTTATTTTGGTTGTTTATATAGAAAATGTTAGTGTACTCACCAATTACTTCTATTAAATCGTAACTTTCACATTTTTTTCATCTAAAATTTCGGTAAGCTACTTCAGCTTCATCTTTTGTTTTTTGGGTTATTTTTAAGAATCTTCAAAGTTTATCCAAATCTTAGCTGTTTGTCTAATCAGTCAACTGCATGACGTTATTTTCCATCCTGGGCAAACAATTCTGTATCTCGGACATTTGAGTTCCATATAAACTTAGATAAACAAACATTACTCAGTGTTTAATCTCTTTTCTTCTTCTTCTTCTTCTTCTTCTTCTTCTTCTTGCAACGGGTAGATAATCTTATTTTAATTAGAATACAATTCCTACCGATGGTAACTGGTTTACGTCAAGATTTCAAAATGAAAGAAATATGTCGCTTCATCCAGACCAATTTCATAATCTCTTCTAACAGCATAGATATACCGACAAATAGAACTGCGTGACTGAATCTCACTACATATACTGCTTATTTAAAACCGGGCGGGAGTACCACTAGCAATGAGTTACAGAGAGTGAGAGTAAGAGAAGAGTGTTTTGGAAAAGAAGAACGGGGATCAAAGTCAAGGCATCAGATGTCAATTGACATTGCATTTGAATATTTGAAGATTATAGCAATCAGGGAAGCAAGTGATAGGAAGGGAATTCCACTGACTAGAGGTGCGAGATACGAAGCTGTTGCCTTAGAAGAAATGGCTACCTTTAGCTGTTTCGACAGTGAAAGAGTTGAACCGAGATACCAACCTAGTAGCAAATTTCTAATGTTCCATATGCTCCTATTACTATAGGAACTACTTCAACCATCATGTTCCACAACGTCATAAATTTCCAAAGCCAGATTCAATATTCAATTTCTTCGGGGTCCACTCATGCATCCTAGGGACAGCAAAGACAATAATTTGAAAATTGATACTTTCCTTGTCTATCGCAAAAAGGTCGGGCCTCCCTCGTTTCTATTACAGGATACATCCGTACAGAGAAATTCCACACTATCATGTCACTGACATTTTCTACTACTGTCCCCGTCTGATATTTATTCATCCACTCTCCCACACCAATGGCAAACTTACGGCATACTTCCCAATGGTCTCTATTGCCAATCCAATCATTTCGTCGCTTATACAATTTCTGTGCCAACTTCGGACATAACCCTATTAACTCTCTCCTCAGTTTGCCTATACAACCTGCTTTCGCTTCCTTCTTAAGATTTGTCTATCATGGCCTTGATTGCATTTGTTCTGATTATCCGCTCCAAAGCTGCCACTATGAATGACTCTGTCTCTCTCTATATCGACGCAATAAACGACATCATCAGAAGACGTTTGGATGCAGCTGAGTTCCCTTCCCAGATCGAAACCGTAGGCCGCGAACGTGGTGATGGAAAGCCGCCGAGTGGTATTAATATCTTCACTTTTAAAATGGGGATGTCGTTGATTTGGGATGTGACTTGTGCGGATACATTTTCGACCAATAATTTGATCAGGCCCGCCGTTGATCTGAGGTCTGTCGCCCGGGACGCAGAGATAAAAAAAATAAAATATTCCTCTCTTGCTGATAGATTTTTCTTTTATTCCTTTGGTAGTGGAGAATTCTCGTGTTATTGGCCCTCTTTCGATGGCATTCCTTCGGAGGATTGGCGTGGTGACGTCTCGATTAAGAGACTAGCCTCGCAAAACGGAGTGTCTCACTGGCGAGGTAATGCTTTCTCCATCATTCCGGCTGACAAAAAAATACATTTTGTTTATAGTTACTTTGTTCGACGCAATTATAATTTCATTATTATTAATGGAAATATTTCAACACGGACCCTGAAATAAATAAGAGGAAAACATTTACTTCGTTGCAGTATACACACCTCTCAACTGTCTGCCCAACGCTCTTCCTATCAGCAACTGGCGGAAATTGTTCAGATGTACGAGCAAGATAAAGTGTGGTTTCCTGATAATATTCCCCGTATGTACCTCATTAAATGTTTCCTCCTCATAAAATATAGAAGGAAAAAAAATCTCGCATAGGAAATTTGAATATTATTTCAGGCCCGTCTTAGAAGCGACATAACACAGGTTCGTTTTTCCATTTGCTATGATCTGAAATTTGTTTAAACTTTTTGCTTTTTACCCGGTCTTAAAAAACATACAGTTCATCGATTTGTGACTGACTGATTAGTGACATATCTTAGATTAAGCGACATGAACTTAAAAATGGCTACCTTTAGCTGTTTAAAGAGCTGAGAAGGATGACAAAGATGCGGTTTACTCTAGATTCAATACGATAGATATATATTCGGTTTCCTTTAAAGCCGAAAATGGCAGACATTTTTTTTTGTTTTACTTTTTTACGTCGTATTTGATGGAGCTTAATAAATGACTTTTGACAGTAGGTCAATAAAATTAAAGTACATTTTTGAGTCGAACATTCCCACCCTTGTTGATTTATTTACGACCGAAAGTTGGTCTCACAGGACAAGAAAGTTACAATGAATTGGTAGAGAAAGTATACTATTTACATTATTTGAACTACTGTCCTCATCTTTGTCGCCATATTTATTACAACGTTTCGAACGTTGTACGCTCCGGCCTTCTTGGAATGTCGAACTAGGGTAAACTGTTCAAGTGCCATATCTAATAGATGACAGTTATCTCCCGATAATTCACCTCTCCACTGCCTTAACCAGGTATTGAACATCACACTCTTTGGGAACTGTCACTGGATCTAACTAACAACTTTATCCACTGTGCCATGTGTCCTTGAGGACATATGTGTATGAACTTCTGGGTATTATAAACCTAATGACTTAGGCAACCATTTTTACCAGTGCTCATATTGCAATTTTTGCTGATATCAATCATGTTTTTACCAGAGATCATATTGCAATTTTTGTTGTTATTATCGCTTTTCTCTAGCACTGTTTAGAACAGTCTACCCCAGTGAGCGAAATGAAGGGTTCAGTTCAACATTCCAACCAACTGAAGAAGGCCGGGTCGTACAACGGCCGAAACGCTGTAAAAAAAATATGGCGACAAAGATGGGGACAATAGCCCGAATAGTGTACATAATAACCTCATCTCAGAAATATAGACAGATACAGTTAGAGAAAGTACCGTTTTAGACGAGAGTAAAAAAGATAGACGCAGTTCCTATTTGCATTAGAGTCAAAAAGGTAGATACAGTTCGAGTGACTCTAGTGTTAAAAAAAAGGGGAGATGGTGTTCCGGTTTGTGCTAAAATAAAAAAAATTAGACAAGAATCAAATTTCACTATACATCTTCTTGAGTTAAAAACGTAGCCAGGGGTACAGTAAGAGCTACAGTGAAAAAGGTGGACACAGTCTGGTTTATCTAAGAGCTGAGAAGGATGACAAAGATGCGGTTTACTCTAGATTCAATACGATAGATATATATTCGGTTTGCTTTAAAGCCGAAAATGGCAGACGCAATTATGATTTGAAGCTGAGGTAAAAATCCCAACATTTGTCCGTTTTCCATTGTGATGTCTTCTCGTCTGAGACGTAGACATCCCCTACCTACTGAAAGATGATTGACTTATTTAGTCATCGCTAGACTCTATGCAAAATAGGGCAAGTCTATTTTGTCTATGTTACTACATCTGCCGGAAACTAAGAGGTTTTATGGTCTTCATTGATGACTTCTTCGAACAAAAGTACGAGATCTTATCTCTCTGACTTGAGACGTGTACTGTTTTTTTTTTGTTTTGTTTTTTTGTTCTTTTTTTTATTGCGCGTCTGTTGGGGCCACCCACCTTCTCATGAGAATGGACTGATCTCTCTACGATATAGGACAGTGCTAGAGAGATCTAAGAGATCAGGTGACCATTACAGTTCCGTCTCTCTACCGGAAGTTACCGTTGGACATTAGACTCTTGCTGATTGTTACTTACTAACCTGCGTTCGTTCGACTAACCTCTCTGTTGTAAATACCTCTTCAAAAATACCAGTATTTTTTCCCTACATCTGTGTTTGTCCTTATTTGAATACACGCACGCGGGAACACTCCCAACATCTCAACAGCGTCTACGTCTGGACTCATATTGCTTCTGATATTACACCTCCGTGTCAGATTCATGTGAACTATCGTCCATGTTTCCTTTACTACTATGTACACTTTCTCCGTCAGAAGCACCCATGTTTTCCTCCCTTTCAGGTTCCTACTCCTCTTCCATCTCAAATTCTTCATTGTCCAATTGTTGTTATTATGGTCATACTGTCTCCTTATTGTGTAATAAAATTACCATTTTCAGAACATGGCTCTCTTTTTTTGGAGCAAAAATTCTTCATTTATGGCGATCTAATTTGTCTTTCCATCTAATTCCAAATACCATGTCTTTGGACATTTCAGTTTTAGTTAATTCGCCTTGATAACTATCCAAGTTTTTCTTCTCTCCACTGAAACCAAGGATTGAACTCACAACTCTTTGGGTTAAGTCACTTTTTAGATCAATCAAAAATCTACCCCGTGGACTAGATAAAGGGTTCCGTTCCAAATACCAACAAAGAAGAAGGACGGTGCGTACAACAGCCGAAACGTCGTAAATGTGACAGTAAAGTCGGCGGAAACAGTCCGAACAATGTAAACAGCGTAACTAGGAAAGTGTTTGTCTTTTAGTATGTGATGCAGCGTTGGTGTACCGACTGAGAAATTGCCGATAAATCACTAGAATGCAGAGACTACAGGCAACCCAACATTAAGATGGGGATAATTATGAAAATATTTCATCTGTGACATTAAGACAGTTAAAAATGAAAAGAAGAAACCTTGATTTTAAATAATTAATCATCAAGTAAATTACATTTCAGAATCTTCCACAGTTTTGGCTTTCAGAGAAACATAATCAAATCAAATAAAAACTGATTTATTAATTTTCGACAGAATGCAACGTAATAAGAAAAGACCAATGAAAAATACGTTTATGATTGAACGCCTTATCATTTCAGATTTCGTATTCTTAGGTATTTTGACCAGTATCTTATATCTGAGTTTCATGTGAACTGGAAAGAATTAAATTGAACCACGAG
>CAHIKZ030001101.1:1775000-1785000 GCA_903632075.3 Acanthosepion pharaonis | reverse complement strand
CTTGCCTTTTAAATCTTGTCGACTGACGAAACGCGTCGGCAATGACTAATTTTACAATTGTCAATTTTTATCCATATATATATATATATATATATATATATAGATAGATAGATAGATAGATAGATATAGGGTGTCCAAGTATTAACTATCTATTTCAGTGATTTTGGACAATCTATCTATATATAAAATTCCGTGATTTTCATTATCCCGTCCGTTCTACCCTCCAAAATTGCCATACATTGTCCGATCGAAACAAAATATTGAGGAGAAGTGCAAAAATCAGGTAAGTGGGTACAAATTACAGTTTGATTTTACTCATTGCGTAGCTTAGTACAAATAATTTTGAATTTTTTTCGTGGCGGGGGGAGAATTAAAAGTTTTATTATTTCACAAATAAATTATTTTAAAAACAATTCAATGATAAAAATAATTAATTACTTATTTAAATAAAAATGCAATATTGTTTTTGCATATCTTTTCTATAAGTTTTTATATATACAAGAATTCAGTTTTCAGTTTTGCGTAATTGACCGAAACGTTGAGTGTGTAGATCTTGACAAATAATGTTCGCGATAACTTCAACAATAATAATGCATTTCAACATGCGTCATTCTAGTTTTAAAAACCCCCTTTTATTTCTGTTCATCATGGTTAATATGTGATAAAAGTGTATAAGGAGATAACTTGTGAAATGCTTCAAAATTTGTTTTGCAACGATAACGATACATTTGAAATTTGATATAAACGGAGAAGATATTGAAAATAAAAGAGATATAAACGGAGCACATATTGAAATATATCAAAGATGTTTTTACATAAGATTTCAAAGTCTATTT
Source organism: Acanthosepion pharaonis (assembly GCA_903632075.3). Classification (NCBI taxonomy): domain Eukaryota; kingdom Metazoa; phylum Mollusca; class Cephalopoda; order Sepiida; family Sepiidae; genus Acanthosepion; species Acanthosepion pharaonis. The sequence continues at coordinate 1,784,164 of CAHIKZ030001101.1, read as the reverse complement.
GTTTTGTATCATAATTAAGTAATAAGCATAAAATTGTGCCAGTTTTTATGGTTTTTTTTTAACTTTGCATCGAAATAGTTCATTCTAGGACACACTATACACTGGCGAGAAATAAAACGTTAATTCAAGATAAGGCATTAGAATAAACGATAGCATATGCAAATCAATACGTGTACAGAGAGAGAGAGAGAGCGTGAGAGTGAAGAAAATTCGAAATGGAAACATTGTTGTATACTGCGTGCTAGAATATTGTGGCAGACTGTATACTACAAAGAATACACTGTACTAGACAGTCTACAACAATAGAACCATTGTGTGAGACTGCTTAACTACAATAGAAATATTATTAGGCACTGCATGCTAAAATGCAAACATTTTGGTAGACTACATACTACAAAGGAATTACTGTTATAAATACTATACTGCAATAGAATTACTGTGGTAGACAATATAATGCAATAGAAGTATTGTGGGAGACTGCCTAACTACAATAGAAACATTGTTAGGCACTGCATGCTAAAATCCAAACATTGTGATAGACTCTCATACTACACAGGAATTACTGTGATAAACACTATATTGCAATAGAATTATTGTGGTAGACAATATACTGCATTAGAACCATTGTGGGAGACTGCCTAACTACAATAGAATTATTGTTATACACTGCATACTACTATAGAAACATTTTAGTAGACTGCATGCTACGATAGAAACATTCTGGTAGACAGTATTCTCCAATAGAAACATTGGGGTAAACTGCATACTTCTACAGTAACATTGTGGGAAACTTCATACTAAAATCGAAATACTGTTATAGTCTGCTTACTACAATCGCACTGTTTTTCTTTCTTTCTTCTGTCATTTTTTTAGTATTTGGCAATTACCTTTTATCGAAATGGAGTTATCGGGACGGGTTCTAAACTCGTATCTAAATATACTTTTTCACTGAAGACGATTCTTTCCAATGAGACAACTCAGCAACACCTATTTCCGTCCACGTCTATTTTCTATAGATTATCTTATGGATTAACTGATTTCATTAATACATTCCTCACAGCTTCGGGGCAACTCTTTTTATATATATATATATATATATTTTTCCTTTTTTTATTAATTCTTTAGAAAGTTCTGCTTTCATATCTTAGTATTTTTATTTTAACGTTTATTCCTAATGCAAAAGTGATGTTTTGATCTCCATTTTTTTTTGTGCTCTCTAACCAATGAAATCATTTACTTTTTTGCATGTCCATATGATGTTTTTTTTTACTTATTTTTATTTATTTGTTTTTTTGAGATATCTAGCAGTTAATGTTAAAAGGCCAGATTTGTGTTTTTTATAAAATATTCTGCATTCCACGGAATATTTTTTTTTTTACTTTTTACTTACGCCCACACCATTGAAAGAGGAAATTGGATGCCGAGATTCGACAACCAAAAGACCCTCGATTTTGCGTCTGGAGTTTTTGTTTTTTAATTGGCTAGGTAAAAAGAGAAGAGAATGTCCTCTTTTCTGCTGACACACTGCATGAATATTAAATGGTCAGATTGTGGTCTTCAGACGCGATATTCAGAACAAGAACTCAATGGCCAGGTCACCTGGGAAACTTCCTTTGAAAAAAGAAATTGAATTCATCGTGCTCCTCTTGGGAATATTCAGTCTCAATCAATTCGCTTCTGTTATTCTTATTCTCAGAACGTGAACGATCATGGATCTTCCCAACTTCCTAAAATCTGTTGCTTTTACCGTCCAGCTTTAAAATTGTTTTTGCGATCCATTTGCTCAAACACGTTAACTATTTAATTCTATTTCATTTCGTTTCTTTTTACCTTCACGGCTTACGGCCACATCACATTGAAACATCGGATCCCGCACAATTACCGAAGTTAAGAAACGTTGAGTCTGGTCATTACCTAGATGGGTGACGGGAATACAAGTTTTTGTAAGCTTGGATGTGCGGGTGGTGTAATGGATAATGGCTCGGAATTGTTAATCGCAGAGCCGTGTTCCAATACCAGTTGCGTTCGTTATATTCATTTACATGCAAATACCGTTGGGAAACTTCATCTCAACCCAGCTATTGGTTAATTAGTAAGACTTGTATCACTCTAACCATTATTATCTTAAAAAGAAAATCTTTCAATCTAAAATTATTTACTGGGTTTAAAAGGGTTAAGACGTAGAAAGCGAATCAGTCCTCATTAAGTGTCTCATAAATTTCATTAGTCTCATTCTGATTGCATTTTTTTTTCTTAGAACTTCCATTTTTTTTAAGACTTCTTTATTGCTCATATATTCTGTCCATATCAGCTTTAGCATTGATTAATAGCAGCACATCTCTGTTGCTTCAAGTAAAGATTTTGTTTTTGCTCCACTGAAATTACAAAAGAAACATGTAGTAAAATAACACCCTTGGATAGAGCAAGTTTTTCCGCTACAAAACACAAGGTTCCAGATACTCACCACTATTGACAATACATTTTCACCAACGAATAATCTACATGTGGTACTTGTAAAGGTCTGAACAAAAGTAGATTATATGTACGTTATTTTGACAGTATCATAATAACTAAACACTTTAAAAGCCTCAGTGCATGGAGCGTTTATAAAAAAAAATTAGTATAGGGGCTAAACACCGCAAATTGCTGCACAACCAAAACACTAACTGGGAAACCCGAGTCGTCTGTCTATATTTCTGAGATGAGGTATTATGTACACTATTTACATAATTCGGACTATTGTTCTCATCTTTGTCGCCATATTGTAAATAGTGTACATAATACCTCATCTCAGAAATATAGACAGATACTGAAGGGCCGAAACGTTGTGATAAATATGGCGACAAAGATGAAAACAATAGTCCGTCCGAATAATGTAAATAGTATATACAGAGTAGTCCGAAAGTCTTATCATCCGCCAACAGTATCGTCCTCTTCGGAAAAGCTGATTTGCTGAATCTTGCATGGAAGTCATGTCGCAAGTCTTTCATGCTCTTTCCAGACACTTGGAAGCAGCCTCCCTTCCAAAATGTAGAAGCTCGTGTCAGCCATCTAAAACAGAAAATTATGTTATGTTCGGGTGACAAGACCTTCGGACCACCCTGTACAAGGTCTTTCTAAGGTTAGTGGGTAAGACTGTGTTTCAGCAGGTAAAGCCCATGGGTCTTGGTGAAAACTATCCTTCTTGGAACCGTGTGGAATAGCGCTACCGAATCACAAAGAACTGCGCCAGTTAATAGGAACCACATCCCTTTTGGACTTCCTACAGCAGAAGCAACAACTAAAATGGATATCACATGCAACTCGAATAGAAAATAATGACATAATCAAGATAGTGACTTTCCACACTACTTCAAACAAAAGGTTAGGAAGGAAATCCCCATCAATACTGGAAAAGCTACTGGACTTGAGGAACCTATTTTCATTAAAAGAAAGTTTCAAGAGAAAGATTTTATTCACTTCAACCGACAGCAGCGATCGGCCAATGAATGTCAAATATTTCCTTATAGGGTAACGGCTAATATTACTATTAACATTGCCATCAATACTTTAAGTTTTGATACCTATCTTACTTCTTCTTCAGCAATTTCTTGATCTCAGCATTACCAGTTCCTATGAAGAAAACAATTTTCTTACTTTGAAGTGATGTCAAATGTTTCCTTATAAGGAAACGGCTAATTTTACCATGACCATTACCATCGTTGCCACAAGAAAAAGTGTTGTTTATGATGTCCACATCCGTAAGACCCATCTGACAGAAATTTTGTTACATACCAACATTTCAACATGATTTTCAATGCACTAAAGCGATCATAGCTCTCCACAGCTTCCAGTTTTTGTTGCTCGAAGCAACTTTTTCTTTCTTTACTATGAATCTGTGTCGTTGTCTTAAAATCCATTCACTCAAATTCGGTCACCAGCTTACTGGCTGATTTCCCCAATTTCTCTTACCTTCAGTATGCCATGTGAGTGCTCAATTCTCCAAGCCCACTTCCTCGTTATATATTTCAACTGTTTTAATTTGTCTTTTTGACTGTAAGTCTTTGTAGCTCGTATTTTCCGTAAAACTTCCACGTTTCTCACGTTGTCTGTCCATGGTATTCCTAGAATTCATCTGCAGAACAACATCCCTGTTGCTTCAAATCGTTAATAAGAAAATTCAATGCAGCATTCAATGCCGTATAGGAGGACAGAACACACATAACTGATAAACACTCTTTTCTTTGTTTTTACGAATATTCTCCTATGTTTTTTATTAATTGACTTAGTTACTGCAAGGTATTTTTCTGTTATGGTCCAGGTTAGGACCAAGGAAGCACAACACGAACACAAGAGTAGAAATAACGAAAGTATATTACACGAAATAATAATACAAGATGTGGAAGGTGTTAGTATGACTGTCAGTCTGGTTTGGAGTGAAGTACTATCGGCTCGACTCGATTCGGTATTTACTTCCCCCCACCACCACCACCACGAGGGAAAGATGTGTCACAAGGCCGAGTTTCACGTGGGTTTTCCGAGCCCGTAGGCTCGACCAAAAAATGCTCGTAGATAGTGTAAAAACAGAATCGGGTTGGTCAACCTCCCCGAACGAGACTCTACCCTTCGGCGGAGCCTCGTCCGGGTTCCTCTCTGCTCAGAGGCAGAGAGTTCGACCGCCAAGCCGAAACGGCTCGACACAATTCGGTATCTAGCCACCCCCACCACGAGGGTTGCATGTGGCACAAGGCCGAGTTTAACGTGGGTTTCCCGAGCCCGTAGGCTCGGCCAAAAAATGCCCGTAGAACCCGTGTAAACGGGATCAGGTTGGTCAACCTACCCGAACGAGACTCTACCCATCGGCGGAGCCTCGTCCGGGTTCCTCTCTGCTCAAAGTCAAGAGAGTTCGACCGCCAAGTCAAAACGGCTCGACACAATTCGACCCTCTCTGTTGAGAGGCGTAGTATACATAGTGTTAAGAAGAGTTCATTCTGTAGTTATAGGTAAGGACCCATGACACTTCCCTCTTCCAATACGCTTTGACGCTTTTGTGCCATATCTTCTGTCTTCTTTTACTCTTGTACTAAATACACGTTCCGTCTTAAATAATCATGCCGATGATACAGAATGCAAAGGCTGAAACGGGATGATCAGCGATTGGTCGGAATGCCTCCTGAATTGCCTCTATCTAAATTTCGAATATATTTTCAAAATGGAGCGGGGGCGACAGAGGTTCGAATGAATTTCGAACAGTCGATACGCTTCTCAAACCCATGTTCGAGAGACAGGCTAAGACCACACACAATAGGGGAAGCTAGGCCAACGAGCGCTATGCGTTCTCTTGAATTTCTTCCTACCGTTGCTTCCTAGAATTCATGCTGCCACATATCTCTCTATCCTCTAATAAAACGAGTAAGCAAAAAAAAAAAAGAAACAAAAAAAGCACCGTTTTTCGTTATTACCAGCGTTGGTTTCCAGTGACGACAAGGAACGCAACACCGGTCACAATTTTTAAACTCTTAGAATAAGTGAGAGATTCTTGGAAGAAAATAAGCGTGCTGGGGGGGGGATTATTCGAAAAATAATATGTTCCTGGTAACAAATAATAAACTCTGTCAAGGTGTGGATGGAATTGAAGGTATTATTTTAATCGAGTCATCATTTCTATTAAACTATGCTCTCCCCGATACGTATGTCACACGTTTCGTTGTTTTATCTGTCTTATTACGCTTAATAACAAATGCACCACAGATATCAGATAGCACTGAAAGCCCTGCAATCTATTCTTTGTCTAGATTGTTGGGAATAAATAAAATAATACAGTCTCCTAAAAAAAAAGAGCGAGAGTGAGTCGCAAGAGAGCAGCTAACCGTGAAAATACATATATATTTTTTAAGAATTATCGTCCTGCACAAAAGTAAGTCTTGTTTTTTTTATGTGCTATGTCCTTTCATGACGTAGTTGATCATGACTCTCCACCTCTTCCTCTATCCCTTGCAGCTCTCAACAAGTTCCTTCCCTCTACTTCCTCCCCAGACAACGTTCTTTCATCCACATGCTTAAGGCCGCTAGGTATGTCACGCGTTGTTTTCCCTTGTCTCTTTTTCCCTGTATTCGACCCGTGAGTATCAGATTCTCCAGGCCCTCATTCCTCATTATGTGTCCCAGAAACTTCAGCTGCCCCTTTCTGATATTAAAAGTTGTTATAGTGGAACACACCTATTCTATTGTCAATAGACTCTCCCACCTATAATAAGTAGGAGTAGTAGCAGTCGCGGACGACCGTTAGTCGGATATTAAAGTATCAGCCACCACAACTAGATTTCTCTGCGTCGTTACCTATTATATCAAGTTCGTAACGTTTTGTACGTCGAACCTATTTTAGGACCGACTTAGTACAAATACAAGCCTCCACTGTGAAACTACTCTATAACAAAAGTATAAGCCTCCTACTTGTTTGCATCTTCTCCAAGACCTCATCGTTGCTCACACGCTCGGTCCATGATATCCTTAGCATCCTTCTGTAAAAACAAAACTCTGTCGCCTCGAGTCTCTTCTTCGTTGAGGAAATCGTCCAACATTCTCTGCTGTAAAGAAGAACAGGTGTCACGTAACAGTTCAGTATCCAGTGGCGTAGCTAAGGGGGTCGGACCGCCCTGGGTGTTAGCACAGGAGGGGTGACACGTCACCCCCAACAAAATTTTTCAACCAGGCTAATGTGCCAAAAATAGTCAGAAAACAGTGGTGGAGACACGGGGTTTTGCAGGCGAGCATATGATCCATCCCAGAAATAATTTACGACCCCCCCAGTTTTGTCCCCCCGCTCCGTCAGAAAAAATTCCATAGAACATTTTGTCAAGAAAAATACTTTCAAACATCATTGATAATTAAATGGTACCCAGAAAATGATGCAACGGAAAATTGGACACCGGAAAATTAGCAACAGAAAATTACGTCAACGATGAGCCAGTCGAGACTGTCGGATCTGGCTGTGCTGTCCATTGAAAACGAGCTTACAAGACAAACAGATTTTGACGATGTCATTGACCAGTTTGCCACAATGAAAACAAGAAAACATTCATTCTAAGACCATAGTATCGAATGTCATTCTTTTGTGTATTGCCGTGTTTTGTATTTAGTTGTTCTGAAAGTGAACAGTTGCATTTTTAAAATCTTTTGATTTGAACTGATTATTTTGTGGTATTGGATTTTGTCTTGGATCATACATGTAAACAGTAACGTACCGGTCAGTAGAGTAAAGTAGAGGTAGAGCATGTATGAAAATTTAGTTACAGCTAACCATTCAGCATAGGGTGAATCGGGGTCATTGGGGTGACATTTGAGCGGACCACCCCGGGTGACGTTTACTCTAGCTACGCCATTGTCAGTATCCTTTTCTTTTCTTTAGCTGGATTAAAATTCTGGTTAGATGAAAATATAAAAGCCAATTTCTCATCGAGTTATGGATGTGTTTTGTTTTATTTTCGGGGCTCTGTGTTACTCGTTAGAAATTAAAGTATTTCTTTCCATACTAGATTTTCCCAACTTCGATCATGTCAACGTGAAATGAATCGAAAAATGAAAACCATCCAAATAATTTTAAATTATCTATAACAAAACCCATTCTAATATTTCATCCCACAGAGGCGTATGGAGAATTAAAAATTTACATATTCTAGGTTTAATTAACAAACTAATGAAACCAGTTTAATGAATTATTGTTAATTTCCTCGTTGTCTGAATTATCGCCGATATTTGAATTAAAAAATAAACTACAACCAGTTTAATCCAGCTTCGGGAATTAGCAACAGAAATACAAACAATTATTTGGAATTAGCAACAGAAATACAATTATTTGGAATTAGCAACAGAAATACAATTATTTGGAATTAGCAACAGAAATAATACAAGCAAACCGGAAACAGACGATAATTCACGCAGTTTTTCATTAAAAACATAAACTGGATACATCCTTGAAAAAAAAGTGTCTGAAAACTTTATTTAATGATATAAATCTTTTCGGGGAAATGATTTTGTTCTTCATTCTTTTTGAGTATTCAGTTGTTCGGAATTTTGATTTATCCGAACATACTTCCTCGGCCCCTGACCCGAAGTATATCGAGGAAGTATTAGACTATTATTCTCGTCTTCTATCGACGTACACAGTCTTGTGCATTATTTGTCTCTTAACATATCTATTTCAAGCAACATACATGGATTTATTAAAAGAAACAATACGTTAATGACTTGCTGAAGCCCATGTTCTCGACCCTCTCTTCTCGACCCTTCCACATTAATGGAGATGTCCCTCAGAGCTCTATTCATGGAACTATTTTCTTTTTTAGCTTCATTATCGACCTTTTTAGTGTTATCCGTGCTCAACTCAGCATTTATACTGATGACAGGTTTGACAAAAGAAAACTGGCAATTGATCCAGAATATGACCTGCAAGCTGTTGTTAGCTGGGGCAAGAAATGGCTTGGAGACTTTAACGCTTTCCAAAACGAAACTACAGCCTTTTAGCCATCTTAGAAAATCAAGTTTGCCTTCCATCAGCATGGCTGATGCTAACCTTCAGGAGAGCAGTTCATTGCGCCTTCTTGGTCACAAGTTTTAAACTGGCATGAAGTGGAATGATTATATTGTATCTACTGTAAGGTCTGCTGCTAAGAAAGTTGGTTCATTCTCCTGTGTTAGAAAGGTTTTCTGATAATCCATTTGGCACATTTATAAATCGATCATTGATCCGTGCTCCGAGTATTACTGCCACATTTATCTACTGCTCTCGGGGTTCTTGATAAAATCGAAGGAATGGTCTGTAATGTTATAGGTCCTGACCTGGCATCTTGACTTCAGTCACTTTCCTATCGCCGTAACGTGGCCTCCCTGTGCCTTTTCCTAAATATTTTCATGGCAATCTTTCTGATGAGTTTTTCTCCTTGGTACCTAGATCTCATGAATTTAAAAGTAGTACTAGACTGAGAGTTTTACTGTTGAAATAGTCAATATGAAATCGTAAGTTTTATTATAATAATTTGATTTTTAAAAGTTTAAATGCAACATCAGTAGCCATTTTCTGTCTTCCTGAAATCCTGTTATTTTATTATCTTTTCTCCTCACTAATGTTTTCTCATCTTCTTTCACTCCCAGTAGCCCCCTTGCGTCTCAGAGAGATTATCGCCTTG